>JAJOZX010002555.1:167500-482500 GCA_023014485.1 Bathynomus jamesi
CGCGTGACGTCATTAACTACATTATAAAGGTTGGCTAAGTTATAAATCTTCAGTCTCTGTTGTAAGATGGTATTTTTGGTAATTGTTACGCTAACGGCTAACCTAACCTAACATGAATATTATTACATTATCATTTGTATAATTTAGGTCTCGGGGGTACGAGGGCGGAGCCCACGTAAAGATCACGCATCACAAATTGATCGATATAGGGTTTTATATTTAAACCTAGTTACTTTTTATTTGCTATTGATACTTTTGGATTACTACATTTTTAGACTCAGAAAAATGTGAGCTTTCAAATGGTATATGTTTTATGAGTGTATGTTTAATATTGAAAAATGGAGCGCTCCTAGAGATTTACCTTATTTTTATGTAGGCAATTAAAATCACTCCACAGCTTCCAACCGGAGAAAATGTGTGATTTTGATGTGAATTCTTCATAGATTGTTGAATAACGTGTTCTGTTTCGTATGAGCGGAATGTTTGACGTGTTATAAAATATTTATTTGTCTAAATTTTTTATTGATCACGTCCTTACATTTGTAAATAAAATGCACTAGATTGATTACATTTTGAAACGGAAGTACTGTAGTACGTTGTATAAGAATGAAAAAGGAGTAATAAACCCTGTTCAGGGGATACATGCCTAAGTTAAGTATTATAGTATAGCTCCTTGAAATTTTTAGGTTATAATTGTAATTATATAACCTTCAGCGAAAGCGTCAGTATAAAGTTCGTAAAGATACACATTTCTTTTATTAACAAAATTATGAATATGAAAATAAAAACCCACTCTAATAGACAGAGTTTATTTCCACAACAGTTTCGATTCCCACTGACATCCTCCTCGGGTGGATACAGAAAAACGAATGAACCAAACCAAGAGGGAAAAACAGTCCAGGGACCGACCGTTAAGAAATTCGCACCTAGGTTAGATCCCATTCTCCCGACACCGGAAGGGCATTTTCATTAAAGGGACCCGCTTATAAGTACATTCGCACAAATTTAAAACTATCTTCCTGTTCTGAACATACAGATTCTATTATTTTTTTTTTACATAATTATTACATTTATTATTAAATTTATTACATTTAATATTGCATTATTATTTATTACAGGAATTATAAATTTATTATTACATTGGTTATTACATTGTTGTTTATTATACAGAACTTATAAACGGAAAAACGAATGAAAAAGGCGAGAAGGAAACAATCCAGAGACCATTGAGAAATTCGCACCAAGGTTAGATACCGTTCTCCCGACACCGGAAGGGCATTTTATTACAGGGTCCAGCTTATAAGTACATTCGCCCAAATTAAAACTATCTTCTTGTTCTATACATACAGATTCTAATATTTTGACATAATTACTGCATTTATTATTGCATTAACATTTATTATTATTACCTTTACCCTAATTATTAAATTTATAATATTACCTTTATTATTTCATCTGTTGCATTTATATTTATTTCCACATTTATTACTTCCATTATTACATTTACTAAAAGCGAGTAAGGAAACAATCCAGAGACCATTAAGAAATTCACACTTAGGTTAGAACACGTTCCCCCGACTCCGTAAGGTAAGGGATTTTTTGACCAAGATTCTCATTAAAGGGTCTAACTTATAAGTACCTTCGCACAAATTAAAATTATCTACTTTTTCTATACATACAGATTCTATTATTTTTCTTCTGACATAATTATTACATTTATAAAGTACCTTACTTGATTCCCAATCTACATATAGCATGATTATTTTGCCTGGCGTGATAAAAAATGGCACTATTAGTGTTACAACTTCTGAAGGCATATTTGTGTTCTTTAATACAGGCTTGTTCCTCTTTTGCAACGTTATTCCTAACCAATTTACTTTTCACGGTAGACGAATATTTGAACGTCAAAGCAAACTTAAAATCTTTCGTCAACGATTTTACTCTTTCTAAGCCGGCAATGTAAGGCAAACTCACATATTGTTTTTGGTTAACTGAAGGTTCCCGAGGGGCATAAAAAGATTTTCTGGCTTTAAAATACGCCTTTCTTACGGAGTCGGGGGAACGTGTTCTAACTTAAGTGTGAATTTCTTAAAGGTCTCTGGATTGTTTCCTTACTCGCTTTTAGTAAATGTAATAATGGAAGTAATAAATGTGGAAATAAGTATAAATGCAACAGATGTAATAATAAAGGTAATATTATACATTTAATAATTAGGGTAAAGGTAATAATAATAAATGTTAATGCAATAATAAATGCAGTAATTATGTCAAAATATTAGAATCTGTATGTATAGAACAAGAAGATAGTTTTAATTTGGGCGATTGTACTTATAAGCGGGACCCTGTAATAAAATGCCCTTCCGGTGTCGGGAGAACGGTATCTAACCTAGGTGCGAATTTCTCAATGGTCTCTGGATTGTTTCCTTCTCGCCTATTTCTTTCGTTTTTCGGTTTATAAGTTCTGTATAATAAACAACAATGTAATAACCAATGTAATAATAAATTTATAATTTCTGTGATAAATAATAATGCAATATTAAATGTAATAAATTTAATAATAAATGTAATAATTATGTAAAAAAAAATAATAGAATCTGTATGTTTAGAACAGGAAGATAGTTTTAAATTTGTGCGAATGTACTTATAAGCGGGTCCCTTTAATGAAAATGCCCTTCCGGTGTCGGGAGAATGGGATCTAACCTAGGTGCGAATTTCTTAACGGTCGGTCCCTGGACTGTTTTTCTCTCTTGTTTTGGTTCATTCGTTTTTCTGTATCCACCCGAGGAGGATGCCAGTGGGCATCGAAACTGTTTTGGAAATAAACTCTGTCTATTAGAGTGGGTTTTTATTTTCATATTTTGACCTTCACGTAGAAAAAAGTGAAGTTTTTTGCATTAAAATTATGAAATTTGTTTCACCGGTATTTAGCTACTTTGTTGAGAGTGAATCATTTCATTATCATTATTATATTGATTTTTCGTTAAAACTAACGAAAATATCACGACTTAACCTAACCAATTATCAAGGGCGTACAATTGATCTATTGGACTGAATGCCCGGTTAAACTGGGCATTCAAACCAATCCTTTGCTAGTAAATACTATTCCAGAAACAAACAATGTTATAATTAATAATACAGTAGATCAACTGTACGCCCTTGATAACTGGTTAGGTTAAGTCGTGTTAGTTTCGTTAGTTTTAACGAAAATATTCTGTCAAAATTGGTGGGGAGGAGATAACCTACAAGTACCCTACCACCAATAAAAAGCTTACAATCAAAATGCATGCAGCACAGTATGTAGTTCTTTCAAAGAAATATTTGAGTAAAAATTGATGCTTGTGCTTATTGTATAGAAATGAGAGGAGTTTGAGAACACACACACACACACACACACCCACACAAGTATTAAAAGATACTCTGGATCTTGAGCGTTTGATATATAGGCCCATGTTTACCCTCATGAAGCTAACTTCTACATTTTCAGTACAAAATTTACGATATACAGTACCTGGAAAGTAATATGGAGTTGTTTCAAAGAAATATTTGAATTCATGTTAGTGCTTACTGCATAGAAATAAGAAAAATGTGAGAAAAAATTTGCTTAAAACTTTTAAGACCACGCTACCATTTCACAGATCTACTAGCTATAATACTTTCAGAAATTAATTCCAGGAAAATATCATGCCTTTGAGAATATTTAGATCTTTCTTACATCTTATCATGCTACAGATGGCAATTTATAGTAAACTAATTAGTTTGCCTCAGATTAAATAAATGAACTGAAAAGTATTTCCATAAAGAAATCACATATGAAGCAGAATGAGAAGATACAGGAACGTTTTTAACACAGAGCATTAATGAAAAAACTGTGTAAAGCTCTTAAAAAGTACTTTTCAGTTATAGAGGAAACAGTCCGTCATTCAGTAAATCAAGGATAATACACACAAACACACACACACACACACACACACAAGTTCACTGAATCTGCAGATGTTGATCAAAGTGAGTGGTCAAGTTGTTAGATACTGTACATTAGGATATTGGCCTCAAATGTAGGACTACCATCCTGTAACTACATCACTACTGGTAAAGAAGATACTAGAAAGAATTATGAATATTACTGGAGAGCACCTAGAAAGTTTTAATCTTATTTAAAGTAACCCAACATGGAATTAGATCAGGAAGGGCTTGTTTGCCTAATCTCTTAGATTTCCCAGAGTTTTTAAATGTAACCTACAAAGAGATCTTGATAGATTAGACTAGTTTTCCAGGCTAGTAAATGGCAGATGGAATTCAATGTTCAAAATGCAAAATCATCCATTTTGGTAGAAATAGCTAAAACTTCGGATCACCTGAAGATCAGGGCCTCCATTTATTCTTGTTTTTTGCCTTACCTTACAGTACAAAATATAATAATGTCACAACCATGCGACCTACCATTTCTATGGTTGAGCAGTATCCATGTTTGTGCCATTAGAAGTTCGTTGTGAGAAGCGAATGTCCCGTAACTGTGCCTCTCTAGTTCGTCTCCTTTAATTTCTCCCAATAATGACTTATACTGTACGTACAAAGTAAATCACTATGACGTCATAAAATAACTTAATTTCCTTCACGTTTTCCATACCTGGAAGACTGAATTACATGTTTAGTATGTGGATATCTTTCGTATTCAGTGTATGGTAAATTCTTTAATAATACTAAAAACTTCACTCTCTATTTGTCATTATTTATATGTTGTGTTCTGTCTGGTATTATGCAATATAAATATTATTCCACCATACTCATTCATACATCCATGTTCTTTCTTGACCGCTATCCTTTATTTATTTTATTACTTATTCATTCATCTACCTATTGTCTACTTATGCCCTATCACCTATCAGTCCATGTTTACTCGCGTCTATATTACGCACACAACCTATTGTGTGACAACCGATATGTGTACAATACTTTGTGTAGTCGTACATGTCCCTTGATGCTCATGATTGCGTACATGTAAATACGTCCACATTTACTCTTTTTACTTTTTCTTTTAATTATTTCACCTCTCGCAAGATATTCGTTAATGCTGATATGAATGTTTGAATTCCGATGACGTCGCCAAAAGCGAGCCTCTGAATCCGAACTCTTCTCTCTCGCTTCTACTACCAATTTATAACGTTAAGATGTTATGTTATGTTATGTTATTATAATATACTGTATTTGTTCCATGCCAGGCCACTGGTTCGTTATCTGCTTACGTCACATAGTTATCCACGTTCTCATTACTTGTACTTACTATTTCTACCTAATTGTCATTCAAATTCTTTGCTATTTATGTGTTACGTTATCATAAATGTCCGTGTACTTCCAATGGAAAGTATACTGTATTTTCCCTCCGTTTTCATCATCGCTGGCTTTTAGGCTTTCAAGCTATAATAACCACCATTCTTCTAATAATATTTGACATAATTTGGCGTAATTACTGTTAACTATAAATATATAACATTGTTGTTAATCCCCTTTAAATTATAGAACAACAATAATAAATTAAATTGAATCCCGGTTAGGTCAACTGTACGCCCTTGACGATTGGTTAGTTTAAGTCGTGATATTTTCGTTAGTTTTAACGAAGATATCATTTAATGATGAGGTTAGGGGCCCTGATCTTCAGGTGATCCAAAATTTCAGTTATGAGATGCAAGAAACTGGTTAGAGGATGTCAGTTAGGAAAAAAGATCTAGACATTATAATTTAGTAGTGATCTAAAATTTTGTAAACAGTGCTTCGAGGTGAGAAATAAGGCAACTGAAATGCTGCGTATTATCAAGAGGGCTAATAGTTACAAGAGTACGGAAGTCAGCCGGAGATTATACTGGTATAATTCTTTTATGCTTCACTTAGAATACTGGCTTCAAACCTGGTCTCCTCACCAGAGGTAGGATATAAATATGCTTTAAGGTGTGCAATGTAGGACAACCAAACTTATCTCTGGTTTGAGAAGTTTGGAATACAGTGAAAGATTAAAGGAACTAGACACGTTTAGTTTTGAGAGACAATAATTGGGGGGTGGTGATATGGTACAGCTGTTCAAAGTGTTTTCAAGTTTGAACAACTTAGATGTAACTTTTTCTTATTAGAATTTGATTTTGTAGACTTTTTTAAATATAGTCATAGGCTCTTATCGTTTAATCTTAAGAGGACAAGATGGCTTCACATTGTTCATAAAAATGTACTGAGCTCTGGTTCTATGAATGATTTGTCTGTTATTGGGGAAAATTTATCTGACTTGAGTAAACTTGATAGGCTCCGAAGCGGCTTAATGTTATCGAACGGTAATGTAGGTATGTAATTAGCGAATGTACGACAAAAACCCCACAAGAAAAAAAACCACCGACAAAACCCCCGGCGACAAAAACCCCGGCGACCAAAACCCCACCGACAAAACCCCCGAAATAGGGTAATGCGACAAAACCCCCACTCACAAAAATAAATATATAATGTGTATTTAAATTCAAGGTCAAGGTGACAGAGTCTAGGTTATAGGTTTTGAGAAATTCCAGTTTCAGTTTCTGAATAAGCTTCACTGCAGCAGTATCTCTGAAATTTTCACCGCAAATTATATTTTCTTTCCGTTTTTACCCATCATGGAAGTCATTCGGAATAATAAAGGTTGGCGAAAAGCTGTGTTATAATGGCTCTATGTATACTAAAAAATCCACTAGTTCTAATACAAAGCGGTGGGAGTGTGCTAGAAGAGCACCTTAACCTAACCTTAACCTAACCTTAACCTAACCTTTTCCACAAGGAAAACGAAAAAGAAAAACGATTATAAGGCTACCTAACGAAGGCTGGGGGCCCTGGTTTTGTCGCTGGGTTTTTTTTCAGTGGGTGTTTTGTCGCCGGGGGTTTTGTCGGTGGTTTTTTTTTCGTGTGGGTGTTTTGTCGGTGGGTGTTTTGTCGCCGGGGGTTTTGTCGGTGGTTTTTTTTTCGTATGGGGGTTTTGTCGGATCTCCGTAATTAGCATAGTGAAATCAGAAAACTACTAATCCTGATAATATTTAGGCTGGAATGTGAAGAAAGGGGAGAAGAGTTTAGCTGAGGCACTAACTATTGTACATGTTAGGTCTATTAATTATACAGAGGTACCTGATGGTTGAAAATAAAGGTAGTAAAAATGAGGTAAGAAACCAATGGAATCTTATTCTAACATCATTGGTGTGAAAGATAAAACATAGAACTATAAAGAACAGTTAGTATTCATGATTATTTGGGAAGTTTTAAATCTTATTTGAAGTTCCCAGCATAGTTTTAGATTGGAAGGATCCTATCTAATCTTAAACTTTTAGAGTTTGTAGCTTATCAAGTAAATTGTGGACATAATATAGCCTACACATTATTTATTTGGATTTAAAAAGACATTTGACTATACCCTACATGAGACAATTCTATACATGGTAAATTAAAATATTATGGATTAATTATCTGTGGCAGTCATAAACTGAGAATTTTTTAAAGTCAGAAAAGAGTAATTTTAACTTTTTATATGACAGAATAACCTTAATTCATACAAAATTCAAATATTACACAATCTGGCCAATTTTGAACTTTACTTTGTGAATGATTTCTTTATGACTTGAATTCATATACATATTCAAATTTAATTCTCAACTAGTTGGATCAAAAGGAAGGAACTTGTTAGCTTTGTTGGATGAGTAACATATGAAACATACTAACCACTGTTGATGGTTTTAAAAGGTTCTCACTCATGTGATCTGTGTATCTACTGTATGTATTCCAGAAAATTATATTTAAATACACTGGCAGTAATTCAGTTAATTAAGTTATAACTATTTTTTGGATATAAACATAGGATATGGTGGAGTGAACCACAATATTTTATTTAAGAACATAAGGATAGGAAAGTTCATATGTATAGTCCCCTGCCCCACCCTCTCCGAGATGTGGTAGCAACGCAGTCCCTCTCAAACCCGTCCCCCCTACACTCACTCCCTCCCTCTCCTCCTCCCCCCCGTAAATGTTGCCATAGTAATACTTTTATGTTTTGAAAACCGATAAATATATTGTTCAATGTAGTTTTGGTGGTAATGCTATGACGACTTTGTATTTTATTCATGCATTATTCCTAAATTTAGGGAAAGAGTAGTTAGGTTATTTCATAAACGTGGGATACTTTAAAAACTTTCAATCATAGGATTTTGATGTGGCCATGTTACAGTTAAAGTGTAAGATAAGTTGTAGTATCGACTTTTCCTCCAGGCAATATCATTTCTGTTTAAAATCCATGCATCATCAACAAATGATTATCCAGAAAAAGTTTTAGCCACCGAGAGATAATGATAACATAGTTCAATTTTTTATTCCAGAAATAAACATAAATCAAGTAAATTTAGGGATTTTCTCAAGAACATACAAAACAATATTCAAATTAATAGGCAATGACAATTGTTCAAGTAAATAAATATATATTTACTACATCGCAACCATAACATTATTATACGCAATTACTCAATACTTGGTTCATCTTCCATTATTATTAATGACCTCTCGTAGCCTATTTGGAACAGACGCCACGTGATTGTAGATGACTTGTGGGTTCCTGCGGAAAAGTTCCCACTCTGTCATGGTGTGTTCCAGCAGGTGCCGAGATCTCCGCTCCTATTCAGGCTCCCAAGCGCTAACCACATTTGCCCACACATTTTCAATGGGGTTTAGGTCACACCCCTTGGTGGACCAGTTTAGCAGCTCAACATCTCGTTGTTCCTGAAATCACCGTCTGATGATCCTGGCAGTATGAACTGGGCAGTTATCCTGTAATATATAAGGGGTGGCAAACAATGATTGCCCCCCCTGCACAGATGAAACTAATAGAGGTACAAAAAACTGATTGTTGCATCTTTTAGACAATTTAATTCTACGTCTAAATAAAACCACTCAATAGTTGGTGTTGCCTCCTTGTGTTTGGCGGACGGCTTCAAGTCAGCAAGGGTAGCAGGTGAGGAGAGACTCGAAAAGGTCAGTGTCGTACTCAAGATTTCTGAGGATTGTTTCGATGTGCTGCTCCATGGACCGGCGGTAGAATCGGGTGGCTGGTGGATCAGCAAGCATCAGGGATTCCACTTGGTCTTTCAGGATGGATCCTCAATGATTCTGCCACCGGACCATGGAGCAGCACATCGAAACAATCCTCAGAAATCTTGAGTACGACACTGACCTTTTCGAGTCTCTCCTCACCTGCTACCCTTGTCGACTTGAAGCCGTCCGCCAAGCACAAGGAGGCAACACCAACTATTGAGTGGTTTTGTTTAGACGTAGAATTAAATTGTCTAAAAGATGCTACAATCAGTTTTTTGTACCTCTATTAGTTTCATCTGTGCAGGCGGGGGCAATCATTGTTTACCACGCTGTATGTTAACCCTCCGTCTATGGCCTTCGGTGGTTCGAGGTTGACGGGGGTTCTGGTTAGGTGGCAGCAACGGATTTTGTCACTCTGGGGTAGTTGGTACTGCGTAGCGAATCGCAGTAGTTTCTTTTATACTACACTCCGATTTCTTCTTGTAATGGATCGGAGGATTCTGTGAGAACTTACTAAATTATCTGACGGTTCCCCGATTCTTCTTGTAGAGTATCGGGAAATTATTTATTCTATTTTAAAAATAAGTCTGGAGAAAGCAGGGCTCAAAGGAGAAGAGTAATACTTCAGCCTCTAGGTCAGATCAGAATAATCAGAATGACAATTTGAAAAATTCGAAGTTTATATACTAATAATTTGGTGACATCATTATTATTTAATGTTGACCTGTTTTGTTTTTTACTCTCAATAGGCTGAATTCTTTTTGTAAAATATTTGAAGATAAAGGTAAATTTTGCCTGTAACAGCATAGTGGCAGATAAGCAAAATATTTATAGATGAAGTCGTATTTTTCTTTTAAACAGCATACTGACAGATCTGATGTTATGATTTGCCGAGTTAGCTAAAAATGGAAATTGTAATGTGCATTTTATTATGGATTAAAATTGAACATGCATATTAGCCAAAATTAAATGCTTAAAATTTAAAATTAAGTGTTAATTTAGACTTTTGGCAAGTTATGACTTCACCTACTTCACCTTTTACAACTAAGAGAGACTGTATAAAAAAAATGAACATTGCAGAATTTAACACGATTACATGATTAAGCTTAATCTAAAAAATTATTAGGTAATTTAAGAAAGAAATAATTCATCAATTACTTAGCAAAAATAAAATAGAAAGAAAATTTTCGTTTTTCCAAAATTGCATTTTTATATATAGTTAAAGTGTCACGCGAGTTTGCACTTTATATGCAGAAATGAATGTTATAATTATTGTTTTTTACATACAATATATATTAATATATTTTATTTAATATATTTCATCGGTGGGTTCAAATCACAGTTTAAAATTAGAGGCTATTCGAATCGTAATCTGACACGCCGAATTACAGTGTCCTTCGAATTTTGGGATCATTCGTGATGCAATACATTTGTTATATAGTGATTCCTTTTTTTTTCCTTTTTGTGTGAGTTCGAACGACGGTTCCTGATCGACCTGCGGTCGACCCCTCTGCAGCATCCCGCCTCATTTGCGGGATTTGATGGAGGAGGGAATTGCTGTCTGATCTCCTCCTGCCCTCGTAGCCAGCCACGCATGGCTAGTCAGTAGAGTGTCCCATTTTTGACCAACTTCTTTTTTTCTCGAGTCCAACCTCTAATATAATTATGCCTGTCGCTCTAAGTAAGAAAATAGCAATTATATTTCATTTAATGAAAATTTACGATCCCCTAGGCCAACAAAACTAATTTTCCCCTTTCCTTTATCAGAAATTATCGATTTTCGGAAGTCTTTCGGTTATAAATTTCTTGCATTTTATTATAACCTCAGACTATGTACATTTTTGGATAGAAAATTTAAATAGTTATCGATTGATACCTAATTTACTATGCTTTTGTACCAAAATAAAAAGTTAAAAGGCAAAAATGTTAATTTTTTAACATTTTCTTCTCCATTTCTGACCCTAAAGCCGTATAAAACCATATATATGTGCGTGTGTGTGTGTGTACTAACTGTACTTCTATTTATTTTCAGATATATGATTATGATATGATTTTTGATATGATTATGATAGAAATTTCAGATTAGATTAGTTCGACTAAAATTGCTTGCGTAAAAGTCGAAACTCGTACCACGGATAAGCCAGAAGATAGGCTTCTCATAAACTTAATTCACAATTTGGAACCTCAGAAAGGGTCTCTTTTGCCATCTAATGGTGACGTCTTACGTCACTATCTATTTTTATGAAGAGGACCTATGAAAAAGAAATCACAGTCATATGTGTTCCAAGAAGTACTAAGAAAAGTTAAAAAAATTTGGGATTGGTCCGGTATCACATGCCAAGATATTTGAAAAAGCTGCCATCTGAGAAAAAAGTAGAACAATTGATAAAGCAATGTGAATACTTCTCGAAAAACAAAACACAGGAAAAAAGAATAAATAAAAAGAGACCATCTTTCCTGAAGGAATTATAGGAGTTAGTTGATATTTGTTCTCAAAATGCCATATAAATAATAAAAAAGATCCATTAAGAACTTCGGTAACAAAGCAGCAAGATATAGAGTTTCTAATAGACCAAAGAGGACCCAAAAAGCTTTGCTTAGCATCAAGAGATTGAAAATGTGTCATTTGAACAGTCTCAAGATAAATGGAAGGCATTAGACGTCACAAAACCTTATACAACTTTGAAAATTGCAAATAAACAGATGAAGGAGATGCTAAGCGACACAGATACCGGAAACATATTTCTCAGGAATGAATATAGAGAATGCGCACAAGTTGTTATCCAAATTCTTGAACATATATCACCTAACGAAGTTCGTTGGCTTCGTCCGGGAGCAATTCATAATGCTCGCTGGATGACAACCAACTATTCTCTATTCTGCTAAAATGCTGGCATTCAGCAAACAGATGGATTATTCTGAAGAATATGTGAAACACTTCGAGGAGTTCTGCTTATTCACTGCTTTATATATCCAACCATGGCTCAAAGCACCAAAAACGTCGGATGCAGCAATCAATGATTTGACTTTCTATAGTGACCTTCACATATATGGTGACACATTGAACAGAAATGTAGCTCATCGTACAATCAAGATATTCGAAGACCATTGTTGGTACCGAACTGAGAAGCATATTCCATTTTCATTATTTTCCTTACGTATATCTGATGACTAGAAAAGAAGCATTGCTACAGAAATTATTAGATCACACAGAAATGATAAAAACAGCTCGTATGCCCAAAGTGGCAAACCAGTATTTCCTTTGATCAATAAATCAACGAAACTAGCTTCCCTAGCTGGACCAAAATCTTGGTTTTTCTCTGATGTTCTACATACCAATGGAAAATGGTTAAATAAACCTGTTAGAACATGGAAAGAGAACAGAGATTTTATTCAACTCTCCAATTTTCTACACAGTGTTAAAATTGTTAATGATGCGGCCGAGCGTGGAGTAAAATTAATTGAAGATTTTACACATTGCATCACAACAGATGAAGAGCAAAGAGAGCAACTCCTGCAAGTTGTGGAATATCAAAGAAGTTTGTTGCTGTCTTTTAAAAAGAGTTCCTTAGTTCAACTACTATAATAGCATCAATCATTATCAGTATTCACATTTTATTTCATACATTCATTTGCTTTACTAAGTAATTTTTCTGTTCAAGGTATTGTATGTTTCTTGAATGAAAAAAAAAACGATGGGGCTCAAGAGCTGGCATGAAATGTTCAATCTCTTGAGATGTTCCCACCTTGGAAATATTGTGAGTCTCAAATATATTCCAAGGCCCATTGCCGCGAAGCTGCAGTGGGATGATACTTCACAGGTGGCGGTAACACCTATTCTCTAAATCCCATTCAAGACAAAATGTAGAAGAAAATGTTAAAAAAATAGACATTTTTGCCTTTTAATTTTCTATTTTGGTACAAAAGCATAGTAAATTAGGTATCAATCGATAGCTATTTTAATTTTCTATCCAAAAATGTACATCGAATGAGGCTATAATAAAATGCAAGAAATATATAACCGAAAGACTTCCGAAAATCGACAATTTTTGTGAAAGAGAAGGGGAAAATTGGTTTTGTAGGCCTAGGGAGTCCGAAACTTTCATCAAATGGAAGATAATTGCTGTTTTCATACTTATAGCGACAGGCATAATAATATTAGGAGGTTGGACCCGAAAAAAAGAAGATGGTAAAAAAGGGACACCCTACTGGTCAGGGACTTTGCACAAGAATCTGTCCACTGGTTCTTGATGTTATTCAGATCGTTGTGCTGGAGATTCCTTACTTCTCTCGGTAGGGCATTGAAAGCTTTGGGCCTCGTATTCTGAGGGTATTTTCCATCCTCGTTTTCATGGACCCCTGTCCCACAGCAGCTGGGACTGTACAAAATTGCCTCTTCTCTCATTCCAGTTTGTTTCTATTTCATTTCTAAGGTTAGGAACAAAGTACTCAAGTATTTTCCATATGTATATTATTGTGTACCGCTCGCGCCTTCTTTTGAGAAGATAGAGTTCCAGGGATTGTAGTCGAGACCAGTAGTCTTCGCCTTCCGTTTCCTCTATATTAGACGTAAAAGTCCTTTGTATAGCTTCAATGTTCGCAATGTCTCGTTTTCTGTATGGGCTTGTGAGTACTGAGCAATACCCAATTATTGGTAGGACTAGCACTAGACTTTTCCATAATTTGAGCATGATGTTTGCTTTTCTGCTGCGGAAGCTCCTCCAGATGATTCCCATTATTTTTCTAACCGTTGTAATTTTGATGTTATAGTGCTCTCTGAATTCTGCATCCGACGACATTATTACTCCAAGATCCCTGACTTGTAGATATGGTGTTATCTGTTTGTCTTGCAGAGTTTTCTACCTTTTATACTGCAGTTCCTTATTATTACCATATCTTAGGAGTTGGAATTTTTCTTCGTTGAACTTCATATTGTTGTCTTCTGCACACTGAAATAATGTTTCAATGTCATTTTGTATTTTTCTTTTGTCACCTTCGTTCACTATTTCCTTACATATCTTTGTGTCATCTGCGAAACATGATACAATACTGTCATTAATATCTGCATCAATATCTGCAATCATTATTATGAACAGCAATGGATTAATACTGTCCCTTGTGGGACAGAGCTCACGACTTCCTAGACTTCCGATTTAACTCCGTTTACCACCACTCTTTGTGTTCTTTGCGTCAAGAAATTAAATATTCATCTTCTTAGCTTTCCAGTAACTCCTGTATGCTTAAGTTTGTGTGCTATGATTCTATTGTCACATTTATCGAAGGCTTTAGCAAAATCCGTATATATTTATCTACGTTTTGTCCTCGACACAATGCCAATATTTTCTCCTGGTGGTCTAGTAGCTGTGATAGGCATCATCTTCCAGCCCTGAAGCCATGTTGATTTGGGTTGTATAAGTCTTTTTCTTGTAGGTAATAGGTACTTTTGCCTCTAATTATACGTTCAAAGCACTTTATAAGGTGTGAGGTGAGAGCCACTGGCCGATAATTCTTGGGCATTGCTCTGTTACCACCTTTAAATATTGGGGCAATGTCCGCGTTCTTTAAGGGGAGTGGAATTTGTCCTGTGTTGAGTGATTTCTTCCATAGTAAGTAGCGCGGGTTGGCAATACTCTCTTTACATTTTTCAGAAACGTGGCACTCCATGTGTCTGGCCCTGGAGCTGAATTGTCTCGCATCTGTGGTAAAGCCTTAATTACATTTCCTTCCGTGAACTCGAAGTCCATTAATAGGTTTGTGCCGGAATTTGTTCTTGGTTGATTTGTATATACGTCGAAAAATTCTTCTGGGTTTTCCACTTCTATCATTTGTGTATTCGGCCTCCCCGTCTATCAACGGACCAATACTCTCCTTACACTGCATTTTCCTTTTCGCAAACGTGTAGAAGTATTTTGGGTTATTTTTTGTTTTCTGCTGCTTTGTTTGCTTTAGATCCATTTCTATTTCGCCAAGTTTCCTCTCTAGTTTTAGTCTCTTTGCATCAGTTCTGCATCTGTGGAGATGTTTTACGGTTTGTCTTCGTTGCCTGAATAGTATCTTGCTTTTCCTCTCGAGCTTGCTATGTTTTCTTTCCTGTCTCTCTGGAATATGTTTCAGTATTATAGGTTGGTTTCAGTCTCTATTGTACATAGTATTTCTTGTGGAGTCTTCTCCTGAAGTAGCAATTCCCAGTTTACTTCCTTTAAATCTTTATTTACGTTTTCCCAATTTACTTTCTTTGAATTTATGTTTAAGACTTCAAATATTCCTTCTGACTCTCTAGGATGCGTTTTCGGACCTCTGGGTGCTAACTTCAATTATATATCGATGAGGTTATGGTCGGAGAACTTTGTGTGCGCTACTTTTTTATTTATTATTATCTCGTTATTTGTCAAGATTAAATCCAAAACGTTCTCTTTTCTTTTGGCTTCACAGAATTCCTGGGTAAGGGCGTAATGTTCCATAATATCTAATAGCATTGTTGCTTGGGTTCTATCATCTTTTGTAATGTTGCCATGAAACTTCTCCCCATATATAACTTTGTCATTTTCTTCCATGTTATGAATGGGAAATTAAAATCTCCGAAAATTAGAATATTTGTTGCTGGAGTTTCAAGTAATTTTAATATGTTTTCTAGTTCATTTGTAGCAAATTGGAATTCACTTTTTGTGGTGTTTGGTGGTCTATAGATGTTCATAATGGTGGTCTGTAGATGTTCATAATGACCGTGTTTCAAAAGTTAAATTGAATAAAATCATGTAAAATATGTGTTGTGTTTCTGCTTATCAGACACATGCTGCCGAGGAGTCAGCCAGGCATTTATACAGTTAAACGAAAGTTAGTATAAGAAAACCGTTAAATTTTGTAATGCAGAATAAGTTTGATATAACAATGAAAATAATTTTAATGTAATAAAAATCATTACATTAAAAGTCAAACCACTATACAATCAGAGGTTTCTTCGATGATTCACCTAATGATCTAATCATTAACCTTATACATATAGGGTGTTCTAAAATTGCCTAATAAACTTTTATGTCTCTCGATCAGTAGTCGGACTTTGTGAACAATGAGTTCAAGTTGAAGGAAGACACTTTGAACATCTAAAATAAACAATTATGGTTGCTTTTCTTATTGTTGCTGTATTTGAAATAAAATTGTTAAATATCGCATAATTTTGGTTAAGATATTGCATTCAAATAAAAATTTACAAGGTAATTTTGGAATATTTAGGCTCCGCCCACAAATGGTGGACGCCTAAGTTTCATATGACGTCAAACACACACACACACACACACACACACATATATATATGTGTGTGTATATATATATATATATATATATATATATATATATATATATATATATACACTAATTTCTTTGTTTCCAGTTTAGGTTCGGTTAGGTTGCTCTATATTAAATTTTCTACTTTTTGTTTCATCAGCTTCCCCACCCCTTATTTTATTACCTTTCCCTCTTATCATCCCCCACCCACTTTTGAGAGATTAAAATTTCGCTTTTTCCCCTTTTCCCCTCCCCCTCCACCCTTTCAACTCTTTTTCCCCTCTCTCCCTTTTTTGACCCATACTACTGAGCCATATTTACATGAACCTGTTTCGTAGTATTTGCATATAATTTGCATATCCATCTTTTTGGATTCTTTTGTTTTCTGGCTTATTCTTATTGAATTTGTTTGGTTCATTCTCTTCTGTTCCAGAACTACTACTTCCCTACTCAGTGTTTTTTCAAAGTTTTGTTATACTTTCACTTTTATTCACGATGTTGCTATCTCCACTCGTGTGTATTTTTTTTGCCTAAGTATTCTTCAGTTCTTTCCTCGAATTTGTTGTCCTCATTTATGTCATTTTTGGCGTATTCTGTCTCATCGTGGTGTCCTGTTAGTTTATATGTTGAATTTCTTTCCTCAGCCTTAATAAGTAAATAATGTAAGTCCATTACGTTTCATTACAATATGGAAGGCTTATTTAGTTTAGTTTTAACCACTTTTAATTTATTTCGGATAGCTAACAAATGTTAAGATGATAAAATGTTTAGATTCATTAATAACTAGGCAAAACAGTTCGTATTACATTTCCAAAATTTTTTTTATATCCTACTGTATAATGATAATTACATGAAATTAGCAGAAAGGTATTGTTAATATGAATTCTTGTAAATACTGTATTTAACATTAATGGATATTTATTCCAAATTAAAATAACATTTTATTTTAAAAGGATTTTCTTTCTTCTCAGTTCTTTCAATTATTTCTGATTTATAATGCAATATAACATCTCCGAATCGCATTTTTTATTCTTAGCTTTTAGCTTCACTTAAAATATTTAAGATATCCAATACTCTCTTTTTTGCTTTTTTTAATAACCTTTTTTACTAAATGTTCTGATATTTTCTTTTTATTTTGCTGTGAAAGGTTTCCAATCTGAAGATATTTATTGGTTCTTTGTACGGATTTTTATAACTGATAATTTATGAGTTAAAGGGGTATAATATTTCTATTGCTGTTATTATTTTTTTTATTTTTTTCATGCATGAAGGAGGAGAGAATTGCGAATGCTTGCAACCCCAGTTACCGATAAAGGAAGAAGAGAAACAAAATGAAGGTCCAAAGTTTTCGAGATGCTTGAACACTGCGTTTTAAAGATTAAAGGTCATAGAAAGGGGGACAGATGGGTTAAGAAAGATTGTTCACCAGTTGATTAGATAAAACATTGAAAATACCGACTAGCCCTTGCGTTCGAGAGTTCGACAGAAAAGAAATGAGAATGTGTCGAAAGTCGGCTACTGCGTGCTCTCCTTAAAGGAGAAGGCATGTAGTTAGAAATTTCAGAAGAGCAGTGTCCTTTATAATAGCCATAGTAAAGAAAGAGTGAGGTAACATTGCAGCGAAGAAAGAAGAATTAAGACAGTCAGTAAGAGGCAGGGAATTGATGGGACAAAAAACTTTTGATTCCACCCGGTCAAGTAGACATGTGTGGGTTAAGCCATCCCACACATGAGAAGCATACTCCATACAGGGACGGACAAGACCCCTGTACAGAGACAGCAACTGAGTGTGGGTTGAAAAAACAGCTTAGCCGGTACAGCACACCTAACCTCTTAGAAGTTGTTTTAGAAAGGGAACATAATTATGTGATCTTTCCACGAAAGACCAGGAGAAAAGGAAACGCCAAGAATGTGAGGAGAAGAGGAAGGATTGAGTTGTGTGATGTAGAAGGTAAGGGGATAGTCGTGTGGAAGATTGTGACGAGTAGAGAGATGAAGGAACTGAGCTTTTGAGGCATTGAAAGCCACAAGGTGGGTGGAGAAGTGAAGAGTGGAATCATCGACATAGGAGTGAATAGGACAGGAATTGTGACTCAATAAATTATTCATAAATAAAAGGAAAAGAGTGAGTGACAGGACAGAAGCCTGAGGAAGACCACTATTAATAGCTTTAGGAAAGAACAGTAGCCATCTTCAACCGCAGCTATAGATCGTCCAGAAGGTAAATCAGAGAAGGAGGCACCTATAAATGAATAGAAATCGAAGGAGGACAGTTTGGAAATTAAAGATTTGTGCCACACTCTATCAAAAGCTTTTGATTTGTATATATAACAATAACAAATGTTTCACCGAAATCCCGAAAGGAGGACAACCAAGAGTCAGAAAGAAATGCAAGAATATCCCCAGTAGAGCGTCCCTTGCGGAACCCATACTGACGATCTGAAAGAAGATTGTTTGAAGAAAGGTGTTCAAAGATCTTCCTATTAATAATCGCTGCCGTACACGCCTATTTGGCTAACATGGCTAAAACATGGCGAATCTGGGCAGATAATTGTGAAAGCCGGTGAAATATGTTCGTGAGAGGAAAGATCTTCAAAACAATACGTACCTAAAATTCTGTTTAAAAATTATGATTCATCTTTCTTATTTTTACATTTCATGACTGTTCGTCTGTTCGTGTTTGATTTTCAAAGATTTCGTGGTAACTTCTCTTTTTTTTCCATTTCATGTACAGAACACATCCTGCAAACTGACAGTTTGAACATGTCCTATAGGAAACGGGATTACCGCGCTACCGTTATATATCTCTTCTGTAAGAAAACCATTCAAAAATATAATAAGCCAGGCCATGATTGAAGCTTCCACTCCGATCTTTTAAAGGCAAATCAGAAAGTGACAACCAAAGAAGTAGCTGAGAAGCAGCTGCCTCCCGAAACTGAATTACAATCAGATAAATCTGATACTGAAGTTGAGGACATTAAGTTAAATTATGTTCAGAGTTTGGCGCCAACTCCAGTTACTAAATTTGACGCTCCTCAGCAGCCTGCTCTTCCCTCATTCCCTTTTTCAAAATCTGGGACACAATATCGTCGCTTCAACCCTGCATGATATAAGGAACATCCTCGGAATTCCTACTCGATTAAAAAAGATGAAGTGTCATTTTTTTTATGCAGGAAGGAGGAGCCAAGGGCAAATGCCTCAAAAGCGCCCCTTCCATAGAAGAAGAGAGCCAAAATCATGGTTTGGGGTTTTCGAGATGCCTAGATACTCTGCATTTGAAAGATGTGAGGTCATAGACATGAGGAAAGATGGATTGAGGAAGATTGTTCCAGAGTTGACCGGTTGAGTAGCTGAAAGACTGAAAATACCGATTAACCCTTGCATTAGATAGTTGGACAGAAAAGGAATGAGAAAGTGCAGAAAGTCTGGTACTGTGTGCTCTCCTTAAAGGAGGAGGCATGCAGTTAGAGAGTTCAGAAGAGTAATGTCCGTTATGATAGCGATAATAAAGAGAGAGTGAGGTAACATTGCGGCGAAGAGAGAAAGATTGAAGACAATCAGTAAGAGGCGGGAAATTGATAAGATGAAAAGCCTTTGATTCCACCCGGTCAAGTACGGCTGTGTGGGTTGAGCCATCCCACACATGAGAAGCATACTCCATACAGGGTCAAACAAGACCCCTGTACAGAGACAGAAACTGAGTGGAGGTGAAGAAACCGCGGAGGCGGTTCAGCACACCTAACCTCTTAGAAGTTGTTTCAGAAAGAGAGTGTATGTGATCTTTCCAAGAAAGATCACGAGAAAAGTAAACGTCAAGAATGTTAAGAGAAGAGGAAGGATTGAGTTGTCTATTGTTGAAGGTGAGGGAATAGTCATGTGGAAGATTGTGACGAGTAGACAGTTGGAGGAACTGAGTTTTTGAGGCATTGAAAGATCAGAGGTTAGGTGTCCCATAGCCGTCCTACGCGAATCATGAAGTGACTGCTGTGAGGGACGCTTTGGGAAGCGAGTGGAGAAGTGAAGAGTGGAATCATTGGCATAGGAGTGAATAGGAGAGGAAATGCAAATTAAAAGATCATTAATAAATCAAGGGAAAAGAGTGGGTGACAGGACAGAACCCTGAGGAACACCACCATTAATGACTTTAGGCAGAGGCGGATTAAGACACCTCGGGGCCCTGGGCAATGAAGTATATGGGGCCCTTTTCTATAGCTTTTTATTAACAATACATGTACATGTACAGTACATAGTACATTTACACGAATTATATGTAAGGTGCTCAGGCTAATTGAGAAAAACTTAAAAGAACCTTAACACAGTGTATTTTTGTCGTTTGCCAAAACCAAACAGTATTAAACAAACTTTACTTTCTGGCCTATAAAACATAAACTAAAACAGGGATTTGTCAGTTTGTGTACTCTGTCATATTTAATCAAAAAGTTTGCGAAATCTCGAATTATATTATAGAAACTCAATTGATTGGGGGGGCCTCTCAAGCATGGGAGCCTGAGGCTTCAGCCTCAATAGCCTCAGTGATAATCCGCCACTGGCTTTAGGAGAAGAACAGTGGCCATCTACAACTGCAGCTACAGATCGGCCAGAAAGTAAATTAGAGATGAAGGCAGAGATAGAAGGATAGAAACCGAAGGAGGGCAGTTTCGAAATTAAAGATTTGTGCCACACTCTATCAAAAGCTTTCGATATGTCTCGCACAATAGCAAATGTTTCACCGAAATCCCGAAATGTGGATGACCGAGAGTCACAGAGATATGCAAGAAGATCGTCAGTAGATCGTCACTTTCGGAATCCATACCGACGATCTGAAAGAAGATTGTGAGAAGAAAGGTGTTTAAGAATTTTCCTATTAAGGAGAGATTCAAAAACTTTAGAAAGGCAAGAAATCAAAGCAATTGGACGATAGTTGGAGGGTTGAAAGCGGTCACCCTTCTTTGGGACAGGATGAATGAAAGCGAACTTCCAGCAGGAATGAAAAGTACCAGCTGAGACACAAAGACGAAAGAGTTAGCTTAGGTAGGGTGTCAGCACAGAAGCACAGTTCTTAAGAACAACAGGAGGAACACCATGAGGACTGTGAAAAAACTGTATAGGGCTATGGGTTTAATGCCTGTTACCCTCATCCATGGAAATTTCCAGCAGATTTCAGTGAAGAGTTAACGACAAAAGCCCCACGTTTTTTCGTTAGAGAGTTATGTATATGTAGGTCTTCAAAGGACCTCTATGTTTATTTGCCTTCGGTATTTGCGCTGCCTAATGGTAAAGAAAGGAATTGCCTTACCTTATTATTTTGCAGGGCCTCGCTTCTGTTTCTATGTAGGGCGCGACGATCTTTTTCGATGTAGGGCCTTGGTACGATGGAGTTACACAATGAGTTGATTTGATGTAACTAATATAGGCAGTCACTATTTAAATACCTGAAGGAACAGGCCTATCCTTTTTATAGTTATTAGGTTTTATATTAAGAGGGTTTCACTCAGAACTTATAGGAAGATAAAGTACATCTTCCTTGCTTAAAGCATCGCTGTAACATAAGCAGCTCAGAGTGCCGCCAGTATAATATAATATATATATCTTCGTATTTTTATTATTTGCTGATTCTGAAAAGTTCGTTGACTCTTCTCTCGAAGTAATTTTCACGAGTCAGCAATGGAAAATGAACACGAAATAATAAATTTGGTTTTCTTGTTGTTATGCAGGCCCGATGCCTACGTATGGGTTCTATGTATGTATGGCAATTATTTTCATTCCCAATAGGCTATGTCGCCAATCCCGAGGCAATTTTGTACATATTTAATTCAATTAATTAATAATTTATATTTAATTATGAAATAAAGGTATCACATACGATACCATGTTGTAAGCGTGTATAGTTTTTCCATAAGGACCATACGCCTTCCTAAAGTTGAGTCCAGATATGGCAGAAAAACATCTTTAGAAGAAATTCTAATTTCAGACATAATAAAGTCAGAGGGGGGAGGAGATGGAGGAACAGCACCCGAATCGTCCAGGGTTGAATTGTAAGCGAAAGTTTGCGCGAAGAGTTCAGCTTTGTCAGGAGAAGAGATGGCAACTGAACCGTCAGAATAGAAAAGACGAGGGAAAGAAGAGGGAGTAAGATTGTTGAAGAAGTTCTTAGCTACATGCCAGAAAGTGCGAGAAGAATTAGAATTGGATGGATTTTCACATTTTTGACGGAGGAAGGAATTTTTGGCAAGTCGAAGAACAGATTTTGTACGATTCCGGGCAGAAATATAAGCTGAGTGAGAGTCAAGAGTTCGTTGGCGAAAGTTTTTTTTGCATTAGTAGTAGGAATAGAATATGGAATGTACTCCTTCATGCCGCATAGAATCACCTCTGTGATGCGCTCTGCACACTGCTTTCCTTGTGTAAAATTTTGCAGTGATGAACAGAAGAAATTCACCTTCAAAGAATGAAAACATCCAAACATCCTCAACAGCATTCTACGACAAAGAGTCACTCAAATGCCATGATAAGGTGGATGTATCAAAAGAACATGTCTGATCGTGAAACAACACAAATGCAAGAAACCCAACGTTACAAACAAGTGGAAGAAAACCGCAATTATGTACTTGCTATTATTGAAGTAATTTTTCACTGCATTCGGCAAAACAATGCGTGCCGAAAATGAGAATCGCGATAATCTTGGAGAACTGAGCAACGGAAACGGGAATTTTCTGGCGTCATTAAGCTTCCGATTCAGGGTCTTCCATGGATGAAAAAAAAGTTCACAAAACGATTTCTGCCCATATATAATGTTATAATGTTTCAGTTTCAGACCAACAAAGACCCTAGGATCCACTCATGGCTGGTCTACCTAACTGTGTTCGTAAGTGTGTATTGTACATGTCCTCCATGGTGGCGGAGTGGACCTACAATTTTACGTGGGTTCCGAACCAAAAAACTTTAATTTTACTACCTTAAACTATACCCAATCTATCAACATATGCGTCTAATCGATTTTTAAACATGTTTATAGACGTGTTACTAATTACTTCTACCGGCAAACTATTCCACCTATTTGCTATTCTATGCGTAAAAAAGTTTTTGGCAACTACTGTCTCGAACCTTCTACTTCTCAACTTACACCCGTTATTTCTAGTCCTATTATATTATTATATTGAGATATTTCGAAAAAGCTATCTCTCTCTACGTTATCGAACCCATTTATAATTTTGAAAACCTGTATTAGATCACCCCATAGCCTCCTAGTCTCGAGTGTAGTCAATTTTAACTCCTTAAGCCTATCCTCGTATTACTTCGACATAAGCGACGGAATCATCTTAGTTGCTCGTCTCTGAACTCTTTCCATTTTGTCTATATCTTTTCGCATATGCGCATTCCAAAAATGGATCGCGTACTCCAAATGAGGTCTAACTAATGATTAATAAAGAGGAACAATAATATCGCGCGATTTGTACTCAAAATTCAGAGCTATAAAACCTAGCACTTTTGTTCGCTTTATTGACCGCTGCTGTACTTTGTTTCGCCACTTTTAAATCACCAGTGACTATAACTCCTAAATCTTTTTCCTGCTCTACGCTTGTTAAATCTTTCCCTGACATACTATACGCAAAATTACCGTTACGCGAACCTATATGTAAAATTGTGCACTTATCGACGTTAAATCTCATTTGTCATGTGATTGACCAATCAACGATTTTACTCAGATCTTCCTGGATTTTACCTCTATCTTCGTCATTAATCAGTCACCCTACCACCCAACTTCGTTTCATCCGCAAACTTTGAAACTGTACTGACTAGTAGGCCGACATCTAAATCGTTAATATACAGGGTGTACATAAATGATCTATTTTTGTGAAGCACTTGGAAATTATATGGAATTCAATCATAAAATGATAAAGTGGTAACATTTATTAAATAATTAAGAGTAGGATTCGACGTGACGCCCATCATTATCCCTGCACAGTTCAAATCGTTCCGCAGCATTTCTAAACACATTCTGGAGCATTTGCGGGGTTATGTTATCTGCAGCAGTTCGTATACGTGTACGTAAGTTTTCAAGACTCGTAATCTTCGTCTGATAGACGGGCGATTTGTTAAAGCCCCATGCAAAGAAATCTAAAGGGGTTAAATCTGATGATCTCGCTGGCCAAGGTCTGTTGCTTCCGCGTCCGATCCACCGATTTGGAAGACGTCCACTTAGATAATCCTGAACAATTTTGGTATAGTGACAAGGAGTACCATCATGTTGATAGACGACGGGGATAGGATTGTTAGTACCGTCTATTACTTGAAGATCCATGATTAGCCTATCATTCTTAGTTATTACTAAATCTAAAATACTGTCCAACCTCGGAGGTTCCCCAACCTTTGGAATAAGAAAGCTATCCTCAAGAAAATTAACTAAACGATTACCTTCCGCGTCTCACTGCATTGTATCTTAATTCACGTTGGCGCAATTAAAGTCACCCATAACTAAGACCTGCTCACTACCTATTATTCTCTTTAGTTCACAATATAACACTTCGGCCGTATCAGTTCCATGATTAGGGGGCCTATATATAACGGCAACGGGAAGTTTGAAATCGTTCAATTTAAGTTCTGCTATAATCAAATCTATCGGTTCTGGAATTTTGTGCTTTTCTTCTATAACGTTCGCAATATTATCTTTGATATACAACATAACACCGCCTCCTCGCCTACCTTTTCTGTTTTTAACAAACAGTCTATAACCTCTAATTTGATACTCCCCAACAAAGCCACGTGTTTCAGTGCTAAGCCACGATTCATTTATCGCAATTAAATCATAGTCTTTACAAGCAATTAGAGAAAAAAATTCGTTTATTTTATTTCGTAGGCTACGAGCATTTAACGATAGAACCTTCAAATTGTTTGTAATTGCTACACCTTCGCGAGCGCAGGGAAAATTTGAGGAAATTACGCCGGGACCGTTCGAGTTACGGCAGCCTGAAAAGAAGAGACAGTATTATGAAATAGTCTTCTTAAACGCGCAGCTCCAACGTCATTAAGATGAAGTTCATCTCCGAGGAACAAGTTCCTCCTGCGTAGAAACTGTTCCAAAAATTCGCAAAATGCACTCTTTCCTGTTGGCAAAGAGACTTTAGGTTATTGTTGATATAAGTCTCCTCGCTGTAGAAATCGCTACGTTGGATAATTCTAGGAAGTATACCTGTTAAAACAATCTTATTAGTTTTTTCCTTTAGTCGCTCTAGTAAGTCCCTGTACCTAGCCAGCAGGTCTTCCGATCTAGAGTTTAAAACGTTATTAGTACCGACATAAATAACATACATTGTGTCCTCAGAGGTTCCGTCTGCAGGGGACATCTCCTATAATCCAGCATGAGCTGATCGACTTGATAGCTGAACAAGTATTCTGCCACATAACAGTGCATCAAGAGCGCTCGACAGTTAGCATCATAGCAGATGAAACCAGAAACGCTGCCCAGCGGGAAAAAGTGTCACTCTGCATCCGTTTTGTGTCGGGGATTCATTGAAGAGCGTTTATTTGGTTTCTTTCAACCACAGGAGAGGTTTTAATTTACTTATTAAAATCTGTTTTCAAAGATCACGGGATAGACTTACCAAATTAGGCACAATGGGTTTTCATGGCGCATCAAATATGAATGGAAAACAGAAGGGTGTTGAAGCACGGATCCAGGAAGAAGTGCTGAATGCTGTTTATGTTCATTGCAAATGCCATCGTCTCAACTTAGCATTGCAGACAGCAATGAACCAGGTCCAAATCTTGTGCAACAGCCTTGGAACAATTCAATCTCTTTAAAATTTCATCGAAAGATCTCCAAAACGGTATGTAGCATTTCAGGAGATACAGAAACAAAATCAGGAGACTAGTATCACTTTAAAATCACAGTTAACAACTCGATGATCTTGTCGCTACGAAGAAGTAAAGGCAGTAAAGGAACGAATGGCTTCAGTCACAGAAACGCTTTTGACGTCAAAAGAGTCATCTGCAAAATTAACGTCTGACTGCAGAAGCATACTCTTCAACATTCTGGACTATGAATTCATCGATCACCCAACTTTCTGGATTTATTTCTCACCCCCTCATACTACTTCTTACTCTGTCAAACTTTTTCCTCCTTCGGGCTCCTTTGACCATGATCTTATATCTGTTTCCTGTCTTATCGCTCTAATTCGGCCTTTCAAAACTCCAAAGAGGAGGGCTTTTGGCAATTTCGCGCCGCTGATTGGGAGACCCTCAGGCAGTACTTCTGTGATTTCCCATGGAATGATTACTGCTTCCGTGGCCGGGGCCCTCCCGAGTGTGCCGAGCGCATCACGGAGTTGATTCTCTCGGGCATGGAGGCGTACATTCCATATTCTATTCCTACTGCTAACGCAAAAAAAACTTGATATAACTATACTTGTTCTAGTGCTATCCACAACACAGAGGAGGGTTTCAGAAGGTACCGTCGCTATCCAACTCCTTACTCAACATTCAGCTTATATTTCTGCCTGGAATCATGTAAAAGCTGTTCTTTAGCCAAAAATTGCACAAAAACTTCACTTTTTCTACGTGAAAGTCACGATATGATAATAAAAACCCACTCTAATAGACTCTGTCTATTAGAGTGGGTTTTTATTATCATATAGCCAAAAATTCCTTCATCCGACAAAAATCTACAAATCTATCCAATTCTAATTCTTCTCGCACTTTCTGTCATCTAGCTAAGAACCCCTTCAGCAACTGTACTTCCTCTTCTTTCCTTCCTCTTTTCCATTCCGACTGCTCAGTTGCCGTCTATTCTCCTGACAAAGCTGAACCCTTCGCTAAATCTTACGCTTACAATTCAACCCTGGACGATTCCGGTTCTGTTCCTCCATCTCCTCCTCCCTTTGACTTCATTATGTCTGAAATTAGAATCTCTTCTAAAGATATTTTATGTGCCCTACCTGGGCTCAACTCTAGGAAGGCGTATGGTCCTCATGGTGTTCCTGTTGTTCTTAAGAACTGCGACTCTGTGCTGACACTCTGCCTTGTAAACTCTTTCGTCTTTGTCTCTCATCTGGTATTATTCCTTTCTGCTGGAAGTTCGCTTTCATTAAGCATGTCCAAAAGAAGGGTGACCGCTCTCAACCTTCCAACTATCGTCCAATTGCTTTGATTTCTTGCCTTTCTAAAGGTTTTGAATCTATTCTTAATAAGAAAATTCTTAAACACCTCTCTTTTCACACTCTTCTTTCAGCTCGTCAGTATGGGATCCGAAATGGATGCTCTACTGGCGATCTTCTTGCATATGTCAGTAGTATGGCCGCAAAATTTTAGAGTCCATATGCAATTGCAATGTTGATCAATTGAATGCCACTGCCAACCTCCAGTGCCAGTGCCAACCGTCTCCCCACAGGGTTCCAAGAAAAGGGGGATTCCCCCCAGCTGCAACCATCTGGAGGAGTCTACCTAACCTTAGAGAGAGAGAAGAGACTTTAGGGGAGAAGTTGGGACGGCCTCACCACACCCAAAAGGGTATAGTATACCTTAGGGTGGATCACTTTTCACTTTTTTTAAAAATTATAGCTGGTCAAAGTTTTTCCCATGATTTGGTTCAGTGGAAGTACACTGACACCATTTTTACCAAAATCGATTAATATTTAGGGGTCGCGCATCGACCTTGAAAATTTCAATTTTGGAAATTTGGCAAATTGACAATTTTTTACTGAATAAAGATAAATCATCAAATGACCATATTTTCTGAATCCTCTCAGTGAACGAAATCCTCTCAGATACTTACCAAGTTGATAGGACAAGTGGTTTAGAAGTTATACTCATACTCACCTTGAGATAGCATTAAAATTTAAAATACCGTATTTGTCCCCGTACCTCCATATGCTGTCTGCCATTGTCTGCTTTCTAGGATAAGATAAAACGAATAAGGAAAGATCAAATGTATTTTGTATTAAAACGGTTTACCGATATCACTAAAGGCACTTACTCCGGTGCCCCTAACTAGGTTCAAAAACTGTATGAATCGTGGTTAGAACACACTTCATCTTAAGGCATGCGCCATGTACTCTCTCTGCTAACTCCCTTTCCCTCTGCGCTACGTCATCTTGGCAAGTGACGACTTCTTGAAGTTACCTAGTTCTTTCCGGCTCTTTTCCACGAGCTGAAGAAGACCCTGCAGCTGTGACTCGTCTTTTGTGACAGTGTTCGCGTAATCTTCTATCAGTTTTATCCCTCTCTCTGCCACGTCGTTGGTAACTTTCAGATGCGAGATGACATTCTTCAGATCACAGTAGTTCTTATCTTGATCCCACTTATTCACCGGCAGAGTGAGCCACGTAGACGCGCACACCTGCAGGCCTGTGAACACGAACCACGATGACTCATCGATCAGGTCCGGAAGGCGCGTCGTGTCATCAACCGAGACGTTGTCATACGTGAAGTCCTCGGGCACAGCGAGGCGGCACAGCTTCTTTGCCATCTCGTGCTTCACAGTGTCTTCCACTTTGTCACTGCAGAGGGCGAAAACGACGGTCTGAGGCCTCAGATACCACAAGTGCCGCCTGATCACTGCCAGTGAAGCCTCTGCAATCTCGCGATCCACAGCCCTGTACTGTAGAAGACGCTGGTACAACACAAGGTCATTCAGCGGGGCATCAGCTGCGACAGGAGCCGCCAGCCAGGCAGGTGCGTAGAGGAGTGCAGTAAATAGTACCACTCTCTGAAGTTTCTGTACCAGCTCGTCGTCGAACTCCAGCTGACCGTTGAACATCAGGAGCTTCGTGTAGTAGATGATCTGAAACGAATACGCACTGTGATGTATAAATACCGATACCACTCCATATAAGTTTGTTTAATGGTAAATTATTTATCTTATTTTTTTCTGGTAGGGACTTCAAATGGCTGTTTGCAGAAGGCAATACAATATTTAACTTCTAATTCAAAATACCAACCTTGGCCATCCACCTCGCATGATGGTAGGCTCCTGGGCGCATGAAGTGTGTGCCACGACGTGGCTGGGCCCCGAGTACCAGGAGTGTAATCTCCGCCACTTCTCGGTAGTCTTCTCTGACAAGACCAGAAGCGGTGCCGAGGAACTTGACTGCCTCATCTCGGAGCTCCATCAGCCACGTCACTTCCGCCAAATGCTCGATCTCCAGCTCGCGATAAGTCGAGAGGTCGAGCTTGTCCCACCTGAAAGGGGAGTTATGAAAATATTGCATGAAAACGACTGAAGTTTCCTTTTTCGACTGCTATTAACATCATTAGTAGAAGGACGCTGATATCTCAATTGCTCTGAAGGCAAAAAATCATTGGAGAAAACAAATGCGCCTTAGACTTGAAATTCACCTCCTCAGATACTGGAACAAAGGTTCAGTTGGTGCTGTGGTTCTTCCAAACGCGGTGATGACCACTGCCCCCGCGATGAGCTCCATAACGTGATGGCGACAGCCCAGCTGGAAGAGCGGTTTACCAAGCATGTTCTCCAGCCGGACCACCGCACCCTGCACCCTCCCCGTATTGGAGGAAGTTGTGTCGAAGCACAGTCCAATCACGTTGTTCTCGCATCCCCAGTCTTTGAGAGCACGAAAGGTCGCCTGGGCCTGGAACAGATCGGTGCCGTCAGAAACAGTCGGAACGGCCAGCAACTTTCCTTCTGTGCATTGGGGAGCTCCGGAGATGAGAATCGCCTGGCGGTGCTCCAATGATCCAAGAGAGTCCTGAAACGTATGTCATACATGCCAATCCATTATCGTCCACTGGAATATGTCAATCCACTGTCGTCACTGGAACATGTTAATTCACTGTCGTCCACGGTGAGGGCAAAACTGACCTTGATTACCTTACCGTAAAAGTGGACGACAGCATGCCTCGGAGATACGAAGGATTTCTGCACAGCTGTCGACACTTCACAACGATGTGCCACTCTTCCACGGCGAGACGTGTCCTTCGAGATATTGAATTTGTCCAGGTCTGTGGGCGGATCTGCCGAACGTAGGACTGCCGCCACGACACTTGCCACCTATGTGCGAAATTGAAAGGAAATTGACAAGGATGCGTATGGTTTTTATGTGACAAAATAATCACTAAATTTTCCTTCGTTACGTCTATTATATCTTTGTTAAGGAAAGATCATTACTGATATATACACACCTGATTATTGGACATCCGGAAGCGATCAGCCACTTCAATAACAGCCGGTGCATTGAGGATGCGGTGAGGAAGGCTGATTGATACAGTTGATTCTCTCGGCTGTCGGTATGGTGGTTCTAGCTGTGATTCGGAGTTGCTCGATGATCTGCTTTCTATAGATTCATCGTCGCTCTCAGCTTCGGTTCCTAATTTCGTTTTTGAGGTGCCTGGCTCATCACGAGATTGTTGTCTTGAGAGTTGCCGTTTTCTCTTGATAACGAACACTTTATCATTCCCACTCATTGTTGCCTGGCGGAGGCCCCGTTGATCCTCATAAAATTTAATATCTTCTTGTTTGTTGTTGTCTGAGAGCAGTCGACTTTTCTGTATCTCTTCAATAGCATCGGGAGCTCCGATGTCCTAGAGCTTGTTCAGATTTTCTGAAAACTTCTCCCTGCCTTTTCCCGCGTCACTGTCTCTCATCTTGCTCTTCTGCAGCGAGCGCCACTCTTCCCACAGTAACTCCAGTTTTCTTTCGCAGTTATGCCTCGTGATCGTCTTTATACGTGCCATGTTCCAAAATGCCAGAACATTGGCCACCGTGTCTTTTACGGCGGCCTTCCTGTCAGTAGTTTCCTGCTTGGCATAGAAGTACTGGAGAACTTGATGGGTGGTTGGCAATTTGGCACCACCGATCGAGGAAGATGGCTGACCAATTAAGAAGACGTCCGTGGCTGACCTTAGAGAAGGTGGTGCTGTTGTTGCTGCTTTCTCTTTTCCAGAATAAGTAACTTTCAGAGTCTTCCCACTCCTGGTTGTTAACAGTTTATCCATTGTACTAAAGTCTAGACTTATCAAACAAGAATCAATTGACACAGTTGATCTGTAAAAAGCTAACTGTGATTAGTAAAAATATTGGTCATAGACATAGCGTGTGTGTGTGTGATTGGGATTTTAGGATGCGCCAGCTACTGATGCTATGATTACGTCCATATCGGGGGACAAATAGATATTTTAAATTTTAATGTTATTTCTAGGTGAGTGTAACTTCTAAACCACTTGTCCGATCAACTTGGTAAGTATCTGAGAGGATTTCTTTCACTGAGAGGATTCAGGAAATATGGTCATTTGATGATTTATCTCTATTCAGTAAAAAATTGTCAATTTGGCCAAATTTCCAAAATTTAAATTTTCAAGGTCGATGCGCGACCTTTAAATATTGATCGATTTTGGTAAAAATGGTGTCAGTGTACTTCCACTGAACCAAATCATGGGAAAAACTTTGACCAGCTATAATTTAAAAAAAAAAGTGAAAAGTGATCCACCCTAGTATACCTAGCTTAGGAAGGTAAGAGAGAGAGAGAGAGAGAGAGAGAAGAGAGAGAGAGAGAGAGAAGACAGCATCCTTCCATCCTTCGTCTGCAAGACCCAGACGCATAATAAAAGTTCTTGACAGCCTCAGCTGGCTTAGAAGTGTAATTCAGCCAGTTGGCTTAATCTGGCTTAGAAGACGTAAATGGCTTGTTTTGGTGTATGTGTATACTATTAGTTTTTTAGTTGCCAGATTGCGCTATTTATTTAATTAATGGAGATATTCTAGACAGTTAGCTTAGAAATACGTCAGTCGGCTTACATGGCGTAACCAGGCATTTGGTATAGTGTGTGTGTATATATATATATATACACACACACACATACACACACATATATATATATATATATATATACATATATACATATTTATTTATTTATTTATTGAAGGTGCATTGTTTATATATATTCCAATCACCCAGCTATTCCTTAATATACCATATGTCCCACAAAAAAGTACACCCACCTTTAGATTGTACTAACTCCTCCAAAAAATTGAGATATTTTGGATCTGTTTGTTTGATTTAATATAGCAAATTATTCTTTGTTAACGTTCAAATTTATTCATGTTTAAACGATTTAGTGTTTAAGCATCTGCTTTTAACTGAAGGGTACAACAAAATGGATTGCGCAAAATTGTTCAATGAAAAAATAATGTGTGTGCTATCGATGTAATGAAAATACAAATACATAATAATAGATACTTTAACATAATTTTAATAAGATACAAAGCAGATTTTTCTTTATTCCTTATTGCAAAAGTTATGCTTAGTTTCGTTTTCTTTCAACATGACCGCCATTCTTTAGTTCTAGGTATTACCCCTAGGCACGGTTTGGGTCTTAGAATTACGTCTAAAACAATATTTTTGAATAACAAATTAGAAGAGACTTGTGCTGAGGAAAGTGTACCCTTCGTAAAGCTGTGGTCCGAATTCAATGATCCTAGCCTTTTTATAAAAGATGGGGTGCATTTTAATGAAATAGGTAATGCTAGGCTAGGTAGGTTAATAGACGAAAACGTGCGAAAGCTGTATAGGTCGAAGCCTTCTTTAAACGTTGTGGGTCCGGGAAACGCGGGCCCGACGTGATAAATAGTTTAAAAAGCGGGCCCGTGGTAAAAAATAACTTAAACGTCTTTTATTGCAACGCGCGTAGTATTAGAAATAAATTAAATGAATTTAAGGCGGTAATTTATTCCGGCAACTATGATATAGTTGCTATCACTGAAACTTGGTTAAATACCGTGACTCGGGACTTGTTGGGGGAACTTGATATACCGGGTTTTAAAATCTTTACTAATGATAGGTTACATAGATTTGGAGGCGGCGTTTTGCTGTACATTCGTAATTCCCTTAGGGCTATCGAGGTTAAGTTAGATTTTCCGGCAGCAATTAATGCGATCTGTGTTGAAGTTAGGGCGCGTAGTATTAGTTTTAATTTTGTCGTTGTTTATAGACCTCCCGTTCAACCCCTCGATATAGATACTAGATTTTACTCACTTCTTGGTAATTTTATTGACAATCGGAATAGTATAATTGTCGGAGACTTTAACTGTCCTAATGTTAATTACGAGAATTTTACGGGTAACGAAGAGGGTTTGAGACTGGTTGAGTTTATGGACGATAACTTTTTACGACAGATAGTTACCGAACCAACGCGCGGTGATAATATCTTAGATTTGGTGATGACGAACGGCGAGAATATAGTCGAAAGTTTAGAAGTAGGCGAGAGTTTAGGATGTAGCGATCATCAAATTCTTAAGTTTAAGTTATTGATAGAAAACACACAGGATAGTAACGTAATAGAAGTCCCTGATTTTCGTAGGGCTAATTTTGATAGTTTTGCTGATAGGATGAGAGTAGTGGACTGGGATAACTTATTTATGGGTAATGATACAAATTTGCGTTGGGTGGCGTTTAAAGAAAGTTTTAGGAATATTGAAAGGGAGTTTATTCCTCGTAGGCCCAAGCGCGTTAGAAATCGTGGTAGGCCGAAGTGGTGGACTAGGGAAGTAGGCGAGTTCATAAACGAGCGTAATAGAGCGTATAGACTTAACAAGCGCAATGGCCAGGTAGCTAACTTTAATAGATATATCGAGCTTAGACGTCAGGTTAAAAGATCAGTTAGGAATGCCAAGCGTAATTTAGAGATAGTTATAGCTGCGGATAGTAAACATAATCCAAAAAAGTTTTTTGAATACGTAAATAATCGTAAGCCGGTAAAGGATAACATAGGCCCTCTATTGGATGTAAATGGCGCTTTGGCTTCTGACGCTCAGGCGATGGCGGGTATTTTCAATAACTTTTTTGCAACAGTTTTTACCGTAGAGGACGTAAATAATGTCCCCGACGTTGACGATATCGTTCCATTTAGTAGCGAGACTATTTTAGATGAAATAACTGTTTACGAGGCTGAGATTGCGCATTATATCGATAGGCTAAAAGTTAGCAAGGCTCCAGGCCCTGACGCTTTTTATCCTAGACATTTGAAAGATTTGAAAGACGTTATCGTAGGCCCCTTAGCGAAGATTTTTAATCAGTCACTCGAAACGGGGATTATTCCTGAAGACTTCAAATTAGCTAACGTCACGCCTATTTTTAAAAAAGGCGACCGCGCGGTAGCTAGCAATTATAGGCCCATTAGCTTAACGTCAATTGTCGGTAAACTTTTGGAATCCGTAGTTAGGGATCGTATTATCGATCACTTAGAAAGTAGGGGTTTGATTAATAGTAGTCAGCACGGGTTTCGACGCCATAGGTCTTGTTTAACAAATTTGTTAGAATTTTATAACGAAATAGTGCGCGAATACGATAGGCATAGGGCAGCTGACGTTATTTATTTAGATTTTAAAAAGGCGTTCGATACAGTTCCGCATAGGAGACTAATTGCGAAGGTTAAAGCGCACGGTATCCGCGGTCAGGTAGCTAACTGGTTAGAAGAATGGCTTCGTGCTAGGAGGCAGAGGGTCGTAGTTAATGGTAGTGAATCGGGGTGGTTAGAGGTAGGTAGTGGTGTCCCACAGGGTTCAGTGTTAGGCCCATTGTTATTCGTAATTTACATTAACGACATAGATGTAGGATTGATTAGTAACGTGTCAAAATTCGCGGACGATACTAAAATAGGCGGTAAGGTTGTTAACGAGGACGATAGAAATAGGATCCAAGACGATAAGTGGCAGATGCAATTTAACGTAGATAAATGTAAAGTTTTGCATATAGGTTCTCGCAACAATAATTACGTGTACACGATGGATGATAGGGATTTAGCGAGCGTTGACGAGGAAGTAGATTTAGGCGTACGCGTAACTAAAGATTTAAAGGTTAGGAACCAGTGCCTGGAGTCTTGCGCAAAAGCTAATAGGATGTTAGGCTTCATAGCGCGTAATTTCGAATTTAAATCGAAGGATATTATATTGCCCCTTTACAAGTCCCTAGTCAGGCCTCATTTGGAATATGCCTTTCAATTTTGGTGCCCGTACTTGCGTGAGGATATTGATAGGTTAGAAAGGGTTCAGCGTCGTGCCACGAAACTTATTCCGGCATTGCGCAATAAGCCTTATGAAGATAGGATTAAAGTGTTAGACTTGTATTCACTCGAAACTAGGAGATTAAGGGGGGAGCTTATTGAAGTTTTCAAAATCGTTAATAACATCGATAACGTAAATTTTGACAAATTGTTCACTTTCGATAATAGTAATACTCGCAATAACGGATTCAAGTTGCGTGGCAGACGTTTCATTACTAATATCGCTAAAAACTTCTTTACGTTTAAAGTAATTGATAAATGGAATAATCTTCCCGCGTCAGTCGTTCATTCTACCAGCGTTAATGTGTTTAAGAACCGTCTTGACAGACATTTTAAAAATATTAACGTTGTTTAAAATTAAAAAAGAAAGTTAACAACAGGAGCTCTGGTGGTGGTGCTCGAGGATGAGTCTGTTGACGATGAATGCCAGCTTGTGACATGCCAGCGTGTGATGCCAGCAATAAAAAAAAAAAAAAAAAAAAAAAAAAATTAGACTAACACGAATGTAGATGTAGCTCATAGCGTAAACTAACCCACTTTTTGTTTAACTTTACCTACTTTTTTTTTTTTCTTATCCTCCTTACTTTGCATGTCTCTAACTCTTTTCTTGCATGTTTGTAGTTTGCATGGTATGACAGTGAGTTAAGACTGTGTTTGCATGGTTTGTAAGCGTTCTTATTTTACTTCTTTTCATCTTTCACCCCTCTCCTATATTCTCCGACTATTTTTCTGACTTGTCGGCAGTGGCCGGCGGATGATGATGGTGAGACTTTTTCCCTCTTTTTCTGAATGAATGTTAACCCACGAATGATAGGTGTTGCTCCTTACTTAACCCCTTATTCTCCTCTCTTCTCTTAACCCCCTACTCTCTCCTTTCTCTCGGGCTAGCCTTAGAGTGGATCTTAGGGTCTTTGTTAGCCTTAGCTTCTGTAGATCTGTAGATACAAATCTGTAGTCGAGCTCTCATCTTCCCCATCACTCTTTTGATAAGATCTGGATTGTCTTTTAACAAGTTGATTTCAGCTGTGATGCGAGTCCTCAAATCATCTAAATTGATAGTTTGTGATGCAAATACTCTATTTTTCAAATGACCCCATAAAAAGTAATCACACGGGGTCAAGCCAGGGCTTCTGGGAGGCCATTCAATGTCATGGCCTGTAGCAATTACTCTTTGGTGGAAGACTTCCTGCAAGCGTTCCTTCACAATAACTCTCCTGTGAGCAGGAGCTCCGTCTTGCACCCACCAAATACGATTAAATCGGTTTCCATAAGTAATACGTATTTGTGGAAGGATTTCTCGGTCTATCATTTCTAGGTAAGCTTCACCATTTAGATTGCCATCGTAAAAGACCGGGACAGAGAGACAGTTTTTTTCTAGTTATTCTTTTCGTAGATATGATTGTCAGGTGGATGATTTTTTGGTGCATACTGACGGCAGATTTGTCTGTTCACTAGACCATTCATAAAAAAGGCCGCCTCATCTCCAACCACTAATTGTTCCGTGAATCTTTCTGGTTTTTCAAGAAACCACTGGGCAAATCTTAGGCGGCGAGGTAGATCTCCTTCAATGAGTTGATGTCGAATTTCCATTCTGTATGGGTACAAATTCAAATCCTCACGAACTATTCGATGAAATGACATGCGTGAGAGTTCTGTACCATTTCGCCTGGTGGACACTTTTGGATGTCTCTCTAATAAATGCCGAACATGCTGAATGTTCTCGTCTGTTCTTGCCGTCTTCGGATGGCCTGAACGTCCTTTGTTCAAATTGAGGAGCGTTCCTTCTTCTTTGTATTTCCGAACATTCTTCAAAATTGTATGTTTAGTTGGAGAAGCTCTATCGAGAAATTGCAGTTCGAAGGTATTCTGAACTTGTTTTAAGCTTTTAGTTTGCAGATAAGTTGTGACCATGAGAACGCGCTGCCTTCGTGTAAACTGCATGATAAGGGTTTCAAAGTTATTTATAAATTTAGTAATTCAGATTCTTCATTTATATGTATGACTCGTATCTTAGATACAAAAGTTCGAATTATTTAAAAAAAATATTTGCAATATCCTTCGACGTAAAAAGTAGCACATTGGTTAAAGCAAGTGGAGCTATCTGGCTGGGAGAAATGATCATTCCGCGCAACCCATTTTGCTGTACCCTTCAGTTAAAAGCAGATGCTTAAACACTAAATCGTTTAAACATGAATAAATTTGAACGTTAACAAAGAATAATTTGCTATATTAAATCAAACAAACAGATCCAAAATATCTCAATTTTTGGAGGAGTTAGTACAATCTAAAGTTGGGTGTACTTTTTGTGGGACATACGGTAGTTTATATATACACTCAGGAAACCATTTATTGGATAATAAAACACAACTACATCATTTTTTTTATTTAGAGGAGTTAAGGGAAATAATTTCATGAAATATATAAGAAATAAATATGCAGTCAAAATAGTTCGGAAGAATTCTATAGGCACTTTAAACGGTATATATAAATATTTACATTCTTAAATAATAATATTAGTACAGGAGAAATCTATATACACATTAGACCGTTTCACGATTATATGGTAATTTTTCAAATTGAATTTTGATAAACGCACACACTTTTATGTTTTTATATAAAGGAAGAAAAACAAATAGACAAAATATCATTTTATTTGAATGATAAAAAGGCACCCCTCAGATGGCACTTCTTTTACATTAATGGATAATTAGAGCAAATATAAGACTGAACGAAAAATATGTTTTAAAACAAAGCGACTTAAATTCTATTTAAGACATATATTGATTAAGAATATAGGGATTTCAGTGGCTGAGAGACCTCCTTTCTCTGATTTTCAATGATTTGAAAGGCCAGTTGTCTCTCTTCCTCACTCTTTGTGAGCTTCTCATTAAACTCTGTAGCCAGTTTGACTCCTCGTTCAGCACAGTCGTTGATTACTTTGACTGCCATGACCCGATTACGGTGCTCCTCAATGTCTTCAAGTTTCTTGGGAATTTCTATTTTCAAACACTTGAAGAAGTCTTGTGTTTGAGTTGTGACAAAACTGGTAATCTTTAAGTCATTGGGGTTTTGCAACATTCGGGGGTCCACCTTTCTTGCCCTCACTTTTCGAGGAGGCGCGTGGTGAAGGTTGTGGAGCATTAGAACCTTATCATCTTCAGTCACGAGGTTTGAGAAAAAGCCAAATCCTACAAGATCCTCACTCAAGTACCAACCATGGTTCTGAAGTTTTTTGAGGGCTGTAGCACCCACTTCCTTATCAACCTGGATCTTGTAGATATGTAGCATCTTGAGGAGGGCCAAATCATTTGCTGGAGCATCAATTCCAACTGGAGATGTATACCAAGCTTCAGTGACGTGCACAGACTTTCAGAAGGGCAGGGGCTCAGTTGAATAAAGGGCACTCCCCTAACATTTTTAAAAATGAAATCCGCAATGCCATATAGTCTATATATATGTATACACACAAAGAAAAATTTTAAAATTGTATGTGGTAAATATTCTTAAATTCCATTAAATTCAATGCATTATTTTTGTATATAAAGCTGATTTAAATATGGAATAATATGAAACTATAAATTAAAGATTTATAGAAATATACTGTGGGCTATTTAATATGATGGCCACAGCTCTTAAGTAGCAATAGAAAAATATTGATTCTTATCAGGAAAATACAAAAGCAAAAATTATAAACAGTAAACAATACACCCACATACCCGAGAGACGCAATCAACAGTGAACAGCTGCAGTCAGTGTTACCACTAGGGACGCCCTCCCTGATTGACAAAATAATAGTAACGGTATGTTAAGTTTATTATTCTAATAAAAAAATCATAGATCAAAGTAATTCCAGTTTTGAAAATCTGTTGAAGTAGCAGTAACTAAATAAAAATATAACTAATTAATTCAAATTTATGTCGAATCAATATATTTATGAATTTTGACTAAAAGGGCACTTTTGATATGAAGAAAAAAAAAGGGCAGGGGCTCAAGCACCCCAAGCCCCCCCCCCCCGTTGATGAAAGAAATAAGCTTGTCTCTGTGCTTCAAGATCCAATGATCTAAAGATTCTGAGGTGAGATCATTGGGTTCATAGGGCTTGTAATTCTGCTGATCAATGTTATCCCAACAATCTCTGAATCGATTGAATAAGGGAATTTGTGGACCCGAAGAAGAGAAAAACATGTCAAAAACTGCAGTGATAAGAAGCTCGTGGATATGGTGGCGGCATGCCAGAAAAAGGAGTGATCTCTGAAGGGCCTTTTGGATGCTGGTACAAGCCCCAGCATGGATACCTGTATTGCTTGCAGTAGTATCAAAACAAAGGCCTGCTACCCACTCATTTACTTGTGGCCATTGCTTCAAGACATCTAAAACTGCTCTCCCCATTTCTTCTCCCGTTCCAGAAATAAGCTTTGGAATAGACAGTAATTTTTCTAATTCGCCTGCACCAGTCACAACAATGGGCATTACATCAATCTTACCTCCATGCATGGATGGAAGAAGCTTTCCATCAAAATGAATTATTAAAGGGGTATTTGGTTGGAAACTGGCTTTAATGTCTTCTCCCATCTGCATCCGTGTTGATCGCCGAGACCTGTAGATAGAGGATGATGAAATTGTGATCTCTTCAATTTCCACTCCAGCAGCTGAAAGGGCAGGTGCCACAATGTGCATAGCAGCTCTTGCAGATGTTCCAGTGCGGTCCAGAGCAGCCAAGAACTTTTTATCCCAAACAATTACACCTGGTTCAAGCTTCTCCTTTTTTGAAGATGATGATGAGTGTGCTCTGTAGAACAATTCATCACCAGATGATTCTTCACTTCCTCCTGAACCGGAATTTTCACATTGGTTGAGATCCACAACCTTTGTCAATTGCTTCATTTCTTCCTTTGATTTCCTGCGAAGTTTTTCCATTCTTTCCATGCTTATCTGTCGTGCTTTTGCCTTTCTTGAAAACTCCTTGTCTTCTGGACCCATAATCATTTTCCGATCGTTCCTTTGATCCTTAAGAAAATCTTTATCCTCCTGCAATTTTATTTCTGTTTCCACTTCTGAATGAGCTACATCGAAAAGCTTCTTTAAGCTGGTGGCAAATTCTGCTTCATTCTTCTCTTGGGTAGGAGTTCGTCGAGTTCGGTTCTTGACCAGCCCTTCATGCTTATTGTAAAGCCTTTTAAGCTTTGAGACAATATAAGGCTTGTGGGATGTAATTAAGGAGGCTTTTTCCCACATAGCAATAACTTCGTTGGCTACAGTTGCGCAAGCTACAGAGACATTTTGCTTTCCCACCTTAATGTGATAAAAAAGACGTTTAAGGACATCACTGTTAGTTGGAAGCTGCTTCCCAGAAAAACCCTCTTCCAGCACTTGTCCGACCAACCAGACTTCACACTTGTTTCTGGTTTTTGCCATAATTCTGAGGGAAAAAGTTTTACCACCTGTTAGTCTTAATAATAATATAATATAATTATTAATCACTCACCTAAATTATATTATGACTTGATTACTGTAAGAAAGTTGTAAAGTAACATGAAGTAACCTTTCTAGAACAGTAAACTTGTGAAAATATCAGTAATTATAGATGAAAAAGCAAATAAAACATCATATAATCCATAAAGGGAAAAAATGGAAATTCTAGAATAGTTATCCTGAAGGAAGAATTTTCTAGAATTCTCTCTAAAGAATATATGGGGGTTACTGAACCATTCCTGAAAATGACCTACTTATCTTCCAATTTTATTTATGAATTTTAAATACCAAATTTAAGAGGACATCACAAAATAAATAAATATATTTGCAAGAAAAATGAAAATTTTCTCATGAGGGGTAAAATAGATATGCATTGAGGGGTGGGATAACAATAAGCTCTTGTCTTAGTATTTTGCATGAAGTCTTTATTCATGACATATTACTTTTGTAGTATGTGTGCGTTGAGCCATCATAAATTTCGATTTTTCGAAACGGTCTAATACACATTTATATTAAATATTAAAATTTTACCAAATATATAGAAAATAAATATACATTCAGAATAGTTCAGGTAAAATCTATACACACTTTAAACGATATATATAAATATACATTAAAAAATGATATTAGTACAGGAGAAATCTATATACACTTTTATATTAAATAATAAAATTTTAAAAATATATAGAAAATAAATATATATTAAAAAATTAATATATAAGCATAAAAATAGTACAGGAGAAATCTATATACACATTATGTTCTACTACGTTTAACTAAAATACAAAATTCGCACCTGATCGAATCTACAGTTACATCATTGTTGCTTTGTACTATGCAATAAATACGATTTAACATTATTTCACCACTCAAGGTGTGCGGGTGCCTATATTCAATGTAAAGGGCCTTCAATTCGTTCAATACTATTTTTGTGCCCACTTTACAATTGGTTGGCAAATTATCACTCTCTTTAAACACGGACAGAATACAATCAAAAGCACGCACAAAGAGGGCGTCGTTAGCCACAATATCATTATTAAATTCAAGTTTATAAATACATCTTTCCAATCGAGGGTTTATTCTTTCCAATCAGAGCTTTTCAACCGTGAACTCTTCATCACAACGCATTGCGGCACTTGAAATAATCTTCTAAGTCGTAACGACAGCTGCTCATTATATAAAGAAACAATTCTTCAGGGTGAACGGTGAAGGTGAGCTTTGCCCTGTACCACTCAAAAACTTCGTACCAAAGTTCATGACATTTCGAAGAGTCTAAAACTTTTAAATAAGCGTCCAGTTCTAGACCATTCTCGCCATATTCATTCCTACACTCGATAAACCCGTCGAACAGAGCGGTGTATGCGTATTCAAGAACCGTATCAAAATAAAGCATATCCGTAACATGTGCGTTAGGGTGTTTCACTTGTACAGAGAAAAATATCAAAGATCAATATTTTTCTCCACTTTGCTTGTGCTTTTATTCCTTTTCATGTAAGAAAGATGTCCACCAATTTTGAAAGCGATTAAGTGATATTTAGGGGTTGTACACATTTGAACCTTTTATAATAAACAATTTTCTTCAGTGTTACGAAAAAATTCTCCCTTGGAACCACGTAAAATGAAAAACTCTAATAATAAAATTGGAAAATTCAAATCAATACACATTACACAATACAATACAATTTAATAATACAAAATTTTCTTCAGTGTTACAAAAGAATTCTCACTTGGAAGCACAGAAAATAAAAAAACTCTATTATTAAAATCAGAAAATCCGAATCAATGTTTGAATTGGTACAAGGACGTTCCCACCTTGGTTCTTTTCGGCACCTGCTTTCGATGATGTTCAACAATCTGCAACAAGAATTGTTTTTGCTTATCCTCCTTGACTGATTCATTGAATTGCTTGATTAATGCAATTCCACTCTCCGCTGTGTCGTTTACTACTTTCAGCGCGTTGACGGACTCTCTCAAGCCGTCATTTTTGGTGTGCTCCTCTACGTTGTCGACATCCCAGACGCCGAAGTTGTCGAAGAATGTCTTCGTCCTTTGAGTGACGAAGTTGCTCAGATCCTTGCCTTCAAAAGTCAGGTTTTTCCACTCGAGTCGTTTGAGTTCCTTCCTCGACGCAGGTTTGTTCAAGGCCTGGACCATCTTTTCTTTCTCATTTGGCGATATCCGTTCATCAAGGAAAGCCAAGCCGACTAGAGTTTCTGAGAGATACCATAGATGCCTTTTGGCAACACTCAAGGCAGCCTGGCCCAGGTCCTTGTTCGGATATGAAATCAACAGTTGAATTATGTCTAGGTCATTTTTCGGGGACCACCTACTGACCACTGCCTCGTGCCAGAACCGGACATAAATGAAACGCGTAAAAAGGGCCACGTCGTGCAATCCCTTCACCTCTCGGTCGGTGAGTTTCAGTTGCTCCCGGAACAAAACCATTTTCAGCACATAGATAGCTTTCGCCATCCACTTGGCTTGATGATGGGCTCCTGGAGTCCCGAAGAAGTACTCATCTCTCGGGTGACATGAACTTTCAATGACAGCTACTCTGTCTTCCAAGCTTCTAGAGAATTCCGCCAGCAGCTTGAGGTAGTAGCTTGGTGTCCCAGTGCAGAACTAAGAGAGGTGGATCTTTGAAGATCGACTTCTCAAATTGTTTGGCCATTTTCTCTCGATACTTGGCACGTGCTCGATGAACAGTTGACGGCGAAATAATAATCTGCGATACATCTTGTCCGAGACTTTTAGCAGTTGCAATGAAGGAAGTGCTTGCTTGTCGAATAGAGAGTTGTTCTCTATCCCAAGTAGCCACGAGTGTTGGATCAAGTGTGTTCTTGGAACGACGAGGTGACTTAGAGGCCAATGGAGCAGCAAAATCTTCATCATCATCATCTGTTGTCGCCGTTAAGCTAGAGGATGTGCTATCCAGCTTCATTTTCTCGGAGATCTTTTCAGCTTCTTCAGCATGCTTTCGTTTTCGAAGTTCAAGTTCCTTAGCTGCTTCTTCTTTCCGTTTGACAGCCATGGTGTGTTTCCTATCCACCCCAGCCATTGAAGAATTCATTCTGTCCTCCCTCTGGGAGGACAAGAAAACCTTGTCCTCCTCCGGAACTGAACTCATGCTCATCACACCTTGACAAGCGATGTCGATAAGGTCAGCAAGGTCTCCCTTCCACACCTGACGCTTCATAATGGCTTTGTCCGTCTCTCTCGATTTCTCCTTCAAGTTTTGGTTCTCTTTGTACAGCTTTAGTATAGCAGCTCAGTAGTATAGCCGCAAAAGGGTAGAGTGCAGGAATGTCGCAATTTATTACGTAATGTTGCAATGTTGCAAGGGGGTGGGCTCATGCAACATGTTGCAAAGGGGGAGTGTTGTGAAGGGGGGGAGTGTTATGCAACATGTTGCATTTGTTAACTTATTTATTACACATGTTTTTAAATATATATATATACACACCTTGAACATAATCTTTGATATGCGTATTGTTAACTTATTTATTACACGTGTTTGTAAATATATATATAGCTTGAATATTTATTTTATTAAATAAATCATGTATCAATTAACGTTTCACTTTCTCCTTTGTGTGTGTGTGTGTGTGCGTGTTTGCGCGTGTGTGTGTGTGTGTGTGCACAGGTGAAAGAACAGTAGCATGATTCATGCTACTACCTGGAAATTCCCTGCGTGAAGCTTGATAACGACGTCAGAACGACATTGTATAAAGGCAGGCGAAAACTTTCACTTTAACTCATTACAAGATTTGAAAGAGAGGATAGAGTCGTGTTAGTTAGCTCTCTGTGCCTTGACCAATTCCTAGGTGGTGAACATGATATCTGACGTTCCAAACGGGTTTGAAGCACACAAGTTGATAAATATATCGCTCGGTAAAATTGCATCCAGACGTTCCAGAAGAGCTGGTGCATCTTTGCATAAATCATTATTAGTTGCCACTGGGTTACATAAAGCCCGTTTTGTTTACTTAGAAGCAGCACATAATTACCTCCACACAATATTTTCCACGCCACAAGGGCAACCTGAGGAGATTGTCCCCGACCCACCTCAAGCGCCCGCACCATTACCTGAAGTGTCCGTTACCCCAGTGAGCCCTCTCGATTGTGGTGTCAATAATATCAACCAAGATGATTATTCACCCATTGAATGCATTAGTGAAGAGTGTAAATCTAGATTAGAAGACAACGACTGTGAAGTAGACTCGAACAGTGAATATGGTTGCAACGAAACCTTGCACCATACCAGAAAAAGACGGAGAGTTTCTGATCAGGAAACAAAGGCTGCAGTTTACTCAATTTTACCAAAACGAATCAAAGATAATTTAGAACATGAACAATGCTCAGGCTGTTATTTTAGCGACTAAAATTTTGTGCTGATGTGGATTCGTTCTTACCTCTTGTCGGTGTTCTGAGCAGACAGGCAAACGACGAGATTTTGCAGCATGGAAGATGACTACATAACTTCTCTCGTGATCAACTTGGAATCCTTGAATTTCTCTAAAATCAGTCCAGACGGTCGTCGTCTCGAATCTATTTTAAAACCGGTATTAATTCGTGAACATAGGCTAAAAGTATTTAATAGAATGCTTTCTTTAAAGTATTAGGTTACTGTTGTTTGTGATCACCAAATCTATGCATTTGTTTTTTTCTTGTTTTCTGTTATTTCTTGTGTCAACATAATTTCAATTGTTAACTTATTTATCACGTGTTTTTAAATATATATGTCTTGAATATAATCATTGATGTGTCTATTGTTAACTCGTACACTTCGGTTGAAAATGTAAATGTCGTCATCATGGACAATCTTAAGTATTTTTATCACTATATTAATGTATATCATGATGAGGCTCGTAGTGAGGTTGTGGCTAGTGCCCTGCGTGAGTTTTTAGCAGACTTTAGAGACGAGTATCGTTTGCTGGGCAGAAAGGAAAAATATGAACATATGTTCCTCTCAAACAGTGCGCCGGAGTGTGAAGTTGTTTAGTAAAACATTATAAAATGTGCCTAGTTCGTGAAAATTATCCTGAGGGAAACTGTCTGGTGCGTAGTCTGGTAGTGATAAAACCGAAATTAATTCTTGTACCGGAAAAACACCTACCCAATATGTACAACAATTCGCCGCACACGTTGATCATGGTGCGACTCGCTGATCATACGAGTTCGAACAAGCCCATTCACGTATCATCGAGTCAGCCGCCCATCGAACCGTTCCTGCCTACCTGCGTGCCTCACACGGCTCATAGTTATCTCAGAGCTTGAACCGAGTGGACGCGCGCTCCTCGAATACGATGGAACTTCCTTTGAGCAGCATTCTCAACGCCTCGTACGATGTGTCCGTGACGAAATCGTTGCGCGTGTTCAGGCGTAAATCCGGTACCGTTAGCTATGTACTGGAAACGGAATGTAGACAAACAAACAAACGGGTTTATTTAAGTGTCGAGGAGATGAATAGAATCTTCGTGATAGTTGAGAAGTGGAGTGAAGATCGTTATAAAATACCTGCTAACGTAGGTACAAGAAGAGAGCAGATTAGTGACGCACCCTCATACGCCGTTGTATGTACGTTGTGTATAAATAACGATCGGCCATGCATTGATATACGGCTGATGTGGAAGAATGCTTCTGATAATAACGCTCTTGTTCCTACGCGAAACCGTTTCATCCTCGACAGAATGTTTGAAATCGTCGGATTCCGCAAGCTGAAACCTATATTAGACGCGCGTGTTACGGATATGCTTTATTTTGATATAGTACTTGAATACGCATACACCGCTCTGCTCGATGGGTTTACCGAGTGTAGGGCTGAACAAGGTGAGAATGGTCTAGAGCTGGACGTTTATTTAAAAAGTTTAGACTCTTTGAAATACCATGAACTTTGGTACAAAGCAATTGATCGGTACAAGGCTGAGCTCACCTACACCGTTCACCCTGAAGAACTATTTCTTTATATAACGAGCAGTTGTCGTAACGATTTAGAAAATTATTTCAATTGCCGCTATGTTGAGTGAAGACGAGTTCACGATTGAAAAGCTCGGGTCGGTAGAAATAAACCCTCGATTGGAATAGCGTGTTTATAAACTTGTGTTTAATAATGTAGCTAACGATGAACTCTTTGTGCGTGCTTTTGATTGTATTCTAGACGTATTTAAAGATGACTTACCAACCGGTTGTAAAGTGGGAACAAAAATAGTACTGAACGATATGAAAGCCCTTCATATCGAGTACAGGTTTCCCTATACTTAAAGCGGTGAAATATTATTAAACCGCATATACTGCGTAATGCAGAGCAATAATGATGTAATTGTAAACTCGATTAAGTGCGAGTTTAGTATTTTGAAAAAAAAAGTGAAATGTATTTATATATTTAACATATTTGTGTGATATTTCTCCTGTACTGTTATATTGAAGGATTATATGCATATTCCTCGTACATATTTCTATTATTATTGATCATTCAAATGTATATTTATTTCTATATATCTCCATAATTGTGTGTGTGTGTGTGTGTGTTTGTGTGTGTGTGTGTATAATTTTTTGATTATATGCATATTCCTCGTTCATATTTCTATTATTATTGATCATTCAAATGTATATTTATTTTCTATATATCTCCATAATTGTGTGTGTGTGTCTGTGTGTGTGTATATATTTCTCCTGTACTGTTATATTGACGGATATATGATTATATGCATATTCCTCGTTCATATTTCTATTATTATTGATCATTCAAATGTATATTTATTTTCTATATATTTATAATAAATAGAATGATGCAATGTTGTTTTACTTAATTCTTTTGGTTAATTATATCATGTTACGCCTTCTAAACCTACTAGCGGAATTCTAAACCAACTTTTAAGAAAATAAATGGTACAATCTGGCAACTATGTACCTGAGCAATGGTATCTGGCAACTCTCCATAATAATGTATACAATTAAAACGGTATCTGGCACCTCTCCATAATAATGTATACAATAAAAAGTGGCATCTGGCAACTCAACCTGAACAAGCCATTTACGCCTTCTAAGCCAACTGGCTAATAATCAAATGTCCCTGTTATGTTGAAATTATGGTGTGGAAGAGTGAGCAACGACTCTCTGACGAGATGTATTTCTTGAACTGATCCACAGAACAGCTGTTCACATCTTCTGAAGACTGCATGTTCCACATTTTATAATAAAGAAATTGTAAATATATCCATTCCTTTAATTATATTTAAAAAAAAGAAAAGAGCATTCGGTTTCCACGTTAAACTGTGGGTCTAAGGCGGAGTGAAAACCTTAACCGTTGTTACAATTCGGGGAAGAGCTAGTTGTTATTATTACTAAAGAGAAAAATCGTGCATGTTTTGCGGTCATACTACCCCCGGATCAATAATCAAATGTTCCTGTTATGTTGAAATGTGGAAGAGTGAGCAACGACTACCTGACGAGATGTATTTCTTGAACTGATCCACAGAAGAGCTAGTTGTTATTATTACTAAAGAGAAAAATCGTGCATGTTTTGCGGTCATACTATCCCCGGATCAATAATCAAATGTTCCTGTTATGTTGAAATTATGATGAGCAACGACTCCCTGACGAGATGTATTTCTTGAACTGATCCACAGAACAGCTGTTCACATCTTCTGAAGACTGCATGTTCCACATTTTATAATAAAGAAATTATAAATATATCCATTCCTTTAATTATATTTTTAAAAAAGAAAAGAGCATTCGGTTTCCACGTTAAACTGTGGGACTAAGGCGGAGTGAAAAGCTTTCCAATTCGGCGAGAAAGAGTTAATTTTTATTACTACTGTAATTTGTACCACCCTATATATATATATCCATTCCTTTATTTATTTTAAAAGAATGAACAAAACTCTCTCTCTCTTGCTTTCTTTCTCTCTCTCTCTCTCTATATATATATATATATATATATATACACACACGAGATAGGTGTACGCCTGGTGTGAATGAATTCAAAATGAATCTATAGTTTCATTGGTACGTTTTTATTCCCACTAACTGTGTACACGAGATAAGTGTACGCATGGTGTAAATGAACTCTGAAGCTGTTCTTTTTGCAGACGTTTATACAGAAAACACGTAATTACATTCAATTGTTCGTACTTTCAGGTTTGCCCACCTCATCCACCTTATTTCTTTCGCTGATTATTATTTAATATAATTGTGTGTGTATCTTTCAATAACAGAGATGTTATCTAAGAATATGACACCATACAAATTACGCGTAAATAAAAATATAAAACATTTTCTTCGCTTCGAGAATGTGTCTCATTGTAGAAGTAATAACAACAACAAAATTAAGAATTGGAGTGAAGCGAGGTTTATCCCGAGTAGACTGGAACAAAGGTCAAATTGCGGTCATTTTAAAAAGGCCTCTGGGCAAACAGGTGTGATTCGAGTCGGGAATCGTTTCCTCGTGTGTGTGTGTGTGTGTGTGTTTGTGTGTGTGTGTGTGTGTGTGTGTGCACGATTTGTTCATTCGTTTATTATATATATATACAAGCATAGATGGGGTGAGAAGTTTGGGGGGAATGAGGGAGGAGGGGGGACGATTCCTCGTGAAAGGAAAAAACAGCGCTTAATGATTAATTTCTTATATTGAATAATTAATTTCTTATAATAATTGATTCTCCTAAAAGGAGAAAATTCATTTGTTTTAAATTATTTAGCTTCATTTGATTTAAATTAATATACGTTTGGCATTTTTTCTGATTTTCATTCACATGATATGTACAGAGGCGTGTGTGTGTGTGTGTGTGTGTGTGCGTGTGTGTGTGTGTGTGCGTGTTTGTGTGCACGAGTTGTTCATTCGTTTATTATATATACAAGCACAGATGGGGTGAGAAGTTTGGGGGGAATGAGGGAGGAGGGGGGACGACCGTGTGTTTTGAATTGTCGTTTATTTCAACTTTCTTCGTAAGGTTTCTTTTCCTTTCGTTTTTCCCACTGTTATTCGTGCCTTAATTGTGATATTTATAATAAAATAGGAATTAAGTGATTTATTGTGTAAAGAGCGTGTGTTTAAATTATTTATTTAATAAACAGATGAATCTTCTTAATTCCAACAATTAAAATAAATTCTGTATTGATTAACTACCATCATATAAATATATTGTGGTATTTTGATTAATATATGGTTTAATTTAATAAATATTGCTATCTGGTAACTCAGTCTTCGATTAGAAAAATATATAGCACAAACTGGCAACTCAGCCTTCTATTAAATACATGGCACTATCTGGCAACTCAGCCGGATTAGAGGTCTATAAAAGAGCGAGAGGCTGACGACGGGGTCATACAAGCTCGGCTCCCAGCCGAGCAAGGACCTCTGGTCCTTTTTCTTTCTGGCCCTTTGGGAAATCCCCTTAGAGGCCTCTTAGGTTAGGTATAACCCTTTGGGGAAAATAGCTTGGGGGAGAACTCCGCCTCCAAGTTGCATGCCATTGCAATCGACAACAAAGGCCGATACTCTCTCTCTCTCTCCCCTTCAGGTGTACCCTCCCCCCCTTGGCTCCTTCTAAACCAGCTGGCTGATTCAGCCAACTGGCTGATTAGGAGCCTATAAGACAAAGCCTACTCGGCTGAAGTCTTAATATGCACTTGGCTCCTGCCAGGTGAACACCTCTCCTCCTTCTTTCTCTTGGGGGATAACGCCTCCTCCAAGTTTCGCACCTGCAGCATCCCCCACCCCCCTTTGCAACTTTGGGTTTTTTTTGCAACGCCCCACCCCCCTTTGCAACATGTTGCGTAACACCCCACCCCATTTGCAACATGTTGCATAACACCCCACCCCTTTGCAACATGTTGCATAACACCCCCACCCCTTTGCAACATGTTGCATGACCTCCCCTTTTGCAACATTGCGTAATAAATTGCAACATTCCTGCACTCTACCCTTTTGCGGCTATACTACTCAGCTCTAATGTTCTCTGTCTTCACGGGGATATTCGCCTTCTTACAAACTTCTTGACGCTTGATTCTCGTAGACTTGATGGCAAGGAGGATTGTTTCCTTCAGCTCCAGGTGATGGTACATAAAGCAGAGGAGGATCTTGCTCCTAAGAGTTCTTCGACTGGAGTCTTTTCAATCAGCCAGATCTTCTTTCTTTCCATTTTCAACACTTTTTGCACCTGTGAAAGAAAGAAAACATTACAATATGTTGGAAGTTGGGACGTTCTCGAGATTTGGTTACAAAGGGCTAAGGTATCAGAGATGACATTAGTGTGCAACCTCTAAATGGTGTTCAATTTGCTTCAAATTTGATACATATGCTTTACAGACCATAAAGTGTACCGGAAAGAGCAAAGTGTAGTGAAATTCACAACTTGATAAAAGTGGAACACCCTAACGTGCGTCTAATATAGGCTTTAGCTTGCGGAAACAGACGATTTCAAACGTTCTGTCGAGGATGAAGCGGTTTCGCTTGTGGACAAGAACGTTATTATCAGACGCATTCTTCCACATCAGTCGTATATCAATGCATGGCTGATCGTTATTTATACACACCCTGATCGAGCAAGCCTGATCGAGCAAGCCGGCGGCACGCATGTAACCGATCGCCCTCTCCGGAGTGGACCAGAGGTTCAGCGCACTAGTGATGTTGTGTTGTGTTCGTTGTTGTGCTAGAGCGGTGCTAGAGCGGTACAGTCTGTCATAATGTGTTCAATTGTTTCTGGTGTGTCCTGGCAGGTGACGGGTGGCCGGTGTCGTCTGTGGAGTTGTCTAGTCTGTGTTTATATGTCCGTAAGTTGGGGTGATGTCCACATCGGAATCGTGCTAAATTAACTCGATCCGATCTGCTCAGGACGGTCTCTGACCTGTCAATAGGTGGCGGCTTCGCACCTAGGAACGCATTCGGACCGAATCGTGTCAGTGCTTTATGGGTTAGGTGTGTGTGTGTATGTGTTTTCTGTACTGTGTGATATCTGTGGGGCGTGGTATGGAATGGAGTATTTGGTTATAATATCTCTCTGGTGTTACCTTAATGGTGCGAGGTGTTGGTGCATGATTGTACATGTAATGGCAAGGGTGTTGTGGGTTAGTTGTCGCTGCTGCCATGAACTGTGTTCCCCTCATGTCTAAATGTTCCCTAACTTTCAGTATTCTTGTTTCTGTGTGCAGGTGTTCTACTGGTGTTGTTTGAGTACATCTTGTAATGATACGAAGTGCGTTGTTTTGTATTGTCTGTAAGGTGTTTATGTGTGTGCTTGAGATAATGGGTGCCCAGCATGGGCTAGCATAGTCCATAACTGAGCGAATATATTGTTTGTATATGAGTGATGTTTTTTCCTGTTGGTATCCAAAGTTTGTGCCTGTTAGTACCCTAAGCGTGTTAAGTCTTGACGTACATTTGTTTTTAATGTCCTGAATGTGGTTTGCAAAAGATAATGAATGATGTGTTGTTTGTGACCCCAAGTATTTTGGTCTTGTGAGTGTGAGGAAAGTTGGTGTTATTTAGTGTAAGCTTTGGAGTTATTTGGTGTCCTTTTGTGTTGCTTGTTAGCAAGGTGATGGTTGATTTTGTGGGCGCTACTTTGAGTCTATTGTGTGTGAGCCAGTCTTGTATACTGTTTATGTATGTTTGTAGGTTATTTGTAGCGGTTTGTCGATGTTGTTGTGGGTGGATGTTAGAGTGATGTCATCAGTATAATTTAGGGCGGGTCATACTATGCATTTTTTTTAAATCAATGGAGAGGGGTGTTCAAATGACATATTTTGGTGTATAGAACACAATTCTGAAGAAAATATTTAATTCTGATAACCCTAACCTACATCATTTTGCAGTTGATTATTATTAAGTTGTTGATTATTTTACTATTGTAGTTACCCCAGAATATGTCTTCTCACGTTTTCTATCATGGCTGCTCACGTTATCTCTCATAGAGCATTGTTCTAACTAATTCATATAAACACATATAATGTAATTCATATAATAATAATAATATTTAAATACTCAAATAAAAAGGTGTGCCATTCCACTTAATTGTAATTATCATACAGTTTGGTATATGAAATATTTTGACGGTTTTCTGGCGCGCATAAGGCCATTTTCTGAGCCACCTTTCTCAGAGGCTAGAATGTAACGTTTCAGAACATTCTAAAACGTTTTGTGAAATATTTGAAGTGACTCATGATTTATGAAGCTATTTTACCACCTCGGCTTGCAGTGAGGGGATAGATTTAGTGATTATCTACTGATATTTTTTTTGTTACTGTTCACATGTGAGTATTATTCTGTTATATTTTAGAAAAAGCTATTTCTACGCATATTATAGTGATACATGGCATAGGGCTGAGGCCAACTGCAGCGATAGCAACAGCAGCTCTGATTGACGCAGGAATCATCACAGAAGACAATACAAGTAAAGTGATTGATAAGAGCAAGGTCAAGAGAGCACAGGAGAAGTTGATGAGAGAGCTGGGGGAACAGTTCGAGAAGAAGTGCAGGGGGGAGGGGGGGATCTCTTGCATCCTCTTTGATGGGCGGATTGACCTGACCAATGTGATGATGGAAGCTGAGGGCAGTGACCAATCTTTTCCCGCAAAGATCAAGGAAGAACACTATAGTGTGCGGAGAAGATTGCTAAGGTCCTGTTTGCCTGGCTGAAAGAGAGGGGTTATGATAAGACCTTGTTGGCCATTGGAGGAGACTCAACAAATGTCAACACTGGTGTGAAAGCTGGAGTAATGCGGAAGCTGGAGCTGCACCTGGGGAGAAAGCTGGTCTGGTTGGTGTGCAACCTGCACACTGTTGAACTTCCCCTGCGCCATCTCATTGTTGACCTTGATGGCCCTACTCTGTCAGACAAAAAAATTATCCGGGCCAATAGGAAAGCTTCTTGATTCTGCTACAGACTTTGATATCAATCCAAACTTCACCCGAATCTCTGTTGGCCCTCCACTGATCAAGCTTCCTGACAAGGTCATTCAAGATCTCTCAACTGATCAATACTATGGCTATAAAATTGTCTGTGCAGTCAGGGATGGAGTACTTCCTGCAGGGCTGGCTCTGTTAGAGATAGGACCAGTAAACCAAAGCCGCTGGCTCACCACAGCGAACAGACTTCTCAGGCTCTGGGTGTCAAAGCACGGACTTAAAGGAAAGAGCCTGAAGATTCTGCAATTCATTGTGGAATTCATCATTGGAGTGTATTACCCATGTTGGTTCAACGTGAAGGTCAAGCACTCCTGGATCGAAGGGCCTAGGCACATCCTCTTTCAGCTGGACTGCCTCAAGTCCCAGAGAAAGGAGGTGCTGGATATTGTGATGCCAACTGTGAGAAGATCTGCTTGGTATGCCCACAGTGAAGTCATCCTCCAAACACTACTCTGCTCTGAGGATCATAAGGAGAGGATTGAAGGGGTGGAGAGAATCCTGGCCATCAGGGGAGAGGGGGACCCGGACACTCAGCTGGGGGACTCCTCTGTTAGGAGCAGAAGGACACCTGACATCAATTGTGATGCTTCCAGCATCGGTGACTTGATCAGCTGGTCAGAAGGTGTGTCAGAGCCACCTCTCACCTGCTCTCTAAGCACCTCAGAGGTGAAAAACTTCATCAACACCCCCATGGAGGTGCGCAACTGGCCTTGCCACACACAAAGCATTGAGAGGGTTGTTAAAATGGTGACTGAGGCTTCTGCTAAGTACTTCTCACAGGAAAAGAGGGATGGAGGGATCAGGGCTCAGGAGACCAGCAGGAAGCTGATGTCCAAGTCTGAGTCAAAGCAGGATTTGTGCAACCTGGCAAAGTTCAAGATGTCAGGAGAATGATCTTTGTAATTATATCCAGTGATATACATGCAGTTCACCTATTAATAAATATATGTAAAGTTGATTTGGCCTTGTCAATATAAATGATTTACCTTATATCTTTTAATATATTATAAAGGGGTTCAAAAGGGTAAAATTGGCAATTTAGAAATACAAAATGATGTAGGTTAGAGTTATCCTATCCAAACAATAAGCTCATATTTGAATTCCCCATGTAAAAACACATAATTTAGACACCCCTGATGGTAGGATTTCCTTCAGATTCATGTTGTCACCTGAGTACGACCCGCCCTATCAGTATATGATGATAAGGTAAGCTTGTTATCTAAACACAACTAAACAGCCTCTTCATTCTCAACAACACAGAAGAACATACACACAAGTCACACATACCACATCAAGCAGGATACCCAAACTCCTCCCCAGACATAACGTTCTCTTCCCCCTCACTAGCAAAACTATCACACTCTGGAGAACAGAAAAACAACTGTCAGCAGACCACCTGCCCATCATCATTACAACACGTTTTACACTCTGCCCCTACAGCCTTATGCACATTTACAGAAATTAAAAGAAAGCTGATTGGGAACACTTCAAAAAACAGACTGAGGAACAATTCACCACATTAAACAGCACACCTATCATAAACATCAATACAACACTGAAGACATTTAATCAGATCATCAATAATGCAAACAACTGATCGGCTAACCAACAACAACAACTTTAAAAAGATTCTACATTTCTTTGATGTCTTGGCGAAACCAGTCATTTATAGGCATTTCTAGGCCGTATTTTTAAATAAAAATTTAATGAAAATTACTTACATATGTAATATGAAATATGACATTTTGTGAAAAATCTGTACCCAACAGGTGCAGCAAAATTAAATTATATTATAAAAATATTAATGTACGCTGTCATGCTTGGGTACGCGCAGATGCCCAGGTGTTCATACGACTGAAGACCAGGTGAACACCTGGCAGGAAATTGTAAAACTTATCTGTACCTCTTAAGGAAAAAATCTTTAATGAGCAGAGATTAACTCGCCCAAAGGGTGTTAGCTATGTAAAAATGAAAAGTATTTTTAAAAAATTTAAAACGTAAGTTATCAGATTTTCAGAATTGGTGGAAAGATCGAAGGATTATTCTACAAAGTTATTAAAATCTTTATTGTATAAGTTACCAGATTTTCAGAAATGGAACAGAGAATTAAGAGAGGGAGAGAGAGAGAGAGAGAAGGCGAATGCTGCTTGGGGATTAAAATTTACGCTTCGCTGTACGCACTCTTTGAGAGTCATCAGTACCAGATTTTTAATCGATACCTTTGCATATACAGATGTTCGAAGCTCCCTTCTGGAGCCAAGGCTGTTCTAAAAACTCTGACGGATTATTCTTCAAAGTTAATAAAATCTTTATTGTATAAATATCAGATTTTGAGAAATGTAAGAAATAGAAAATTAAATTTGTAGTTTCAGAGTACTCCTTTACGGTTCTATAGGTTCTGTAAAGGTTTAACGGCTGGGCACGTTAGATTAGAGCCAAAACACCTGTAAAGATAATTCAGAAAAAGTAGGTTCAAAGTCTTTAGCATCGGAATTTGATGCAGTTGCGATTGATCCAACACTGGTTAATGGAGCAAAACGCCCACCTGCGTGGTAGGGTGAAAGGTAAAACAGCCGTTTCAAATAGGTTATCCAGAAAAAGTTTAGAAATATATATTTTTAAAATCTGAATAGCAACTAATTATAGGTATGTGCCTTAAGGGAATATATATATATATGTATATATATATAGGTGTATGAGCATTTAATATTTGAATTTACCGGGTGACGATTGGAAAAAATATTCCGAATAATTATTCTTAATAATGAATAATAATATATATACATTTTAAAAATAGGATATCTATGAACGTTTATATTTATATATATATAATATATATATATATATAATATAGTGGGGAGAGTGTGTGTGTGGTGTGTGTGTGTATGTGTTTGAATTTACAGGGTGACGATTGGAGAAAATATTTCGAATAATTATTCTTAATAATGAATAATAATGTTTATACATTTTAATAATAAGAGATCTATGAACTTTTATATATATATATATATATATCATGAATAAAACCACGAAGGAAAGGAAACACAGAGTGGTGCTTAAGCGCTTTCATCTAATGACATCCTCAGGAACACTGAAGTAAATAAAGAGTTCAAGACTATATATAGGTTAAAAAAAAAAATATATATATACATATATATATATATATATAGTAAATACAGGGTGTCCCAGAATTAACTATCTATTTCAATGAAATCGGACAAATTTAATAAAAACTGACATAATTTTGTGTTTATTACTAAATTATGATACAAAAACAAATAGATTTATAAATCATAAGTCAAAACTTTATTGAGAAGTTTCAACATGTGCACCGTCTGTATCTCTGCAAATTTCAAATCTATCCTCAGCGCTGCGAAACACATTTTGAAGCATTTCAGGTGTTATCTCACGCACTGCCAACTGGATGCGTTCTTTAAGTTCAGCTAAACTATTGATCTTTTGGCGATAAACCTTTGTTGTTATGAAACCCCATGCAAAGAAATCCAGGGGTGTCAAACCCGGAGAACGCGGAGGCCAAGGTCGAGGTCCTCCACGTCCAATCCACCGATTCGGAAGGCGTCTGTTGAGGTATTCTCGAACAATTAGAGCATAATGACATGGTGCTCCATCTTGTTGAAACACAACATTATCAAGAATGCCATCATCAAGTAGCTGTGGTTCGAGAAACTGCTGAAGCATATCAAGGTAGACGGTACCTGTTACAGTTGCTCCCGCAAAGAAGAATGGGCCATAAATTTTGGATTTGGTCATTCCAAGCCACACGTTAACTTTTGGAGAGTCTCTTTGCCATTCTATGACTTCAGACGGTCTTTCATTGGACCAGATAATGAAAAAATTATGAAAATAAAATTATGAAAAAAATTTAGAAATTTATACATTTTTAACACATATTAAACATGATAAACATAAATAAAAGTGTGTTTTTAAAAAATTCGTCCGATTTCATTGAAATAGATAGTTAATTCTGGGACACCCTGTATAGAAATAAAAATTGTGGAGGAACATACAAATTTGTAAGGAAACTACGAATTTTAGCACTTTGCCCGATTTCAACACAAGATCAAATGGATTGTTTACAACCAATTTTATAGATAATGCGTGAATGATATATAGGTCACAAAAAAATAAATAAATAAATAAAAAATTAAAATAAATTGAAAAATAAAAATTGTAAGAGGAGCATACAAATTTATAAGGGAAAATTACGAAAGGTTTAGCACTCTGCCCTTCTTGTCTAAATCCGTTCTGAACGAATTCAAACCAACGGGATCGAGTTGAAAAAGACCTTTGCTCATGTTAAAGTTATTTGTAAGTTGAATAATAGCAGACTCAAGAATATTTCTATTAACAATGTTGCTAGAGTGAAACAAAATTGAAGCATTATTCCAATCAATACAATGGGATAACTCTGACAAATGGACAAAAAGGGCACTGGACGACTGTCCCGTTCTAACGGAATATTGATGCTGTTTTACACGCGTGTGCAAATCCTTTCCCGTCTGACCAATGTAAAAGGAATCACATTGTTTACAACCAATTTTATAGACAATGCCTGAATTATTGGTAGGACTATTTTTTACTATGATATTTTTCACAATATTGTTATATGAAAATACTACATTAATATCCAAAAGTTTAAGTACATTGGCAATGCCTAAAAAGCCCTGGAAAAATGGAAGTACTAAAATATTCTTTGACAACTCCGAAGTTGGTACAGGAAATAGCAGACCAAAAAAAACGACGTGGACAAGTCCCAGCTTTTGCAAATGTAGTTATTCAACCGGGTGAGACAATTTCAATCTTTGCCATTAGACTAATAAATCTTGCTAAACTTTGCTCCCCCGAAGTTGCTATATATAACGTGCCTATTGTTCGAAACAAGTTATTAAGTCTGCCTCGTGGTTGTTGTGCTGAGGTCGAGAAGAATATCACGCCGTTGGAAACTTCTTTAGGATTGCAATTACCATGGGAGAGACTTGTTGCGATTGCAGATGCTAATTGCCCGTCACCAATTGAACATAGTCAGGTAACTACCGATACCACGTATGTTGACCTGGGCACAGTTAATCATTATGAAGGTGCAGCTATTCAACCAAATGGTATGTATCCCACATGCAGCCACAGTTCTTACTCTCCTCTTTTTCAGACTGTTCCCACTCATATAATGCAGAGCTATTACCTCCAGGGCCTCCTCCACTTCATCAGCAAAATAGGAGTAATGGTCAGAGGATCCAATCCTCAAATGGACCTAAATCAGAGAGAAATAAAAATATAAGTAAAGGACCACAGAATAATCAGGCAAGTACTACCACCCCAGCAAAAGAATGGAGATTTTTTAAAAAGAAAGGTCATACAATGGTAAAATGTTGTCTAAGACTTTATATACTTATTGTGGAAAAAGAGGACATGTATTTGAAGATTGTCTGATTGCTAAGGGCCTCTGTTTTAGATGTAAACAGCCTGGACTTGAGGCACAGCAGTGTCCTGAACAGAATCAACACCAGGCAGCAATACCAGATTTGAAATGTTCATTTTGTGGAGATCCTCATTTTGGCAAAGATTGCCCTTACCCCATAACTCTTCATTAGGGAAACTAAGAAGCTCTGGTGTGGAAGAACACATATCATAGCCCTTATTAAAATATTTTTGTCAGAAAAGAACCATAACATAACCATACAGGCAAAGGAGAATCCAGAAATGGACCTGGAAATGTGTTTAACGGGAGATGAAAATGAAATTAAAGAGACTTGTGATTATGATGAGGTAGATGATGAAAACATCATGAAGGTATGGGCCACCCAACAATCAGCCATGCCCTCATTAGCCAGCCACAGATGAGAAATCATATGAAGCTACAGGGTTTAACGGCTCTGGTTGACACAGGAGCCAATGTTAGTTTGATTGCTAGTTGCTTTCAAGAACTCAACTCTGAACAAATTCCTTTACACCGAACTAATTACAGAGGGATCATAGAAATTGGGAAAAATATTATTCCTGTTAAAGGCAGTGTTGATTTGAAGTTTAAGTGGTTTCCAGGAAAAATTACTAATCTATTGACTTTATTATCTTGAGAAGTGATATTATTGAATATATGATATGATCTGGGGAGCAGATATTTTGCAATAAGAGCAATTGCTGTCGGATCTGTTTAGTGTTCCTGGGGCGAGAGGATGGTGAGTTGGGAATTATGTCTCATAATGTAAGGACAATTCTGTCCAATAAAATAGAGTGTGTGGCTGCTGAAAGCACGAGAGTGTTATTTATAAATATAATTGTGATAGTTGCCAAGCATCGTACATTGATAGCACACAACTCCATTTTGCTCTCCGTGTGCACCAACAGAGAGGGGAGGTGAGGGTTTCAACGAGAATTGGCCTGTCCCTGTCGAATCCTTCTCATTCAGCTATTAGATTGAATTCAGAAACAACCAACCATCCACTAAGAAACAATAATTTTTGAGCTAATAAACCAAACCCATAACATTTTGGATTTGCGAATGATGGAGGGTCTCTACATTAATCAAATGAAATCCTTAATGAATAATTATAGCAATCTATTAAGTTGGAAATGTTTTAGTTTAATTAAGTTTTTATTTTGTTTGGTTTTTATGAAATTTTTTTTATTAAATTTTACTCTTTTTGTTTTTTCTGGAAGATTTTAATTAATGTTCTTTTATAACAAGTAAGTCGTATTGTGTGTCGATACCGATATTTTTTTGTATTTTTCTATATATTGTTAGAAATATTTAGCTTATTTATTCCAATGTCTTTTTAATGTCTTTGTAGCTACTGAGGATGGAGGTTGAGCTTCCGAAACGACTAGTTGTTAAATAAATACTGAAAATGTTGATTTTTGCAATCTGACGTGAAGGCAGCGAGTCTTTTGCTTATATTGAGGTTCTAAATGTAGCTGGGCTAGGCTGCTTTAAACCCTAGATACTGTCTCAAAGCTGGATCCTATCTGCTTTGCAGATAGCTGGTGAGGGAAGCTATATTTTTGGGACCTCTCTGCGAGTGACCCGTTGCCCACGGCGGGCTAGCATCATGAAAAAAAACTATAGTATTTGTCATTTACCATTACTTATTCGGACTATAGTGGATTTAATTTTCCTAGAAGAGTTCCTTGTTCCATGCACGGTCTGTGTGTATCATATATATATATTGTCCATATATATAACTGAGATGATTGATCCCAAGTAAATAACTATAGGACAGTGTCATTGACGTCCCATGTCACCAAAGTATTTGAAAGAATAGTTAGAGAGAAAATCTGATTTCTTGGAGAAACTGGAAAGATTCACTGAGAACGAGCACGGATTCCGATCAGGAAAATCATGCTTATCACAACTAATAGAGCACTATAACAATATCCTTGGGACCTAGACGTAATTGAAAACAATGAAAACTACGATGTCATACCCATGGATTTTGCTAAAGCGTTCGACAAATGTGATCATGGTATATAGCACATACTGTAAAATGAAACATATGGGAATAACAGGCAAAATGGGAAAATGGATCTACAATTTCCTCAGAGAACGTCAGCAGGTCGTAAAAATCGAAGGCATATCATCAGAATCGGAAGTACGCAGCTCGGTACCACAAGGAACAGTATTGGCCTCACTCCTATTCATTATCTTGCTAACAGACACCGACAATGAAGTAATCAACAACAGTAGAGTAACAGCCTTTTCAGACAATACAGAGATCAGCAGAAAATTAGTCGTGCAAAAGAGGCGGAGACCCGATAAAGGGATACGAACAGAATATACAAATGGTCCGAAGGCAAGACCTTAGGAAGAAATGAGCCTTTTCAGACAATACAGAGATCAGCAGAAAATTAGTCGTGCAAAAGAGGTGGAGACCCGATAAAGGGATACGAACAGAATATACAAATGGTCCGAAGGCAAGACCTTAGGAAGAAATGAGGAGCTAAAACAGACAGCATATTATGCCCCAGATAGAGAGGAACCTCAGAGAAGCAAGAAAGCAATAGATTTAGGGGTTATAATGACCGATGATGCAAAATTTGAGACAAAATCAGATAGCGATAAACAAAGCAAAAGAGTCGCGGAACAGGTACTGAGAACCTTTAAAAGAAGGAACACGAAAATAATGATTCCCCTGTTAAAAACATTGATCATATCAAAACTTGAATACTGCTCAGTCTTCACATTCCCATATAAAAAGGAGGAAATTAATGAACGAGAAAAAATTCAAAAAATTTCACAACCAAGAAATCAACTACTGGAAAAGACTACTTAAATTAAATGTGTATTCCCTAGAAAAAAGAAGAGAAAGGTACACCATAATTTACATATGGAAAATGATCGAAAAACTGGTACCAAACCCCAAACTAAACCCAATTACCATCCAAACAACCCTGGAAAATAGGAAAGGCAGAATGAGTAATATTCTCAAACTAAAGGCCCGACAAGGGACATCCTCAACACAGAAAGAAAATAGCTTGGTTGTCAGGGGTCCACAAGACTTTTTATTCAACTTCCAAAGGACCGCAGGAACGTCACAGAGGTTAAAGTTGAAATTTTCAAAAGAAGACTAGATGCCTGGCTCAAGACAGTACCAGATGAGCCGGGTGTGCCTGGCTATGTGCGATGGAGAGCGCAAGAGAAAAACTTGCAGCTCCACCAAGGCAGGTCTAGAGGCGGGGCCACCAGCTTGACCTTCGTGTGAAGAGAGACCAACGCACGGAACTGTTACGAGGTTACGAGGAGGTTATACAGGGTGGTCCAAAAGTCCCTATCTATTTTGCTGAAATAATAGTATTTTAGGATAAAAATGTAACATAATAAGAATGTACAGGGTGTCCCATAAGTCCGGCATCATACGAGAAATTCATATTTTTCTACTCCTACAAACCATAATTCATATTTTTTTCTTTCTACAGGCCATAATGTCTGTGAACAAGGAAGAACGAATCCAGATAATTCTACTCATAGGAAATCGGAGTCAAAGAGAGGCCGCTGCTGAATTTAACAGACTGCATCCAGACCGCGAGCCAATAACACAGAGTTGTGTTAGCAGACTTGTTGCAAAGTTTAAGGAAACAGGATCCATAGAAGATAAACCACGCAGTGGACCTTCATGGAGGTCCACTGACGATGATACAGCGACTGCTATCCTGGCTCATTTTAACAGAAGTCCCAATAAGTCTTCGGCGATTGTCCGCCGAGACAGGAGTGTCGAAAAGTAGCATCCATCGCATTCTTCAGGCTCACAAATGGCATCCATATAAACTTCAGATCCTACAGAAATTAAACGAAGATGATCCCGACCGGGGGATGGAATTTTGTGAATGGGATACGGAACAATATGCTCGGGATGCCAATTTCCCGTCCACCATTCTGTTCAGTGACGAGGCTGTTTTTCATGGAAATGGTGAGGTAAATCGACAGAACACCCGCTACTGGTCTCAAAACAACCCTCACTGGTATACCTCTTCAAAGGAACAAGGTGCATCTTTTTCGATGAACATGTCACTGGAGGCACCTACCTACGTATGCCCAAGGAAGAAGCATTTCCCAGTGTCTTGGACGAAGAAAGAAATTTCCCAACATGGTTCCAGCAAGACGGCGCTCCTGCACATTACAGCACCCAAGTAAGGGAATACCTGCACCAACAATTCCCTGGTCATTGGATAGGACGTCGAGGGCCTGTGGAATGGCCAGCTAGAAGCCCGGATCTCACGCCACTAGATTTTTATCTCTGGGGCCACTTGAAAGAGCTGGTATACGCAGAGAAAATTAGGAGTGTTGGACATTTGCGGCAGCGCATTATTGGGGCATGTAACACCATTACTCCTGACATCATTCACCGTGTGCTTGCTGACTGGGTATCACGTCTGAATTTGTGTATTGAAAACAATGGTGGACATATTGAGCACGTTCTGTAAATAAAAGCTTTTGTTTTGCCTTTTTTTATTATTTTTCCTATGATGCCGGACTTATGGGACACCCTGTATATATCAAGGGTATTCATTTTGAGTTAAATACTGATGCAATATAATCACAGTTATTTCGGCTTGACTTTTTCTTAGTTTCTTGAGGAGAAGTAAGTTACCGAGAAAGAGAGTTCTTCTTAGCGCTTTCTCTCTGCGCAGATCTTTCGGATCTCTCTATTTATCCCTCAATCTCTTCAAACTAAATGAGCTTTTATAGGTACAATACATGCAGTAAAGGGGGTTTACATAAGCTGGGTGATCTAAATGGATATTCTGTTTTTATAAACAATCATTTGGAAAAATCCACCATTATATAATTAAGGGTTTTACCATTATCGTTCCTTTCAACCTTTCAGGTGCTCTGTGCGATGATTCTTAATTTCACGGAGGTCAGGCTTTGTTGCCCCTTTTCTTGAGTTAGCCTGATAATGTAGAGTTTTTTCTTGCGCTCTTCACTTGACATAGCCAGATACTACCGGACCAACTGGAATTGTTCCGACCGAGGCGACTAGTTTTCTTTTGAAAATTTTCACCACTACACCAGTCATGTTTCGTATTTCCTTGGGCAGCTGAATGGACAGTCTTGTCCCTCTCACAACGAAGCTATTTTCCTTTAGTTTGGGAACACGACACATTTTTCCTTTCCTGCTTTCCACTGTTGTTTGAGTGATTATAGTGTTCAAAGTAGAATTAGGGACAAGTTCCTCCATTGTTTTCCAAGTGTAAATAATGGTGTACCTGTCTCTTCTTCTTTTCAGCGAATATAAATTTAATACTTATAACTTTCCAAGTAATTTAGTTCTTTGCATGCATTGATCTTGGCTGTGAAGCTTCTCTTAATCCCTTCTGTTTGACTAATGTCTTCTTTTTTTTTATATGTGGGAATGTTAAGACTAAGTATGACTTGGGTATGATCAGTGTTTTTAACAGATGAATCCTTATATTCCTATCCCTTCATTTTAATTAAAGGTTATCAGTATGTGTCCAATTATTAGTTTGGCTTTTTTACTGTTATCTTAGTTCTTGTTTCAAATTTCTCGTCATCAGTCATTATAATTCCTAAATCTTTGCTTTGGATTTTCTCTAAATTTCCCATACATTTTGGATATAGTATTCCTTAGATTTTAGGTCCTCCCTTTTACCGCACGTTAAGAGTTGAAATTTTCAGTGTTAAATTTCATATTGCATTCAGATGAATTATAGATTCTATTTATGTCCATTTGTACGGATTCTGTATCATCCGTGTTTCTTATTTTTCTACTAATTTTGATATCATCAGCAAAGGATGTTACTTTGCTTCGTCATCTCTATCAGTTTGCATGATTACCAATAGTAGTGCAACTAATATTGTTCCTTGTGGTACTGAGCTACGGACCTCTGACTTTGCTGAAGATATTCCTCGGACTGTAACGACTTGCTGCCGCTCACTAAGAAAATTATATACACATTTTCCTACTTTTCCTGTTATTCCGATATATTTCAGTTTATGTGCTATGATTCTATGGTCACACTTGTCGAATGCCTTGGCAAAGTCTATGTATATAAAATCATAGTTTTCATTGTTTTCGAGTGCATCAATAATGTTATAGTGTTCCATTAGTTGTGATAAGCATGTTCTAGTAGTATGACCGGAAAAGGATAGAGTGCAATGCAATTGCAAATGTTGGTCATTGTTGCAAAGGGGAGAATGCTGCAATAGGTTATGCAACAAATGGGGAAGGGGTTATGCAACAAGGGGAACTCCCTCAGCAAGCTGGGGGAGTCCACCTGACTTCTTTGGGGTAGAAGGTGGGACGGTCTCATCCCCCAAAGGGGTATACCTAACCTAAGAGAGGGAGAGAAAGGAGGGGGGTCCTTGGGGGAGAAGTTGGGACGGCCTTACCACCCCAAAGGGAAACCTAACCTAAGCCATAAACTAAGAAAGATAGAAGGGTGTTCGCCTGGCTCCTGCCAGACGCATAATGAGAGTTCATCCGAGCGCCCGCTGTCTTATAAGATCCTAATCAGCCAGTTGGCTTAATCCGCCAGTTGGCTTAGAAGGGTTCTTAGAAGGCGTAAATGGTTTGTTCAGGTGTATATTATTAGGGTTGAGTTGCCAGATTGCGCTATTTATTTAATTAAAGCATATATTCTTGGCAGTTGGCTTTCCGCCAGATGGCTTATCCTGCCAGTTGGCTTAACCCGCCAGTTAGCTTAACCCGCCAGTTGGCTTAACCCGCCAGTTGACGTAGAAGACCTACAGTAGAAGGCAGGTGTATATATTAATTAACTTTTCACTGCCAGATTGCGCTATTCAGATATTCTTGACAGTTGGCTTAGAAATCCGTCAGTCGGTTTAGAAGGCCTAACCAGCCATTTGGTGTACATATAATTAAATAAATTAAATAAAACACCATTACATCATTCTGTTTATTTAGACGAATTACTGGAATCAAATTCACAAAATATATAGACAATAAATATACAATCCTATACAAACGAGGAATATATGCAATAAAAATTAATAATATAATACGAATGAGGAATATATATATAATAAAAAAATAAAAAATAATACTGTAATATACAAAACGATGGAGTATAATCATCAACATATTAGTACAGGGAAAAAATATACACACACACACACACACACACACACATATATATATATATATATATATATATATATATACACAATTATATTAAATAATTGAATATATTGAAAATAAATATATATCAAAATACATTCGTTCTACTGCGCTTAACTAAAACACTAAACTTGCACGTAATTGAGTCTACAGTCACATCATTATTGCTTTACAGTACGCAGTAAATAAGATTTAACATTATTTCACCGCTCAAGGTGTGCGGGCGCCTATACTCGATGTAAATTGCCTTCATATCGTTCAATACTATTTTTGTGCCCACTTTACATTCGGTTGGCAAGTTATCTTTAAACACGGAAGACAATCAAAAGAACCCACAAAGAGGGTATCGTTAGCAACCACATCATTATTAAATTCAAGTTTATATACACTTCTTTCCAATCGAGGGTTTTTCTTACCGACCCGAGCTTTTCAATCGTGAACTCTTCTTCACAACGCATAGCGGCAATTGAAATAATCTTCCAAGTCGTAACGACAGTTGCTCATTATATAGAGGTACAATTCTTCAGGATAAACAGTGTAGGCGAGCTTTGCCCTGTACCGCTCAAGTCCTTTGTACCAAAGTTCATGATATTTCGAAGAGTCTACACCTTTTAAATAAGCATCCAGCTCTAGACCATTCTCGCCCTGCTCATTCCTACATTCGATAAAGCCGTCGAGCAGAGCGGTGTATGCGTATTCAAGAACCGTGTCAAAATAAATCATATCCGTAACATGCACGTCTAATATAGGCTTTAGCTTGCGGAATCCGACGATTTCAAACATTCCGTCGAGGATGAATCAGTTTCGCGTAGGGACAAGAACGTTATTATCAGATGCATTCTTCCACATCAGTCGTATATCAATGCATGGCTGATCGTTATTTATACACAACGTGCAAACAACGGCATATGAGGGGGCATCACTAATTTGTTCTCTTCTTGTACCTAGACCTGCAGGTATTTTATAACGGTCCTCATCCCACTTCTCAACTATCACGAAGACTCTATTCATCTCCTCAACACTTAAACAAATAACATTACCTTTACCAGAGTTTGCTTGTTTACAAATCGTTTGAAGTACATAGTTAATGGCACCGGTTTCACGCCTGAATACGAGCAATGACTTCGTCACGGACACATCGTACGCGGCATTGAGAAAGCTTCTCAAAGGAAGTTACATCGTATTAGAGGAGTGCACGTCCAGTCGGCTCAAGCTCTGAGATGACTATGAGCCACTGCTGGGCGAATCGGCTGGACGGGGGAGCGAGTCACACCATATGCTGTTGAATCGTGTACGGATTTGTTCTAGTATGAGTCATACGAGTACTTGTGGCTATTATACCTTGCAATTTTCTGACACATGGGGTAATTTCAGTTTTAATGTTTTATCCACACTAGACGTCTCCACACATTAACAATCCGGTGACTATTTGAGAGAAACATGTGACCGTATTTATCTTTTTGTTTAACAATCGATACTCCTTTCTAAATTCTATTAAAAACTCACACAGTCCTTTAGCCCAACCTCACTGCGAACCTCGCCATGATATATGTTAATATAGTGGTAAAAGAATTTTAGGTTGTCCATGATGACAAGGTTCACATTCTCAGCCGCAGGGTACGCGTACTCGGTATGATGCAGCATGACATAATACCGCCTGTTTACCACTCATCAACAAGACACATTATCCATATCCGCTGCTTCTCTTCTGCACGCGTTGTTTCTTTCACCTCACGGTATATGTACGCTTTTATACAATTTAGCCCTACAACGTAGGCCATTACGTCGTTTGTGCCGCGAAATCCAGCATTGCTCTCACCAGAATATCCATAGAGTATTTGAACATCTTCTTCCTTCGCGCGATTCAATCTAGTCTTAAAAGTCTCAAAGGAGGGTGGGGTAGGTCGTCTTTCAGTATTCACCACATCTTCCGACTTTACGGAATAATACCACTTCATAAACGTCGAACACGCAATATCAAAAGTAGCCATCACGATTTTTTTGTCTACTTGAGAAAATACATGTCTGAGCTCAAGGGTTTGCAGAAGTCAACTGAGCACGCCAAGGTAGACATATGCCCAGGTAGTAGCAATAGTCACATGACCGAGCTCACAGTGGGCGGAGCTTAGGATTGTACACACGCATGCACACAAAGGAGAAAATGAAACCCTAATTGAAACAAATAAACCTAATAAATAAAGATATCGTCCGGCATCATAAGATAAATTCATATTTTTCTACTTCTACAAACCATAATAATTCATATTTTTCTCTTTCTACAGGCCATAATGTCTGTGAGCAAGGAAGGACGAATCCAGATAATTCTACTCATAGGAAATCGGAGTCAAAGAGAGGCCGCTGCTGAATTTAACAGACTGCATCCAGATCGCGAGCCAATAACACAGAGTTGTGTTAGCAGACTTGTTGCAAAGTTTAAGGAAACAGGATCCATAGAAGATAAACCACGCAGTGGACCTTCAAGGAGGTCCACTGACGATGATACAGCGACTGCTATCCTGGCTCATTTTAACAGAAGTGCCAATAAGTCTCTTCGGCGATTGTCCGCCGAGATATAAGTGTCGAAAAGTAGCATCCATCGCATTCTTCAGGCTCACAAATGGCATCCATATAAACTTCAGATCCTACAGAAATTAAGCGAAGATGATCCCGACCGGCGGATAGAATTTTATGAATGGGCTACGGAACAATAGCATGTTCTGTAAATAAAAGCTTTTGTTTTGCCTTTTTTTATTATTTTTCCTATGATGCCGGACTTATGGGACACCCTGTATAAACAATCAAGGATTAAGGTATCCAAAGGGTACGGTATCATAGGTGCCAGGCACCTGGGAACGTTTCCTATAGGTGTTACGGCATACCTTCGTGCCCCTAAGTTCCTTCACACATCATATTTTTTCTCGAAAATTGTGGGTCCCCACAGTCAGTTGGTGTGGATGGTCGTCCTCATCTTCCAAACACACTAGATCCTTCAACGAGTCAAAGTTAACGACTCGTCGGTTCGCCTGGTTAAGGGTGATACCCTTAGCCCTTCACGGTATATTTTATATCCTCCCCCACCCTCACCCGTACCCCATATGTTTTTGGTCCTGTTCATAAAAATGAGTCAGCGTATGTACCATCACCAAACTCATCCTTGATCTCGTCAGTTAACTCTCCGAGGAATTCCCCAATAGGAGGCATGTATTCAACCTCTCGCTCTGTGAATATTACGCTATCTGTGTTAATGACTTTGTGAAGCTGGCTACAGGTATGTTTGTAACCCGTGAGGTATCTGTGCCCAGTTCGGTGATGTTGTACTTTATTATATAAGTATTACCTACATTCACGTTCTCCATAACCTCTTTATCGGGAGCGTTGGCATAATCCCAGACTTCACTATAACTTTGTGCCAATTGAACGTTCCCTTTGCCAGTATTCCGTGCAAATTTTCCCCAAAGACTGTTTAGACACAACTTTGCACTAAAGCGCTTGAAGGGATTCTTAACAATTTGGGAACGGTCAAGCTGTATACCTTCACGGACACGGTAACGCTGAATATAAGCCGGTTTTTCATCTTCGGTATCAACTCTTCGCGGATACCCCGATGCTTCTACTTTATCCTTCAAAAAAGCGTTTATATATGGCGTGAAAAGGTTGGGTAGCTTCTGAAACCTCCACACCTCATGTATCTTCAATATTCTTTAGTCATGGCGAAAGGCTAGGTCCAGTTCAGGTCTTGTATGTACACCTTTGATCTTACGCTGATTGGTTGTATGATTACAATCACCGTTATTCTCATCTGCGCACTTCACGCACAAGGGAAACATACACTATAACGACGGGTAAGATTGACATCCATAAATCGCGAGGGGGGAGCACGTCTATGAAAGAGAGTCCAAAGTAGCGCTCACTCAAGTTAGCTGAGAACTCCTCGATGGTTGGCATGGCGGGGCCCACCAGTTTTTCAGGTGCACCTACGGGGTACGGATTGTTGTTCATCACGTAGGGATATAAAAAACAGAAGTGTAGTAATGGAGTTTCACGCCCTCCGTAGGCGGAAAGTATAGCTTGAATGGGTTTGTACTCCCTCCAAACAAGCTATCACCGCATTTGAGGGGGTCCAACACCATTGAACGTTTGATGGCCCTTATTTCTTCACGGTACTGGCCATCTGTTTCCATCCGTGCATCATACTCATTCTCCCACACGATCTTGTGAGTGAACTGGGAGCCTATAAGTTGATCGCGGTTACGGGTCCATGCGAGGCTGTCGGCGGGCGATCTTACATGGAGGTCCCCTGTGACGGCACACTCAGGGCGTGGGCATCCATGCCACCAGCAGCCGTTAAAAGAGTACACAGTCTTCTCATCAGTGGTTGGATACTCACTTAGACCATCAACCTAAAAAACATGACCATTGACCTTAATGGGTACTTCCCCCGTGTTGCGGGCGTGTTTTATATATACCCCGGTCTGTTGCTGTAGGTGTATGAGCCAGTAAATAGTCTTTTGCCCATAACTGCGGGAGTGTTTCTGTGAATGACAGCTAAGGTGTCTTTAGGTATGAAGCTATTCTTGAACACCGTAAAACATAATGAGGCGATCGTGGTTGCGACTTGCAGCGGATCGTATTTGAAAAGGGCTATGTACATCCTTCTAAAGGCCTGGAAACATACTCTAATCACGAGCACATCATTCATGCAAGAACGCTCACATTCATCAGCTATATTGTGTGGACTAGTTTCATTAAAACTGTTGTAGTAGCGGTCAAAATCTTCACGCTTACTATCACTCATGTTGGTGTAGTTAAAGTAATGTTTGGGGGGAGGCAGTCCTACGTAGTTTAAAGTTTCGTTAGTGAGGAAAGTGTAAGGGAAATACCCTCTTGAAACTTCAGCGGCTACGCCCATGACTTTGGGTAGCTTGGCTAATTTACAAGGTGTGAACAGCAGGGTGTCTTTAAACTGAACATTACCGCTTATCTGTCGCCTGTAAATATCTCCGATGACTCGTGTTCAAGCAACTCCTTATAAAGGAACTGTGTGTCAAAATTTCCTCTGTTATGAGCAAGAATATACAGAGTCATTTTTTTGAACTTGTCCGCTAACTTAACAATATAGGATACAAAGATTTTCTCAGTGCTGTCATGTGCAATCGTTTTATAAACGTTTGTCCGTTTACCACCTTTGTGACACTCATCACACTCGACATCCATGCACTCATCACAGATAGATTACTTACTTACATCACAGATTACTTACGAGTAAATGTGGAATAACCTTTTTGGTTTCAGCGTTCGTGTATGTTTGTATATCGTAGTACACGGTTAGACAAAGGCTATTTTTAGGCTTAACATCTTTCATATAACGTACATGCTTCACTCCATCCGCCTTATATTTTTCATGACATGTAGAATAGTGAATTTCATCGCATTTATGCACAAACTTACCCCAATTATCCATCATATGAAACATGCCACATTCAGAGATTCTCATTTTCCTGCACGAGCCAATTGATTTATGGAGCTCAAAGCATTTATTATTGAAAAATGTACGTCTACACACATTACATTCCCTCTTCTTAGCTTCAACTACACGACTTTCACATTTGGGGCTTTTACACTGCTCACATACCATGTAGCAATCCTTACAATGTTTCACTATATCATCCGCAAAGTCGAGAAATCCCTTACACAAATCATGATACCTTCCATATTTTCGACTTTTATCATAACTAGCGTAGAGAATCCTTATATGAAGGATTGGGAGATATGATGTTCCTGACAATCCTAAAATAAGTAGAGATCTTGTACGATCAATCACACAGCTTTTAAAAACATACACAGTCCTACGATGATCATCCATTCCAAATACAACTATACGAATATTCATTTCCTGCTCTACCCTTCTCAGCTCTTCAGGACCCATATTACACTCAAACTCAAGCTTACAATCTGAAGCCAGTTCACGGGCACGCTGCACAACCGTAGGCAGCCAGATATTATACGCGATTGAATTTAGCACAGTGAACATATGAGCTAAGACTGTTGCTATAAAGCCGCGACCACGATCGACGTTTAAATGCTTTCTGTAAATGGATTGAGAATTGAAATTAAGAGTATAAGATGTGGCACTATGACCCGCAACCCGGAATACTCTGTCAATATCTACCATAGAGGTCCATATTGAAGGCTGTACTACTTTAAGATGCCTGCATTATACGGTCCAAGTTATACTCTATGTCTATAGCTGCCAAGCGTCTAAACAGTATTACTACCCAAAAATCATCTACATCCCCGTCATCTGACCCGAACCTGAAAGACAACATCGTCCGGACTTCACGTTCGTCGCGGTCCTGAAGGGAAAACTCCACAATACGATCAGTTACGCGTCGCAGTCCAACACCGTTGCTATACGTGGATCCAGGGTCAACCCTGACCACGTACCGATTTCTCGTCTGGGTAGGGGTGGGGGTAGCGGTGCGCACCAACTCGAATGTTATACCTTCTTCCACAGCACGAGAAGCTGCTGCTGCTGGTGTGGAGGAAGTACCCGCAATTGAATAGAAATAAAGGGGTATATTTGAGGAAGGTACTATTGTGGGGCTTGTATCGTAAGACGTAGAGGGTTGGGCTCATTACTCGGGGTCTAACAACCGGAGCAATCCTGGCACGCTTTATACCTGACCTGGAGGGTTCTTCATCATGCTTCCGCTTTGAATTGTCGCGTGCTACATGTAGCGCTGGTTAGGGTTCTTCAGCGGGGTTGGAGTCTGTAGCTACACGGTCATCGGGTCATCTGTAATATCGATGATGGGGGGCTGTACATCGTCGTCATTCACGGTTCTGTTGAAGAAGAAAAACAAGAATAGAAGGAGCAGCACTTAAATTTTGTTATATTTTGTAAATGACCCACTTAGGGGTGTGACGTGTTAGAGATGGAATCTGTAGAAAAATTCAGGTTCACAAGCCCCTCCACATGTATTATATCTGGCCCTACAGGATGTGGTAAAACTGTGTTTATGCTTAAAATCATTAAAGATAAGGGGGAGATGTTCTCAAAATTTGTGCATAAAGTAATATGGTGCTATTCGACGTATCAATCAGTGTTCAACGAGTACCAAGATGATATTTTGTTCCACAAAGGTGTATATGACGTTAATTCGTTAAAGGGAAATGAGCATACAGTCATTGTAATTGACGATCTCATGTTGGAAATGGATAAAACGTTTGCCGAGACATTTACAGTGTTCTCCCACCATCTTAACATAAGCGTATTCTTCATCAATCAGAATCTATTTTTCAAAAATAGATACATGCGCGATGTGTCGTTAACACAATATCTAGTCTTATTCGCGCAACGTAGAGATGTGTCACAAATTGGGGTATTAGCCAATCAAATGTTCCCGAATCAGCGTAAGGAGTTTTTGGAGGTTTATAAAGAAGCCACAAGTCAGCGTTACGGATATTTGCTTTGTGACCTTCACCCGCGAAACACGTTTAGGGTGCTTCTAAGAACGAATATATTCCCAAACGAGCCTGAAACGGTGTATATTCCAGAATGACAAATAGGCTGAAGAAATATCGTGAATTAATAAAAATCTATCAACGATTGCCCCGGGCATTGCAGCAGATGTTTGTTAAAAATATCGACTCCGACTTTTTAAAATGCATCTGTGAAATCTGTCTTAATGTTATAAAATGTAATGTGCCAATGAAACCCCCAGAAGGCTCGCCTACGTCGTTACAAGAACATAATACGTGCGCTCGCTTGTAAAAGTCAAACTGTGGGGAAGAAAAAGCGAATTATTGTACAAAGAGGGGGATCATTCCTCCCCATCTTATTTTCAGTTTTGGACCTTTACTGACTAGATTAATATAATGAAGAAAGTGGTAGTGATTCCGCACGAGGTGTATGCTTCACTGCAAAGTTCAAAGAATCCAGACACGGTTCTAGAACCCCGTAAAAGTAGGCTTAAAAGAATGGAAAGCGAATTGTTAGCCCTATTAAACAGTGAAAAGTCACCTGATGAGAAAAGGATCTTGTACCAAGAGGCTCTGCAGAAATTTCTTCATGAGTACGAAGATTATAAGAATCCGACAGAGCTCCCCGTGGTTATTAGGCACAGCGCGAGCAACGATGAGCATGGCGACATAGGACCTGGGCCCGACGTTAGAGATGACCAGCCAAAGAATAACGGAACGCAACACATCGAGCATGTATTAAAAAGCAGTCTCCCACATACATTGAGGAATAAAGGCTTAAGTCTTTATAATCTATTGAGTGAGGACCCCATCATACAGTGGACCGATACAGGCGAGGTCATTGTTGAAGGAACAAGGTACAGGGATCGAATATCGTCGACATTGTCCATAATCTGGTGAGAAAGTGGGACAGGCCCTCACCATCAGGATGGAAGCATATTAAAGCAAGACTACAACAAATAAATGTCCCCAAAACATTGATAGGAAATCTGAATAGGTTCAAAGACTTGGAGCAAGTCTCGCATGTGTCACAACTGAATACGCCATCACCCCCAACGGTAGCATCTCTGGAGAGGAGAAAGAAGAGACCAAACGGCCAACCTTATCCACGTGTCTCTAAAATATGCAATTGGCCAACATATTAAGAAAACGCTATTATGACATTTCTAACCCCACCTCCTATGGCGTGTTAATAGACTGTACAGAGGTGTTTACAATGATGGAGTAGGGAAGAAAGATGTTGAGAGGTTTATGCGGGAGCAGGATGCTTATACACTTCATAAGCCGGTAAGAAAAAGGTTTAAAACGGCAAAGACAACAGCGGCTTCGATTGACTCTATTTGGCAAGTGGATTTAACAGACATGGAAAGATATTCAGTGTATAATGATGGCTACCGCTACATCCTATTCATAATAGATGTATTCTCTACAGTAGATATCTATGGCTAATTCCTCTGAAAAATAAATCGCCTGAAACAGTTGCTAAACTACCAAAACGCTAATGTTAAAAGAAGATAGGGTTCCTGGCTATTTTTGTACGGATATGGGGAAAGAATTTCCCTGCCGTGCTTTTCAGAACATGCTGACAGAGTTTAATATCAGTTACTACACTAGCAATTCTATACATAAGGCCTCTTTAGCTGAAAGAGTTCAACTTACCATAAAGGAACCATGCATTGCAATTTTACCCATAAAATCACACACAGATATATAAACATTCTAGGATCATTGGCTTCGTCATACAACAGTTCACACCACCGTACGATTGGCACAACACCTAACGAAGTTTTAGAAAGAGGTACGCACCCAGAGACTGAGAAGAGGAGGAACACCGCCACCACACTCTACACGTTTCAAAATCAATGATTATGTAAGGCAATCTCGTTCGGGAAATGAATTCGCGAAGGGATTTGAGCAAGGATGGACACGTGAGATTTTTAAAGTTAGTGCTATGAGACCTAAAGGCGAGATAATGATGTATTACGTTGAATATTTGAATGGAGAGGAAATCGCAGGTGGCTCTTACCGCGAGGAGTTGCAGAAATGGCATTTAATTTAGGAAAAAATGTGTTTAAAATTGAAAAAATTTTAGGCAGCAAAGGTTCAGGAGAGAAGAAAATGTACCTGGTGAAATGGCTTGGTTAACCAGAAAGCTTCAACACCTATATAAAAGCTGCTATAATAATGAAGCTCAAATAGTATGCAACATGGCGCCTAACCACTTCTATGTCACACTCTCGTCCTCTTCTTCTCTGTCTGTACATCCTAACAACAGCCTGGCTAACTTTGTAACAGAACTCCATGGGCCCAGTGAATTGGAACGTGATTCGAACGAAGTTGGTGTTTGTGAATTCCAGCTAGCTACCAAATTTTAACTCTTGAAAATGAACAGATCATATTTCTGATCCTTAGAAGAGTCGATGAGTGTGAAAAATTAGGTATAACCTTAGACAACACTATGCGATCAGCCCTGTTCGGTGTGGTACAGTACTATAGTACAAATGTAGCACGAGGAATCGGTCATTATGACACAGCCACGGACATTATAGCGGGGTTATGCAAGAGTCTTGAAAAGTCGTACCTAACAAACGACTTGCTTTTTGAAATCGTAAACATAGACACGACTGTACGCACGTTGAAGTTAAAATCAACGCTTAGTAGAAATATTAAAGACAAAGAGCTGTTCACAATTGTTGCCGAGGTCGATATGGTGCAGCCCTCCAATGAGATACCTTTCACGAGGCACAACATGACTTGTCCAGCTTAATGTATCAGTTGAGTTCTAGAAATTGGGTGAAAGCTAGCCATCCCCAGACATGTGCTATATTTACAGCAATATAGTGGAGCATCAACTTGTTGGGGACACCCAGGCGCGCCTGCTGCGCATTGTACACATTCCCAACCATAGAGGGAAGAGTTTGAGCATTACATATGACAAGCCCCATTAAGTGAATGTTGCGACTGATCTATTAACCAATATCTCAATATACAGGAAGGTCCCGGTTATCGCGGTTAATTGGTGCAAGCAGAATACCGCGATAAGTGAAAACCGCATTAAGCGGGATTGATATAACATGTAAAAATTGCTAATGTTGCCAACGCAAGCAGAATACCGCGATATAGTTGCGTAGCAGCATTCACCGGGAACAATATAACATGTAAAACTGGTTAATATTGCCAAGTTAAAAAAAAAAAAATTAGACTGTCGACTTTGACTTGTTTTTATTACTATGTACAGTACAGTACATTATACAAAGGTAAGGTAGTAAATAAATTGATTCATTTGTTTTAAAGTTTATTGAAAAGCACATGCATGTGTACAAAAAATGAATGATTATTTTTATTTCTTTGTAAAATAACGTAAAAGTGAGGCTTTGTCATTGTCAATACACAATGTATCTCGACAGACTTTCATAGCACGTTCCATATCAGGATCTCCATTCATTAATTTCTGTTTCGCATTTTCAATATCGCGAAGGAGACTCGCTTTTGTTTTGCAAATAAAATATTTTTTCCCGCGATAAGTAAAATTATACCGCATATAACGGGATTATGGTCACAAATTATAAACCGCGTAACATCGAATACCGTGTTAACCGAAACCGTGTTAACCGGGACCTTCCTGTATATAAAACCGATTGAGTGGAAAAATTCCCAATTCGGTGATGGGAGCTTAACAGTGAATCTACACTTTCGTCGCATTCAGTTATAATGACCCGAAGGCCTTTCACAGTCTATCGAGGAGTGAGATATCAGCGTGGGAGTGGGCTTAGCTCCATTTTTTCAACCTTACTACGCACGGCAGTCCCATTGTTGAAGATGGGTGCTAGATACCTCGGGAGGAGGGCGTTACAATCAGGTTTTAACGCGGTAGAAGACATAATGGTGGGGGCTAGACCTAAAAAAGCTCTAAAAAAGCACTTAAAACGTACATGGAACGAAATCATCAAAGCTGCAAAGAGAAAAATGCGTGGTGGCGGAAAGAAGAAGAAGAGGGCTGTCAGGAAGGAGGGGTTACCAACACGTTGCGCTAAACGTAAAAGGACATCAAAAAGAACTGTTCTAAGCGTATGAAGCCTATGGCTGATAATAATTTTTTAACTGATATAAGCTGAGGACACTGCTCTCACGAATCATAGGCTGATTACTACTTGTCGAGAGAGGTGGCACTATTTCTGACTCGTCATGGCGCGTTTCATCCATCCGTGTAGCTCACAATTTTGTAAATCGGAACTGGCCCTCTTTGATATGCCCCTTACACAGGTTTCTCTTGAGCATAGCGACTTTATTACAATTAATCCAGTAAACACAATTAGTTCACCGAGTGCCCCTATAGAATTCGTGATACCAAGCTCAGGCCCATACTTTTTAATCCAAGCTGTATGCACATGTACACTTAACTGCGTATAGTCCATTCAGATTGAACGGATTGCGATGATAGTTACTCTGCATATCCTGAAACCAACTTTCTACCCTCCATATTCAGCCAGTATGAGGTGTATTTAAATCAGGCTAACATCTCGGCAGGAACGGGTTATTATCACCTACGAGCCCATCTGGAAAATGTGCTCACTTTTAAAAAGAAGCGAAGGATACCTTTTTAACTGCCGAGGGCTATTATCAGACTAAAGACGAAAGTAGTATAAAGGATAAATTTGAAATTCTAAAAAGAAGATATATACGAGTGTTTTGGACGTCTGCATACAGACTTCACGTTCCAGAAGAAACTGCTTATGAATGGGGTGGATATGAAGCTAAAACTCAACCGCACGAATCCTGAGTTCTGCATAAATCTGGGGCCTGATCAAGAAGAGGGCGCAAAGCCCTTTGTGATTCACATCATGGAAACATATCTGCGCGTACGGCGAGTGAAATTAAGTTCCCCGAAATATGTAGAAATTGAAAAAAGTTTAATACACGCAACAGTAAAATACCCAATTAACAGAGTACAGACCAAACTATACACGATTCCCGCCGGGTTGGCCTTGAAGCAGCTAAAATACGTGGCCTTTGGAGTTCCAACTAAAAGGATATTAATTGGAATGCAGGATCAGGCTTCGGCGAATGGAAAATATAAAAAGGGCGCCTTTAAATTCGAGAATTTCTGCCTTACAAACATAACTATACGTCAATGGCGTTGCATTGGGCGGGACTATGGTTACGGACTACTCATCAGACGCGGTGTTCCCGCTCTGCGTTTGAGCTTATAGCAATCTGGCCCATATTGCCGGTGGCTGTGACGAGCTTGGGTTTGGCGTAACGCAGAAAGAATTTATCGATCAATTTAACCTTTACACATTTGATATTATCCCCGACTTATCTGCTAGTGTAAATACACACTTAAGTCCACAACAGAGTAGGAACATCTCAGTCAGATTGGAGTTCGCTGACCCTATAGACGCGCCTATTAGTGTACTAGTATACTCGAATCACAAGCTCTAATAGAGCTCGACCGTTTCAAGAACGTTGTCACATACTTTTAAAATGGACACAAATACACTCCAGAGAGTAATGAATAGTGACCGAATCACACTCTCCAAATTTATCAGTGTGTTTGCGAAGAATGAAGCATTGAAATTTCCAACTACGAGAGATTGGTATAACCTTATCGTGAACACAGATGTTATTGCTGGTGAAGTGATTCATTGGTTTGCAATCTATTTTAAAAATAGGGAAAGAATGTACTGTCTTGATTCACTCAGCACTCAGCCCTGGAGTGACCCTGTGGTTGTACAATTTATCGAAGAGCTACATGTCCCAGAAATTGTCTGGAATCCTTACCGTTTCCAAGGATATTTTAGTAGTACTTGTGACATGTACTGTCTTTAATTTCTCCTGCATATGTCACGTGGTAAGGGATTTACAAATTTTTTTAAATTATTCGATTTGTGCGACACTGAGATGAATGATGAATTGGTATGCAGACAGATTAAAAAAGGTTCCCATTTGTACATATTCGTTGTATTGTGTAAAGTTTTACGTGTGCTTATATAATTGGAACTATATTGTGTAAAGTTTTACGTGTGTGTATATATAATTATAACTGTAAAATGTCTCCATTAATGTTAGTCTTATTTAATGAACGCTAGTTCTGTAAGCCGAATTTTACTGAAACATGCTTTCTACCATTTAATAAATTGAATGAAAATACAGGGTGTACATAAAGTCAGGATCTATTTTTGTGAAGCACTTGGAAATTATATGGAATTCAATCATAAATTGATAAAGTGGTAACATTTATTAAATAATTAAGAGTAGGATTCGACGTGACGCCCATCAGTATCCCTGCACAGCTCAAATCGTTCCGCAGCATTTCTAAACACATTCTGGAGCATTTGCGGGGTTATGTTATCTGCAGCAGTTCGTATACGTGTACGTAAGTTTTCAAGACTCGTAATCTTCGTCTGATAGACGTGCGATTTGATAAAGCCCCATGCAAAGAAATCTAAAGGGGTTAAATCTGGTGATCTCGCTGGCCAAGGTCTGTTGCTTCCGCGTCCGATCCAGCGATTTGGAAAACGTCCATTTAGATAATCCTGAACAATTTTGGCATAGTGACAAGGAGCACCATCATGATAGACGACGGTACTAACAATCCTATCCCCGTCGTCTATCAACATGATGGTGCTCCTTACTTTCCTCCCACTTCAAAATCATTAATTCAGCCAACCAACTAATCGACCGCCACATACTTGAGTCCCTTTATATCCTCATTATCCAGCCAACCCTCAACGATTACAGTTCCTCTTTCAATTTAAACATTGCAAATAAACTCTCAAAAGAAATCCACCATTACTCCGCCCGGCTCCATCTTCCTAATATGGAATTCTTTCAAGAGGCAACCATTCCCAATCTTCTGTATAATTAGTCTCCCATTACATTAACAATCTGGTAAGAAACCCTTCAATTCTGTTTTACCTAAACCGTTTTATATTTTACTTATTGTTCATACTTTTATACTTTATATCATTTAATTTTTAATCTTTTAATTTAATATATTGTAACTTACTATTAATTCTCGCTAATTGTTGCGCCATTTTAATTTATTGTTCGTTTTTATTTATTATACTTATTTATTTCTATTTGTTTTTAAACTTTTTGCACTGATGATGGAAATTGAATTTTTCCGAAACGTCTGTTAATAAACATGTACCATCTTTTCGTCCTCCTATTCCTCGCTAAGCTACGCTTCCCTAAGAACAAACCATTCAACCAAGTTTTATATATATATATATATATGAAGGATTTAAAGCTTTTACAATCACGTAAAATAATTTAAAAATTAACTGGCCGAGACGGGGAGATCGGCCGTACCATAAACTTCTATTTTATTGTCTTACCTGTGCTAATATATATATATATATATATATATATATATATATATGAAAATTATTTCACGAAAGTAACACGTGAAAAATATTTATGATGAATAAAACCACGAAGGAAAGGAAACACAGAATGGTGCTCAAGCGCTTTCGTCTAATGACATCCTCAGGAACACTGAAGTACATAAAGGGTTACAGCCTATATATAGGTTACAGAAAAAAAAAAACTATACATATATATATATATACACACAATAAACGGAGAGATAAAAAAAATTAAAAAATTATGAAACATTAAAGAATTGTGGGAGGAGCATACAAATTTGTAAGGGAAAAACTACCGATTTTTAGCACAAGATTAGCACAAGATCAAATTAATTGTTTGGAACCAATGTTATAGAAAAAAAAAATACAAATTTATACTGGAAATCTGCCCGGGTTTTAGCACTTTGCCCTTCTTGTTTAGGTTCGATGTATATAAAAATAACTTTAAAAAAATACAAGTTATTTGAGTAGCATACAAGTTTACCAAAGATTTAGCGTTCTACCCTTCTTATCTAAATCTGTTCTGAAGGAATTCAAAACAACAGGATCGAGTAGAAAAAGACCTTTGCTTATGTTGAAGTTATTTGTGAGTTGGATAATGGCAGACTCAAGAATATTTCTATTAACAATGTTGCTAGAGTGAAATAAAACTGAAGCATTATTCCAATCAATACAGTGGGATAACTCTGACAAATGGATAAAAAGGGCACTGGACGACTGTCCTGTTCTAACGGAATATTGATGCTGTTTTATACGTGTGTGCAAATCCTTTCCCGTCTGACCTATGTAAAAGGAATCACATTGTTTACAACCAATTTTATAGATAATGCCTGAATTATTGGTAGGGCTATTTTTTACTATGATATTTTTCACAATATTGTTATATGAAAATACTACATTAATATCCAAAAGTTTAAGTACATTAGCGATGCCTAAAAAGCTCGGGAAAAATGGAAGTACTAAAATATTTTTTGACAAAGTATGCGTGTTATTATTCACACGATAGAAAGTTCGTTTTGCCTTGTTGAGACAAGATTCCATAAACGCAGATGGATAACACAGATCACTTCCAATACCGTTGATTTTTTCCAATTCGGCATCGATGTATTCCGGCCTGCCGATCCTAAGGGCGCGGAGAAACATTGAAGAAAAAAATGGCCTTCTTAGTGGGGGTGTCATGTCCCGAGTAAAAATGTACGTAGGACAAATTGTTTTTTTTTTTCCGATAGATACTAAACTTAAAACCTGGGCTTTCCCTATGTACACGCACATCCAAAAATGGGATTGAGTTGTCTTGTTCCACTTCTAAAGTAAAATTAATGGAGGGGACTTGATCATTTAACTGAAGGAGGAAGTTATCCAGGTCACGATTCATGGGCCAGATACACAAAATATCGTCGACGTACCGCAACCAAGGGATGCCAACCCCCAGGATTCTCGGAATATAAGTAATTTCGAAAAACTCCATATAAATATTGGAGAGGAGGGGCGACAAGGGGTTGCCCATGGCCATCCCAAAAATTTGTTGATAATACTCGTTATTGAAAGTGAATTTACATTCTTTGATGCAAAGCTTAATAAGTTCCAAAACAATGTGTGAAGGTAGTGGCAGGTCATACTTATGTAATTCTTGGGAGAGAAAGTCAAGCATATCGTCAATCGGCACTTTTGTAAACAATGAACAAACGTCAAAACTGATCAATCTATCGTTGGTTTCAGTATGTGCATTATTCAATTTTTCAGTAAGATCCATGGAATTTTTTACATGTGAATCAGAGATAGTTCCGAGGATGGGGGACAGGACTTTGACAAGCCATTTGGAGAGTTTATAAGTAATAGAGCCCACCGAGCTAATTATAGGGCGCATAGGGTTGCCAGGTTTGTGGGTTTTAATAAGACCGGAAAGGTAGGGCAGAGAACGTGAAGTGGACATGAAAAGCGGAATTAAGTCCTTATGATCTTTGAGAATGCGTTTCAAGCCACTATTAAATGATTTGATGACGTTACCCAGCGGGTTCTTCCTAAGTTTGCTGTATGTAGCGGGGTTCTGGAGAAGCTCGTTCATCTTTCTGATGTAGTCCACTTTGTCCATAATAACTATGGTGTTACCCTTGTCTGCTTTAGTAATATGTATAGTTTTTTTTTTTTTGTAACCTATATATAGGCTGTAACCCTTTATGTGCTTCAGTGTTCCTGAGGATGTCATTAGACGAAAGCGCTTGAGCACCATTCTGTGTTTCCTTTCGTTCGTGGTTTTATTCATCATATATATATATATATATATATATGAAAGATTTAGGGCTTTTACAATCACGTACAATAATTTTTTAAAAATTAACAGAGATGGGAGGGGCGGCGACGCATTCACCCTCAAAGTTGATGGTGTCGAGAGAATCGGGTTTGGCAAATGTCCATTTTTATTACTTGTGATAATATTTATATTATATATATATATATGTTGTGTGTGTGTGTGTGTGTGTGTGTGTGTGTGTGTGTGTGTGTGTGTACATCTTGTGTTGGTTTTAAAGTAAATAAAACCCACTTATCAAAAGCTTCATAAAATTCTTAATTAAATTGAACTTAAAATTGGGGCAATTTATTGTAGTTTAAATTAGAATACATTATTATTATTATTATTATTATTACTGATCGATAATTTGAAACATGTGGTGGCTGCAATGTATACAGTAAAATAAATTATTAATTGATAATGGAAGATTCTCTTTCGCGTAATAATAGGGGAATCTATGTACGTTTGTGTGCGGTTCTTGGATGTTCAAAAGTTGTGTGTAAACGGGTGATGACGGAGGGAGTTGGCGACCTATGAACGTGCATATAGTTGTGTGTGTGTGATAATAGGGGCTTTATGGGCGTATAGTCGGGGAGTGTATGTGCGTTTGTGTGCGTTTCTTGCGTGTTCAGGCATGTAAGGGGTTCCAAAAACCTTAGCCCCCCCCCCCCCTATTTGCAGCTTACATGTTTACTTATGTCGAAATAGTTTTTAGTGATTATAAAAATATATAAAATTCTTTATTTGTTGCAGGTATTAAAATTACTGTAGCTGATAAAGTGATAATATAATGGCTTCTCAAGTAATTGGTGATTCGGTGAGGCAACGTGTGATAGATCGCATACGAGCAATAACATTTCGAGAAGCTCGTGATACTGGAGCCACCTTTATAACACGTTCATGGGTTGCCAAAAAGTTGCGAAGAAGTGAGGACTTCGTCAAAAGAAATTGGAATAAAACGTTGGATGAATGTGAAATGGATACAACCAAATCTGGGCACACAAATTTGCCACTCTCTCAGGAAACAAAGGACATCATTGAAAGCGGTACGCGTAAGCGGAAAAACAGCTGTGCTAAACTTTCTAGAGAGATCGAAGTGTTGAGAGGAAAGATCGTTAATGGTGAGGTCATTCGACTGTACCGTCATAGGCAAGGTTTAAAGCCTTGGCATGAACTTCCAAAGCCAAGAAAAACTCAACTTAACATCGATGACAGAATGTGGTTTGCCCATTATCTTGAAGATTGGGATGTGGAGGATTTCATGCATTTAGCTGTCTCCGATGAATCTTTTGTTTACGTAACACGTCGGCCTAACTACCAAAATGATCGAGTGTGGGTCACAACACCAGATGAAATCGATGACAATTAACATTATCTCGAATTATTAAAAGGTCCAGAATGTGTTGGTGTGTTTGTTTTGTTCACTGCAAAGAAGCTCATGTGGGTGCTGAAGCCAAATGGTCAGAGTTGGAATGGACAGTATTTTCGTGATATTATTCTATGCCAGCATGTCATTCCTTTTCTAAGAAACCCAAACAATGTTATGGATGTCGATCAGGTCACACTTCTGCACGATAAGCCCCCTGCTTTAAGGCATTAGCCACTCAACAGTTGTTGCGGAACCATGAGATCGATTTCTTTGGAAATGAAGAATGGCCAGGAAATTCTCCTGACCTGAACGTTTGTGATCATAGTGGATCAGTTATAAAGGACAAGGTTGAATGTCTCTTGTTTCAAGAACCTGCAGCAAATCGATTTTCAAAGGAGACAATGACGCAACACATTGAAACTGTCTTAGCAAATTTGCGTAACGATCAAGATCTATTCACGTCAATTTTGGCAAGCTACCCAAAACGAATTCAGGCTGTCTTGGAAGCCAATGGCGGGAACACCAAGTTTTAATTGTTTCTCATTAAATGCAGGATTAAATTCTTTTTTGTAAGGTATGTTTAGATTTACTGTACCTCTAATGGTTTAGGCCATGGGCGGGGGGGGGGGGGGGGCTAAGGTTTATTGGAGCCCCGTATACACTGTGCCAACTGGCTGATAATGCCTGGAGGCATTGGCTTCTACGCGGATTGCAATTTCTAAGTCAAGTGTTGCAGTATAATCAGTCATTGAGCTTCCGTCTCTTGTGGAAGCTGGATGGTCTCTTCCTCTCCTCTCCCCCCCCCTCTCGGGGGATTGAGGCCGTCCTACCTTCTCCACCAAAGAAGTCAGGTGGACTCCCCACCGGCTTGCTGGGGGAGTCCTCTCTCCTCTTCTTTTTTAGGGGGGCACCCTGGGTTTGGCACTGGGGGTCTTACAACAAGGGAGAGGGGGTTAGCACTGGCATTCATTGCAACATTTGCAATTTCATTGCACTCTAACCTTTTGGGGTCATGCTACTGTTCTTACTGACCGAAATTCATGTTGGTTATCATTTAATTTATTTCTGACTTTCCAAACAGTCAGCTTTTTCTCTAACTATCTTTTCAAATATTTTAGTGAGATGAAATGTCAGCGTCAGCGGCCTATAGTTTTTAACCTGGGATCAACCCTCTCCTTTATATTTTGGAACTATGTTCGCTCTCTCTAGTGGCTTTTCCATATCCAATATAAGGGCTAAGCGATTTCATTCTTGCAGTTTTTAATCAGTGTAATATTCCACTTGTCCAGGCCATCTGATGAGTGTGCTTTTATTTCCTCTATAGTTCGTGTGCTATCATCTGTTGTGAAGTCGAAGTCCGTTATACTTTCCCCTTGTAATTCTTCTTCAAAGAACGCATTTCAATCGCATATTAGTCTGTCAGTTTTTGGGATACTGAAAACTTATTCATATTGAGTTTTTAAAATTTCAGATACTTCTTTTAGATCATCGGTTAACTCTCTGCTTCTATTCTTCAAAAGTCCGATAGTCGCGTGATTTTTCGTCTTCCTTTTTACAAAATTATAAAAGTATTTCGAGTTAGTCTTTTTTGCTTCTGGAGCATCATTTGTTTTCTACACTCATATGTATATATATATATATATATATATGATACACAGACCGTGCATGGAACAAGGAACTCTTCTGGGAAAATTAAATCCACTATAGTCCGAAAAAGTAATGGTAAATGACAAACACTATAGTTTTTTCATTTTCATGATGTTAGCCCGACAGAAAAAACTATAGTGTTTGTCATTTGCCATTACTTATTCGGACTATAATGGATTTCATTTTCCCCGAAGGGTTCCTTGTTCCATGCACGGTCTGTGTGTATCACGATAAAAACCTCAGGGGACAATTCTGATTTCAATCCCATCATGAAAACGTCATGTTATGTGCCTTGAAAAGTGGACGTTCAATTTTGCCAGTTGAAGTTTAAATTTTGGTTTTTGGCTAAAAATACAATAGTTACCCCTTTTTTTTTATGTATTCAATCCGAAGTGAACGCAACGCGTGTTTTGCTTATATTGAGGTTTTGAATATAGTAAGCTAGGTGTAGCTGTAAGCCCTAGATCTTGTCCCAAAGCTGGATCCTATCTGTTTTGCAGATAGCTGGTGAGGGAAGCTGTATTTTTCGGGCCTCTTTGCGAGTGACTCGTTGCTCACGTCGGGCTAACATCATGAAAAAGAAAAAAACTATAGTGTTTGTCATTTACTTTTACTTATTCGGACTATAGTGGATTTAATTTTTCCAGAAGAGTTCCTTGTTCCATGCACGGTCTGTGTATTATGAAAAAACCTCAAGGGACCATTCTGAGTTCAATCATATATATATATATATATATATGTTTGTGTGTGTGTGTGTGTGTGTGTGTGTGTGTGTGTGTGTGTAATGATGTATAATGGAGTGATATGTGTGCCATTATAACTCAAACATTATTTATTCTTCTCAATTTTTCTCATTCTTTCCAAAACTTCTCAAAGTATTTTATTGTGGAAGGGTGCTGCGAACAAATAATGTTTAGTGACCTAATTAATAATTACAAATGCTCAACGAAATGAAAGCACGAAAATCATATATACAGTGTATATGAATATATATAATACAGTGTATATGAATATATATATATATACATATATATATATATATATATATATATATATATATATATATATATATATATATTATATATATATTATATATATATATATATATATATATATATATATATATATATATATATAATATACATTTTAATAAATTTCTTATATCGTTATACCCCATTTCCAAACACGAAATAAAAATTTCTCTAGGAACCATATGACAGATTAATGTGTACATTTTTAATGAAAAATTCCCCCTCTTAAAATATGACTTGGTTTGACAAGGTGTCGCTCAGAGCGGACTTTTCTCGCGGCTTGCAGCGAACAATGAGGGAATGCTTTGACACGAAACCCCACTCAGGATCGAAGCAAAAGTGTCGACATACTTTAACAGACGTTTCAATGGCCTAAAAATATGTTCATTCATCTTCCAAAAACCTTTTTCTCTCTCTTTTTTGCTTGGCTTCGGGGCTCGGTTTGCCATGAAATCTTTCTTCCATTACTGATGGGTGTGCCTCTATCTCGAGTATTTTTGCTTCGACTAAAACCCTCTAATAGGTTTCCATTTGCTCGCTTCGAGAAATTCCTTTTAATATAAACATATATTTAGAGTATTTTAGTAATCTTTTTCGAAATATGGTATATATTTGTTATTTAAAAAGTGTGCTTATCGGCAATACATATACATACAGTGTATATAGTAGTGTGCTCCAAAAAAAACAACATGATTTTGAATATTTGCTCCCAAGTTATTTTCTCATTGCTACCATGCTTCTGAATACTTTTGGGAATTTTTAGCTCGATCCTAACATATTAAGCCTTGCCACCAGCTCATGTAAAATTGAGGTTTTGTGATTTTCGAATTATGCAATTAGGTCTGATTTGTAGGTAGGTAAGATTAAGTTACATAAACCTCATAAAAATAAATTAGGGTTAATTAGAATTGACTTAAAAATACAAAGCATTGATCTAGTATAAGTATATGTGCAAAAAAAAAACAAAGACGAGCTTCAAATTTGGTATTTCTTCTTATTTCTAGGGAAATTAGATGAAGATTGGCCTTTACCGAGGTTTATGCCCCCTCACTCCTGCGTAATTTTTATAACTGTAGCCATCAGGTTTATTTTTGTTTTAGCAGGAGTGGGCATCTTCTTTTTGGCAGTTATAAACAGTCCGTTTTGATCTTATTTTGATTTTACAGAAGACGGTTTAGTGTCCCTTTCTTGAAATGAGGAATTAGTTTCCTGTGGCGCTCTACAACCTGAAGCATGTACTGTCTTTGGGGCTCGTCCTTGGTAATGTTATTTGAGTAATCTTGAATGAGCTTCACAGCTCTTTCTGCAAGATCATTTACTACTTTGACACTTCTAACATATTCAAATGCGTTTCTATATGCAGAATCTACATTCCACTCACTTGGGTCCTTTGTCATCTATTCCATATCTATTCCCAGAGATTGTAAAAGAAACAGAATTTACTCCAATGAACGAAATTAATTTCGTCGAAGAGTTTAATTTAGGGAAAGTGGGAACTCCCATTTTAAAACTGTTTACTTTTTTCATCTTCATAATTTTTTTAGCTATTTGGCGCTTTTCAGAGATCTCAATTTTATTTGAAAGTGAAAATGAAACTAACTCTTCTGTCATATACCAAAAATGTCTTTCAAAGGTTTTTATAGCTGCTGAGGCCACATCTGAATCAATTTTACAATAAGAATTTAAATCGTCCCACAATTTTAGGTCATTTATTGCAGCATCAGCTGCATTGGTAGCTGATAACCAGGGTTGTATATAAAAAAGCGATGTGAATGTGCAAAAGCGTTCAAGATTTTTTATTTTTTTTGGAATCGTACTTGTTTTAGACAACGTGATATTCTCCAAATCAACTCCCCGCTCTGTTGCGATGGCAGCCATAAATGCAGCTCTTTGGCCAGAAGATAAATTTAAAGGATCAGCAATTTCAGATATTTTTTTACTTTTGAACGGGTTTCGTGGAAGTTCTAGTGTGATAGTTTTCGAACACTTTCTTTTTGATTTTTTATCAGGATTTGAAATCACATTTTCATCATTATCACTATCATCTAGTTCTAAATAATCTTCATCAACAATGTCTATCTCATCGCTAAGTTCGCTAGTTGAAGCCTCTTGTAGCTCTCTTCTTCGCATGTCTGTCTCCATTCTGTAAGTGAAATTCTCTTCCCTATTCCTTTTAGCTTGAACCTTTTTTGAATACTTTTTATCTTCGGATCCCAAAAGAACTTTTCTGCCCTCTTTCATTGCATTTATGAAATCAATATCCTCTTTTTTCTGTTATGTTGTCCTCAACCGATCAGTTTGAATTCTGCGTTCAGCATCTTTATGGGCAATAAAAAAATAGGAGTCAAGGTCTCTAACAAAATTTTCTTCCTTTACCTTGTTGGAATTGGAGCCTTTCTTTTTTTGGAGTGTCCTATAATTCTCGTAAAGGTCTAAAATCTTATTCTTGACTTTATCTTTACGTTGTATTTCGATTCCTGATTTCATCCACTGCTTTTCTATATCTTCTAATACTTTTTCAGCAATTGTACCGTTAAAATTTCTAAATTTCTCTTTCTTCATTGGTTCATCTTTTAGGTAGAAAAAATAGCGTAAAATGTCCCCCTTCGTTGGGATTCGAACATCAGAGAGTTTTTCGATAGGCTTTTCTATTAGCCATATTATATCATCTTTTCTTAAGGAAATATTTGAATTATCCTTTGATTTTTTATTTGGATCATCTTCATTATTATTACCGTTTCCGTTTGCCATTGAAAAGTAATTAATTATTGCTCTTCTTGACAAAACATAAGTATTAAATTTTGTAATAATTATTTAAGTTTATATAAACTCGAGTAAAACTACGATTTATTTAATAGATACACTATTTATGATAGGTAAATCTGAAAAGAAAAAATGTAAGTATTAAGTATAATAAATTAATTCAATAAAGCTTATTTTTCAACTGCCTGGTGGCAAGGCTTAGTATGTTTCAATGTAGCTAATATTTTTTTCAGGCATTAATATGATATAAAAGAATGAGAAGAAGCCCGGGGAGCAAAGTTTTATGAGCTTTTTTCAACATCTTTTAATTTTCGGATCACCCTAGTATATAGTTTACGGAACAAACATGAAAGATTTAATTTCAAAATGTTTCAGGAATCATAATAATAAACGCACCAAATATTGAAGCAGATATTTAAACTTGCTATTTTAATGCATTTTATATTATGTCATAACTCTGAATCATCCGAAAAAATCTCTGTATAAACTCTCTGTTAGGCCTATAACACATGCTTAAATGCTAGAAGATAAATAATGATATATATATATATATATATAATTTCGTAGTATCATCATTTGCCTGTAAAATATAAACTTCTTCACATAACAAAATAAGTGATGAAATTCCAAATTAATTTTAATTCCAAAAATCATAAATTTCTCGTCAGAGTGATATTGCCTGGAGCTCGCTTTTTCCTCTTTTTTTATATACATCTCTGCTGGTCATTTCGATCCTTTCCGTTTCCGATGTCTTTTTGTGACGTTTTCATCTGCGTTGACGACGGAGTGCCTCCGCAGCACTTCCAGGAACCCTAAAAATCTTGTCCTTTTAGAACATTTTTGGCTCATTTCGCCGCTCGTCCTGCAAGAGTAGTAGTGCCCATCCAGACATCTTTATTACACGCGCAATTGCGCAATGATGCTCATCTCCTCTACTGGATGCCAGACCGAATTTCTTTCCTAAACCTCGTGGCACTGTGCCATTTTTTCGTAAAAGCACAAATCTTACGCGTACGTTGTGATAGTTAATAGCCCAACAAGATGGCGTCAGGTATAGAACTTATTTTTTAAATAAGATGTAAAGCACAGTAATAAAAAGTTTTCTTTATAAAATAAAATTATTTTTGGTTAGGTTCCATTATATGCTATTTAGTATGTTACTGTAGTTTGTTATAACCTTTTAATTTATACCAAGTTTAAAATAAGGTATCAAACAATAATAAAAAGAAGAAATATAATAAAAATAATAAGAACTAAAATCCACTGAAAAATTGTAGTCCGTTATAAGACAGTAATCGTTATAAGACAGTAATTCTGTAAATTCTAAATTTATGTAATATATAAATCAAACAACTTCTGGTGATTCGTAAACGCAGAAACGATGGATGATTTTGTTTCCTTTTTAAATAAAACCGCCTTTGAAGAGGGAGAAAAGCAAGTATCCGCTTTACTTCCGCCAAGTTCCCGAAAGCGTTCCGGCTTGAAGTTTTTCTCCCCTCGTTTGTCCCGACAACGAGAGATTGAACGCGTCTTGACGATGGAAGAATTTCGCGAAATTTGATTAGGTGCTCGCGTGCAGCTGTGACCGAATGAAGGTAAAAAAGCGATTTTGGGTCACTGACAAAGAGGAAAGAAAGCACTGCAAAAGGAAAACTCTTGCCAATTGTTTTCTTCATTTTTAATGTATAAAATTTATTTCTAACTTCGTAATTACTCAAAGTGACTTCATAAAACCGTTTCTGTATTTCAATTTTTCTTTACATGTTTTGTAAATACTTTTTACGTAGAATTTTTTACCGCAATATATATATATATATATATATATATATATATATATATATATAATATATATATATATATATATGTGTGTGTGTGTGTGTATATATATATATATATATATATATATATATATATATATATATATATAATATATATATAATATATATATATAATATATATATATAATATATATATAAATACATATACACAGAGGGTGTTTCAGGAGGAAAGGTCAATAGGGAGGTGATAGTATCGGTCATTCTGAAAAAAAATTCATATGAACATGTGTCTAATTCTGAGTGGTTATGGAGATAGAGCTATTTGAATCTACAAATACAAAAGCATTGTTAACGGTAATCAAGAAAGAGAAACCAATTACTGTTTCTAACATTTAATGTTTAAACATTGGCATTTTGAATGGTATTAGATACAGAAATGACAAATTTGTTACAGTTTACAATACGTTTTCGAAAATCCCACCGTCAACATCAATGCACTTTGCAACTCGTATGCGAAGATCGCGTGTTGTTCGTCTGAGTTGATCTTGACGTTTCTTTATGCGGGCAGCAGCATCCAAAATGCGCGCGAACAATTCGTCTCGTGTATCCATCTTTCTTTTGTAAACTTGACTTTTCATCCACCCCCACAAACAATAATCTAACGGAGAGAGGTCTGGAGACCTTGGTGGCCATTGAATGGGACCACCGCGGGGGGAGGAAGATCTGCGCGCGCATCAGATTCAAACAGCTCTATCTCTGTAACCATTCAGAACTAGACACATGTTCATATGAACTTTTTTTTTCACAATGACCGATACTATCACCTCCCGAAGTATTGACCTTTCCTCCTGAAACAGTCTCTATATATATATATGTAATGTTTTTTTATGCACGAAGGTGGGGCTCAAGGGCGAATGCCCACAAAAATGCTCCACACCCCCATAAAGAAAGAAAAAAGCCAAAATCAAAATCAAACGTTTTCGAGATGCATGAACACTCTGCGTTTGAAAGATTGGAGGTCAAAGACGGAAAGAAAGATTGATTAAGATTGTTCCAGATTTGACCGGTTGAGTAAATGAAAGATTGAGAATACCGATTAACCCTTGCATTAGAGAGATTGACAGAAAAGGAATGAGAATGTGTCGAAAGTCAGGTACTGCGTGCTCTCATTAACCATTCAGGCGCTGAATTTTTTTTCTGATTTTCCTCTCTTTGACACGCTTAAATAAGATGTGCTTGTGGTGGCAATCAGCGACGACCACGCTTAAAGGGTTAAAGGAGGAGGTATGCAGTTAGAGAGTTCAGAAGAGCAGTGTCCGTTATAAATAGCGATAGTAAAGAGAGAGTGAGGTAATATTGCAGCGAAGAGAGAGTGATTGAAGACAGTCAGTGAGAGACGGGGAATTGATGAAACAAAAGCCTTTGATTCCACCCGGTCAGTTAGAGTTGTGGGTGTTGAGCCACCCAACACATAAGAAACGTACTCCATACAGGGCGGAGAAGACTCCTGTACAGAGAGAAAAATGAGTAGGGTTGAAGAAACTGGGGAGCCGGTACATCACACTTAACCTCTGAGAAGCTGTTTTAGAGAGAGAGTGTTTAAAGGAGTTACAAGGACAAGAAGTACCTCAAAAAGCTTTGCGGCCCATACCGAGGAGGTACCAATGTTAACGGGTGCCAGGGAAAAATTCATACACCCTCAAACAGTGTGCAAGATTCAGTCTAGTGATGGATCGAGTGGTCAGTTTTTCACAACCGCGGTTGCGGTTGTGTTTGCGGTTGTCGAATTTTTTCCAACCGCGGTTGCGGTTGCGGTTATCATATACTAGGAAAAATGCGTAATTATTAACTGGATTTAGCCACTATAGTGCGATTTAGCCACACTTGGTACATAATATATACTAAATAGTATTTATTTAGTAAATACCTTATGTTGAACAACACAAGTTTTGCAATACACCGCTACCGCTATTTGTGTGTTGCAAAACTTGTGTTCAACATAAGGTATTTACTAAATAAATACTATTTAAATGAAGTATATTCTAAACTTATATAGCTATTATGAAAGAATAGGTCAAATTAATTAAAACCATATTTTGCACTAAGTGTGTTACCAGGATGAGGGACGAGGACCCATCGCACTGTTCATCCCACCTACCACTTTCCCCAGCCTCCACCCATTGGAAAGTTACAACCGCAACCGCACTTATGGAACGGCGGTTGCGGTTACGGTTGCGGTTGTGAATTTTTGTGCGGTTGTAGTGCGGTTGCGGTTGCGGTTGCGGTTATTCGATCCATCACTAATTCAGTCTAACCTTTTCTTGAACTGATCCACAGAGGAACTGCTTACAACTTCTGAATGTAGCCTGTTCCACGTGTCACAGATCTTATAAGTAAGGTGATTCCCACACAAAATAGTGCTAAATAGTTTTAAATCCACTTCCAACCATTGTTGCGAGTTGTTATCATTCAAACTAAACATGCTTCCAAAATCGACATCGTCGAACCCATGCAAGAGCTGGAAAACCTCGATCAATTGACCGCGTAGCCTCCGAGTTTCCAGCGAAGACAAATTCAGGGCGTGTAAGCGTCGATTGTAGCCCATATGCCTACGGAAGGGATTAACTTAGTGGCCCTCGCCTGCACTCGCTCCAGCCTCTCAATATCTTTCCTGAGAAAGGGCGACCTGAACTGCACAGCGTACTCCAGGTGTGACCGAACGAGGGAATTGTACAGAGAGAGCACAATCTCCTTGTTCCGAAATCGAAATTGCCTCCTGATATAACCCAACAGCTTCTGGGCTTTCTTTTCCACCTCTACGCACTGTTTCGTAAAGTTAAGGTCGCTGCTAATTAGTACACCCAACTCCTTATCCAAATCAGTGGCCTCGATATTACTCCCCAACATGGAGTAGTCCGACTTGGGATTGGCGTAGCCAATGTGCAATTGTGCATCACCTTGCATTTACCCAAGTTAAACAGCATTTGCCATTTTTCGGACCACTCTCCTATCCTACGTAGGTCCGCACACAATTGCTCGATCGCTTCGGGCGTGCCAACATTGGCCCCAAGCTTGGTGTCATCAGCGAATTTGGCGATCCTACTGACGATGCCAGCGTCAATATCATTTATGTAAATGATAAACAACAGTGACCCCAAAACGGAACCCTGAGGAACCCCGCTAGTGACCGAGGCCCAACCCGAACTAGCCCCTTTAATTACAACCCTCTGCCGCCTATCCAGTTTCCAATCCAGCTATCTACTTCCCTAGCGATACACAGCGCGCGGTCTTTGGCCATGAGTCGGCGGTGAGGAACCTTATCAACGGCTTTCTCAAAGTCGAGATAAAGTATATCAATCTCCCTATACTTATCGTACTCACTCCACATGATGTAGAAAAATTTAAGCAGGTTGGTGAGATACGACCAATGCCGTCTAAACTCATTTTGGGAGTCCACAAGCAGCTAGTAGGAATCCAAATGGTCAACGATCCTATCCGCTATTATCCCCTCTAATAATTTACCTATAACTGAAGTGAGACTAATGGGACGACAGTTCCCTGGATTTTCGTGATTCCATTTCTTAAAGATAGGGGTCACGTTGACTTCCCTCCAGTCACCAAGCACCTGGCCCGTCTCCACAGATTTGTTGAAGACTGCAGCCAGGTGGAGAGCCACATGGTCGCGCACCTCCCTCAACACTCGGGGGAGAAACTGGTCTGGCCCAGGAGCTTTAAACGCGCTCAGTTTGTCTATTCTATCGGCAACGGCTGTCGCGGTACATCGAACACTATCCAGGTCAGCACCTTCGTGCCTGACGCCTGGCTCGGGGATGACGCGGTGTCCTCCCTGGTGAACACTCCCGCAAAGTATTCATTAAGCACATTATCGATGTCCGCGTCGGAGGTCCGCAGAACGCCGCTTCTAATGGGCTTTCTACTATTAACATAACTGAAGAATTCCTTAGGGTTCCCCTTGCACAGGCTTGCCACCCGTAGTTCTTCGTTACGTTTCGTTAGCCTAACCTTCGCCTTCAGAGAGAGAGAGAGAGAGAGAGAGAGAGAGAGAGAGAGAGAGAGAGAGAGAGAGAGAGAGAGAGAGAGAGAGAGAGAGTATATGCAATCTTTCCAAGAAAGATCACGAAAAGTGGAAAACCAAGAATGTTAAGAGAAGAGGAAGGATTGAGTTGTGTATTGTTGAAGTTAAGGGGATAGTTATATGAAAGATTGAGACAAGTAGAGAGATAAAGAAACTGAGTTTTTGAAGCATTGAAAGCCACAAGTTTTCTCTGCCTCAGTCAGAGAAAGTAGAAAGATCAGAGGTCAGGTGTACAATAGCCGTCCCACGTGAATCATGGAGTGACTGTTGAGAAGGACGCTTTGTGAAGCGGGAGGAGAAGTGATAGGTAAAATCATCGGTATAGGAGTAGATAGGACAGGAAGTAAAACTCAAAAAATCATTAATAAATAAAAGGAGAGTGGGGGAAAGGACAGAGTCCTGAGGAACACCACTACTAATAGCTTTTGAAGAAGAACATTGCCCATCTACAACCGCAGATATAGATCGGCCAGAAGGGAAATCAGGAGATGAAGGCACAAATAGGATAGAAACCGAAGAAGGGCAGTTTGGAAATGAAGGATTTGATATGTCTAGCGCAATAGCAAAGGTTTCACCGAAATCCTGAAAGGAGGCTCTACAGATCTACAGAAGCTAAGGCTAACAAAGACCCTAAGATCCACTCTAAGGTTAGCCCGAAAGAAAGAAGAGAGTAGGGGGATAAAAGAAGGGAATTAAGTAAGCAGCAAACCCTATCTTTCGTGGGTTAACATTCATTCAGAAAAAGAGAGAGAAAGACTCACCATCATCATCCTCCGGCCACTGCCGACAAGTCGGAAAAATAGTCGAAGAGAATAGGAAAGTGGTGGAAGATGAAAAGAAGTAAAATAAGAACGCTTACAAACCATGCAAACACAGTCTTAACTCAAACACTCTCATAGCATGCAAACTATAGACTTGCAAGACAAGAGGGGATAAGAAAAGAAAAAAGAAGTATGAAGAGTATAACAAAAAGTGGGTTAGTTTACGTTACAAGCTACGTCTAAGTTCGTGTTAGTCTATTTTTTTTTAATAATATAAATTTAACGCTGACATATCACACGTTGGTATGTCACGCTGGCATCAATCGTCAACAGACTCAAACCTCGACTATCACCCTCAGAGATCCTATTCCTAATTGTTTTATTAATTTAAACGACGTTAATATTTTTAAAATGCCTATCTAAACGGCTTTTAAACATATCAACGCTGGTAGAGTTAACGACGGACGCGGGAAGATTATTCCATTTATATTAGCGATGTAAGTAATGAAACGTCTGCCACGTAATTTAAATCCGTTATTAAGAGTATTGCTATTATCAGAAATGAACAATTTGTCAAAATTTACGTTATCGATTTTATTAACGATTTTGAAAACATCAAAAAGCTCCCCACTTAATCTCCTAGTTTCAAGTGAATGTAAGTCTAATTCTTTAATCCTATGTTCGTGACTTGTTGCGTAGTGACAGAATTAGTTTCGTGACGCGTTGCTGAACTCTTTCCAACCTATCAATATCCTCACGCAAATACGGACACCAAAACTGAACGCCATATTCTAAGTGAGGCCTGACTAGGGACTTGTAAAAGGGCATTATAATATTTTTCGATTTAAATTCGAAATTACGTGCTATGAAGCCTAACATCCTATTAGCTTTACGCAAGACTCCAGACACTGGTTCCTAACTTTTAAATCCTTACATACGTGTACGCCTAAACCTACTTCCTAGTCAACGCTCGCTAACTGTCTCTCATCCATCGTGTACGTGTAATTGTTGTTACAAGAACCTATATGCAAAACTTTACATTTGTCTACGTTAAATTGCATCTGCCACTCATCCATCCACTCCATAATCCTATTTACATCTCTTGGAGTCTATTTCTATCGTCCACGTTAAGAACTTTACCGCCTATTTTAGTATCGTCCACGAATTTTGACACGTTACTGGTCAAGTCTACATCTATGTCGTTAATGTAGATTACGAAGAGCAATAGGTCTAACACTGAACCCTGAGGGACACTGCTACCTACATCTAATCACCCCGATTCCCTACCATTAACAACAACCCTCTTTTTCCTTGCACGAAGCCATTCCTCTAACCAGTTAGCTACCTGACCGCGTATACTGTGTGTTTTAACCTTCGCAATTAACCTTCTATGAGGAACCTACCTAGCCTAGCATTCCCTATTTCATTGAAATGCACCCCATCTTTTATAAAAAGGCTAACATCACTAAATTCTGACTACAGCTTTATGAAGGGGACATTTTCCTGAACACACAAATCTCTTCTAGTTCAGTGTTCAAAAATATTGTTTTTGACTTAATCCTGAAATTTAAACCGTGCTATGGGTAATACCTACAATTAAAGACTTAGCTGACATTGCCTCCCGGGACCTAATTAACCACCTGTATCTCTCCAAAAGGTCAGACACTCTCGTATCGGGCCTATACGAGTCGTTGCACCAGTAGTATGACCACAAAATGGTAGAGTGCAGAGCAATTGCAATGTTGATCAAATATATGCCAGTGCCAACCCCACTTTCACTACTTGTTGCAAGGTGCCACTCCCCGGTGCTACCCCACACGGTGCCAAGAAAAAAAAGGAGAATTCTCCCAGCAAGCTGTGGGAGTCCACCTAACCTAAGAGACTTTGTGGGAGAAGGTGGGACAGCCTCACCCCCCAAAGGGGTATACCTAACATAAGAGAAGAAGAGGGAGAGAGAGAGAACATCTTTTCACCTGGACATCCAGGTGCATAATGAGAGTTCAGGGTAGCATCAGGTGGCTTATAAGTGTCTTTCAGCTAATTAGATTAATCAGCCATTTGGCAGTTGGCTTAATCTGCCAGTTGGCTTAGAAGACTTAGAAAGCATAAATGGCTTGTATATATTAATAACCTTCAAGCGAATTAATAGCGCACACAAACGCACATACACTTCCCGACTATACATATACTGTATACGCTCATAGATCCCCTATTATTCTACACACACACACACACACACACATATTACGAATATAAAGAGATGCATGTAAAGGACCAATAGTCCCACGAGCATGTCGAATAAATACCACACAAAGAGAATGCACAACCTTCACCACAACCAGCACCACAACCACGATAGACTTTTAGGAGCTCATCCAAGGCACATGGTGAAATGAAGGCTACAATCATCACCACAGCACCACAATCGCCAATCGTCTAAGTATAAACTTTTAGGAGCGCATCCCATCAACACCACGTAGCCGAGATGAGGGGTACAACCAATTGTTTAGATCTTAAGACCTCTCAGCAGTAACACAGTATTTCACAGCCGCCGTACCTACGGCATTACTTACCAATACCGGACCAAAGCCGCCTCACCTACGGCTTTTAATTACCAGCTACTGCTAGACCAACAAGGTCTCTAAATAATACCCAATTAATAGATAAAGCTATTAAGCATAAACAAATACGTTTAGGGGGCCAGCGAGTTAACCGAGAAGGTCTAAAAAAAAAGGGCAACGCTACTACTAGAGGTTATCATGGTGGAAAACTACCACAAGGCCAATTTTACGTTAGGTACGCGTGGTGGTGGGGGGGGGGATCTTCTAAACAAAAAATCGAATTTGATAAACTAAGTTTAATACAAAAACAAAATTTTACCTTAATATGCAAATTTATCCTTAAACTATAACATAAAAAACATTAATATGATTTTTAAAATAAAATAGAGATTAAATTAGGGGTAACTATTTCATTTTTCCTGTTTTACCCAATTATTTTGTTTCAATACAAATTTATCTTTAAACTTTATTATAATATATACAGTACTGGCCAAATTATTAGGAATTTTTTAAAAATTTAATTTTTTGGTATAAAATGTTAAATTAAACCAATTTTAAACGTTGAAAAGTTATTTATTTCTACACAAGAATATATGGTCATTATTTAGCAATAGTTTAGTACTTAGTTTGACCCCCCTTAGCTGCCTTAACGGCTGCGACACGCTTCGGCATGCCATGAATCAATTTTTTGCATAAATCCTTAATACGTGTAGAGTGAAACCAGACTTGAATAAGTCGCTCTATGAGTTTGTGTTTTGTTGTTATCGGCGTTTCATGGATTACGTCCTTTAAAATACACCATAAACTTTCGATTGGGTTCATGTCTGGAGAATTTCCAGCCCATGGGAGCAACCGAACACTATTTTCATGACACCATTTTTACCGACTTTGCCGTGTGGCATGGAGCTGAGTCTTGTTGAAAAATCCAACGTCTATTACCATACCATTCCCTTATTTGAGGCAGTAGACGTCTTCTTAGTACTTCTATATACTTGACTTGGTTCATATTCCCCTCAACACTGCTCAAACGACTAGTTCCATGCACAGAAATTGCTCCCCAAACCATGATCTTTTGTGGAAATTTCACCGTTTTCATCAGACACTCAGGCAAAAATTCTTCTCCAGGCCTCCTTCTTACACTTTGAACACGATCGTCAAGCACGGCAATCGTTGACTCATCGGAGAACACCACCTGCAATCAAAGAAAGCCCTGTGAAAGAGTCAGTGCATAGCGTATGAAGTACAGCTAAAACGAAGTACAGTATGACTTGCTGCTTTACAGATATTTTTACTGCAGTTTTATCACGTACTGTAATACACTTCTATGCATACTGTATTTACTGTATTAACATTCTATTTAATGTTAAATATTATTCTTACCTGTTCCCAATCCTCACTAGTCCAGTTAATGTGTTCCTTTGCCCATGCAAAACGTGCCTTCTTCATAGCCTCAGTGAGCCTGGGCTTCTTCCTTGGGCGGTAGGCTTTGAAGCCGGCAGTTAGAAGCCTCCTGTTGACTGTTCTACGACTAATATTGATGCCATCAGCCGCTAGACTACTGGAAATGTTTTTGCAAGTAGCTCTTCTATTTCTAAGAGACAAAATTGCAATCTGTCTATCAGTTCTTGGAGTCGTTACTCTTTTTCTGCCGCATCTTCCAACCCTTTTGGGGCCTACATTTTCTCCAAATACCATTTTTTTCTTAATACGAAGTACTGACTGTGGTGAAACATGGAGTTTGGCAGCGATTTCCTTTTGTTTAAATGTAGAAGAAGTTAATAAAACCTGTATTTGCCCAATTTTCCGTGGACTCAAGTCATTCTTTCGCCCCATTTTCAAATTCACTTAAAAACTGTAACAAATAATTGCCGAAATTGGGTAAATACACTATTTATATTAAACGGTAGTTACAATGACACGTAAAAGAAAGAGAAACACACCCGCATCGCAAGACAACCAAACGACAACTGACGAACAAACACGCTTCGTTCGACTAAAGAATTATGCAAAAAATTGATTCATGGCATGCCGAAGCGTGTCGCAGCCATTATGGCAGCTAAGGTGGGTCAAACTAAGTACTAAACTATTGCTAAATAATGACCATGTATTCTTGTGTAGAAATAAATAACTTTTCAACGTTTAAAATTGGTTTAATTTAACATTTTATACCAAAAAATGAAATTTTAAAAAAATTCCTAATAATTTGGCCAGTACTGTATATATATATATATGCTGAATACATATAACCTTCATTTCCTCTGCAAATGGAAAGCAATATAATTATTTGTATATATATATATATATATATATATATATATATATAATTTTACCCCAGAAGATGTAGCGAGAGCTATAGGACAAATGAAATCACATTCAGATGCAGGTCCGGACAAATGGCACGCAGTATTAATTAAAAACTGTAAATATGAAATAGCTACACTCTTATACTGGATATGGAGAATATCCCTAGACACTGGGGAAATACCGAGCATCTAGAAAAGCAAACATTGTCCTTATATATAATGGCGGGGATAGATCTCAAGCAAAGAACTATAGACGAGTGTCATTGACGTCCCACCTCACGCAAATATTTCAGAAAGTAGTCAGAGGGAAAATCTGACTTCTTGGACACACTGGAAAGATTCAACGAAAATCAGCACTGATTCTGATCGGGAAGATCATGCTTATCACAACTTATAGAGCAATATAGCACTATCCTAGATGCACTTGAAGGCAATGAAGGTAGTTATGTCGCAAATGACATGGGATGAAGTTGAAATAAAAAATACGTTTTTCTAGTGTATTTTGGTGTGCTCTGTTCAAATATAACCTTCATTTCCTCTGCAAATGAAGGTGGATAGAGAAGGGCAGCTTGCTTGAGGAAAGCATGAAGACGCTCCCGCTGTGGGTGCTCGTTAATAAATAAATAATGGGCGAAATACTGGAAATAGGGATAATTTCGGTTCTCAGCCCTAAGAACCCAATTCTTCACGTCTTTCCAAAGCCTCTCAATGTTTTGTGTATGGGCTCCTGACTCAGGGTCCACAAAATGTTCTGAATGATTAACTGTGCAATGAGTATAGCCCAAATCTGAGAGGGTACTATACGCTGCCCACCGATCACTGTGCACAATTGACCCTTGCTTAATGTAGCGTTGAATTAAGGGAATTAGTGTTTCCGCAGACCTGTCTTCCACTGGCACGAGGAATTTCCTTTTTGAAACCCTCTCAATCCCTCCAAACACCCAAACTAAACCTAACCTAACTAAACTAAACCTAACCTAACTAAACCTAATTTAACCTAACTAAACCTAACGCTAACAAGGGGCTCCGCCCCCTTGACCCCCCCTAATAACCTAAAGTTCGTTCCTGATATGACGAAATATGACTCCGAAATAATGTAAGCAAATTCTTATTTCTTTACATATGCAGAGGAAATGAAGGTTATATTTAAACAAAGCACACCAAAATACACTAGAAAAATATATTTTAAGGCAAGATGTAAGGCTTAATAGATAAACTAACCTTGAATTATTCTGTGGGTGGATAGAGAAGGGCAGCTTGCTTGAGGAAAGCATGAAGACGCTCCCGCTGTGGGTGCTCGTTAATAAATAAATAATGGGCGAAATACTGGAAATAGGGATAATTTCGGTTCTCAGCCCTAAGAACCCAATTCTTCACGTCTTTCCAAAGCCTCTCAATGTTTTGTGTATGGGCTCCTGACTCAGGGTCCACAAAATGTTCTGAATGATTAACTGTGCAATGAGTATAGCCCAAATCTGAGAGGGTACTATACGCTGCCCACCGATCACTGTGCACAATTGACCCTTGCTTAATGTAGCGTTGAATTAAGGGAATTAGTGTTTCCGCAGACCTGTCTTCCACTGGCACGAGGAATTTCCATTTTGAAACCCTCTCAATCCCTCCAAACACCCACACTCCCTGCACTAACCGACCACGATTGTACTTCGTCTTCCCAAATTTACTCTCGTCAATTTCACAAATTATTTCAGGACTGCCGATTGGGGGCTTGATTTTGAAGCCAAGCATTTGCAACTTCGGAGCAAAAAGACTTCCAGTCACTGCACAGTGAGAACCGAGCTCAAGGTTTTCTTGAGCATAACGTTGCGAAAAATGTTTTGTTAAATATACATTTATAAAAAGCAGATTTTGCCACGGTTCCGCATACAATTTTTCTCCCAACCTTTTCACCACCAAGGACCCCTTTTATTTTATTTTTTTCCCACGGACCCCTGTTTTTGAAAGATTCCGTCTACCCAACAAACTGTTTTTATTAACTAATAATTAACTTTTTTCACATTTTTCGCTATCAAATAAAAGACATAACTGAGTATGCAATTAAAATACAGCGTATTAAAAAAGTATTCATAATTCCAGCCAAGAGCAAGGAAACTTGAAATTTTAGCCTTAGCTAAATTGTACGATTTCCATTGGAGCCTTTCGAAATATTGAAAGCTCACGGACCCCCACTACTACCTTGGCGGACCCCCTGGGGTCCGGGGACCCCAGGTTGGGAACCACTGCTCTAGTCAACTGTCCGTGTTTTATAAGACAGACATCCGTAAAAGCTACGTAGAGGTTGAATAGAATCCAGCGAGGTTTTAGGGAAATCTCCGCCCTTCAACCTTTTCTTTATACCTTTTTCAGTTCAGCATTAAAAGAGTATACTTTAGAATGGGAAAAGTTTTAAATTGATTCACCATTAATGCTAAAAGCGCCCACTACATAATTTAACTATTTATACATACATCTTATTCTCCGTGTCTTCTTGTGTTTGTATTCTTCTTTTTAGAGTTGATACAAGAATCCAAATTACTTATAGAATTTTTCACCTTCCAACCATTTAATTACCTACATCTGAGTAATTATTACTCAGTAATAGCACAGACTAATTGAAAGGAAAATGCTATAGCCTGAAAATCCCGTCTTGACGGGTCTGCCAATTATCTGATTTGAACTTTGAAGTAAACATTTTTTTATAATATCTTTACTTTAACTACAATGAAAACATTTTGTTGTATCCTAATCATCTTCTAAATACAGTTTCTGATGCTTTCTCTATTTCTAAAAAATAATATTATTTCTAATCATTAATACAGGGAACACTGCACATTTTGCCTGTCCTATTGTCCAGCGTTGTTTGGATGGTACGTGGGTTTAGTTTGAGGTTTGGTGCCAGTTTTTCGATCATTTTCCATATGTAGATTATGGTATACCTCTCTCTTCTTCTTTCCAGGGAGTACAGATTTAGTTTACGTAGTCTTTCCCAGTAGTTTAATTCCTTGCAGCCATTAATCTTGGCTGTGAAATGTCTCTGCGTTTCTTTTAGTTTATTAATTTCTTCCTTTTTATATGGGATCGTCAAAACTGAGCAGTATTCAAGTTTTGGTATGATCAGTGTTATCAGCAGGGGAATCATTACTGTCTTGTCCCTCTTTTTGAAAGTTCTTACTACCTGTCCCGCGACTCTTTTTGTTTCGTTTATTGCTATCTGATTTTGTGTCTTGAATTTGGCATCATCGGTCATTATTACCCCAAAGTCGACCGCTTTCTTGCTTCTCTGAATTTCCTGTCTATCTGGAGTATAATAGCAGTCTGTTTAATTTCCTCATTTCTACCATATCTCAAGAGCTGAAATTTCTCGGTGTTAAATATTGTATTGTTGTCTTCTGACCATTTGTATAGTTTGTTAGTGTCCCTCTGCAAGGCCTCCACTTCATTTGCCTCGCTGATTTTTCTGCTGACTTTTGTATCGTCCGCAAATGATGTTACATATTGTTGCTGTGAACTCCACTCTCTATGTCTGTTAGTATGATAATGAACAGGAGTGGGACCAGCACTGTACCTTGTGGTACTGAACTGCGTACTTCTGATTCTGATGATGATACACCTTGAATTTTGACGACCTGTAGTCGTTCTCTGATGAAGTTCTAGATCCATTTTTCCACTTTGCCTGTTATTCCCATATGTTTCATTTTATGTGCTATTATACCATGATCGCACTTGTCGAAAGCTTTAGCAAAATCCGTGTATATGACATCATAGTTTTCATTGCCTTCAAGTGCAGCTAGGATGTTGTTATAGTGCTCTATAAGTTGTGATAAACATGATCTTCCCGATCGGAATCCGTGCTGATTTTCGTTGAATCTTTCCAGTGTGTCCAAGAAGTCATATATTTCTCTGACTACTCTTTCAAATATTTTCGTGAGGTGGGTGGTCAATGACACTCGTCTATAGTTCTTTGCTTGAGATCTATCCCCGCCTTTATATATAGGGACAATGTTTGCTCTTTTCAAGATGCTTGGTATTTCCCCAGTGTCTAGAGATATTCTCCATATCCAGTATAAGGGTGTAGCTATTTCATTTTTACAGTTTTTAATTAATAGTGCGTTCCATTGTCAGGACCTGCGGCTGAATGTGATTTAATTTGTCCTAATATTTTTTTGTAATAAGATTTAAAGATATATCTGTGTCTTAAAGATAAATTTGTATTGAAACAAAATAATTTGGTAAAAGAGGAAAAATGAAATAATTACCCCTAATTTAATTTCTGTTTTGTTTTAAACATCATATTAATGCTTTTTATGTTATAGTTTAACGATAAATTTATGTCTTAAAGATAAATATGTATTGAAACACAATAAATGGGTAAAAGACGAGAAATGAATAAGTTACCCCGAAATAGAACCTATTTTTTATATAAAGTTATATTAATATTTTTTGTAATATTGTTTAAAGATATTTTTGTGTCTTAAAGATAAATTTGGATTGAAACAAAATAATTGGGTAAAAGAGGAAAAATGAAATAGTTGCCCCTAATTTAATTTCTATTTTGTTTTAAAAATCATATTAATGTTTTTTTATAGTTTAAGGCAAAATTTGTGTGTTAAAGATAAATTTGTATTGAAACAATAAATGGGTAAAAGACGAGAAATGAAATAGTTACCCCTAATTAAATTTCTATTTTGTTTTAAAAATCATATTAATCCTTTTTATGTTATAGTTTAAGGATAAATTTTATATTAAGGTAAAATTTTGTTTTTGTATTAAATTGAGTTTATCATATTCGATTTTTATTGAAAAGATCGCCGACCAAACGTTAAATTGACCTCGTGGTGGTTTTCCACCATGAGAAGCTCTAATAGTACCGGTGCCATTTTTTGAGACATTGTCTGTCTACCCGCTGGCCCCATAAATGTATTTATTTATGCTTGATAGCTTTGTCTATTAATTGGGTCGTATTCGGAGACCTTGTTGGTCTACCAGGAGCTGGTAAGTAAAAACCGTGGGCGAGGCGGCTTTGGTCCGGTGTTGGTAAGAAATGCCGTAGGTACGGCGGCTGTGTAATACTGTGTTACTATTGAGAGGTTTAAGGTCTAGACGATTGGTTGTAGCCCTCATCTCGGCTACGTGGTGTTGATGGGATGAGCTCCTAAAAGTCTATACTAGGTTGTAGCCCTCATCTCACCATGTGCTGTGGATGAGCTCCTAAAAGTCTATCGTGGTTGTGGTGCTGGTTGTGATGATGATAGTGTATTCTTTTTGTGTGGTAGTTATTAGGCATGCTTTTATATATTTTGTTATTGGGACTTTACATGCATCTGTTTATATACGTAGTGTGTGTAATAATAGGGGATCTATGAGCGTACATATAGTCGGGGAATGTATGTGCGTTTGTGTGCGCTATTAATTCGCTCGAAGGTTATTAATATATACAAGACAATTATGCTTTATAAGTCTTCTAAGCCAACTGTCAAATGGCTGATTAAGCCAAGTGGCTGAAAGACACTTATAAGCCACCTGATGCTACCCTGAACTCTCATTATGCACCTGGAGTCCAGGTGAAAAGATGTTCTCTCTCTCTCTCTCTCTCTCTCTCTCTCTCTCTCTCTCTCTCTCTCTCTCTCTCTTCTTCTCTTAGGTTAGGTATACCCCTTTGGGGGGGTGAGGCCGTCCCACCTTCCACTCCAAAGTCTCTTATGTTAGGTGGACTGCCCCAGCTTTCTGGGGTAACCCCCTTTTTTTTGGCACCGTGGGGGGTGGCACCTTGCAACTTGCAACAAGGGTGGAAATGTGAGTTGGCACTGGCATTCATTTGATCAACATTGCAATTGTTCTGCTCTCTACCATTTTGCGGTCACACCACTGACTCCTACCAGAGTCAGAGAGGTATGCAAGAATATCGCCATGAGAACGTTCATTGCGGAACCCATACTATCGATCTGGAAGAAGATTGTGAGCAGAGAGGTGTTTAAGAATCTTCCTATTAAGGATAGATTAAAAAATTCAGAGCAGTCACCCTCCTTTGGGACAGGCTAGTACTAGATGAAAGACAAAGACGAGAGTTTGCTCAGTAGGCCGGGTCGAAAAATTAAATTTGTGAATTTCCACATGCATGTGTCCAAGAAATTTGTAGATGCACTATAAATGCTCAACATTGATTAAAAAAACTAAATTGATCAAGTTTTAGATGTTCCGCAAGTCCTCTGAAGATTGCAAGAAAAACGTAAAACATTACAAAAAACTTTAAAACTTTTAAAACTTTATTTACATCGTAAACTTTATTAATTATTTGGCAATTATGATTTTTTATTAAGATCTTCTTGTAGTTTTTGTATTCTGCTATTAAGTTTTTTCTTGACTGTGTTTCGTCCAGAATATATATAATTTAGATATACAATTTTTCTTTTCAGAATTGATTATTTGAATAGTTAAATACGCGTTGTTACACTAACAGAGTGACTTTCCCAAATGGCTGAGGCCGTAAAAGTGAAATCAACAATATCAGAACAGCAAATATTAGCCAGAGTAAAGGATTTTCATGAAAAATCTAAAAATATGATGAAGACTAGTAGAAAAAGGAAAGATTTTGAATCTAAACTGACCGCGTTCAAATCCAAAAATCAAAGGCTTTTTGATATTGCTGCCTGCAAATGCCATGATCTGTTTTCTTGCACTTGTGAAAAAGAGCCAGAAGTTCCTGCCATGGAACGTTCTTTCCTAATTGACCAAAGAGGTGCACGAAAAATGACAATAGACAGTATTGATTTACAGACAACGAAGAAACTGCAAATAAGATTTGAGCGTAAAGAACAAGAAAGAGCACGATTTTCTAAAAACATTAAAGATGGAGAAATCAATAACCCATCCACTTCCAGGGAAGAGCCAATGGACTGAGATAATTTTCATACAATTCCTGATTCAGACACATCAACAGATACAGATAGAGAGCGTGATGATGATGATCACATTGAGGAAGGTATAACGAAATCAGGTGAAGCACATAAGCTCACTCGCGAATTGCCTTCATTAGCAAAAACTTGTGACCGATTCGAAATATCAGATAGAGCTGGTGCAACCGTTGCCTCTGCTGTTCTGGAAGATTTTGGTCTCATTACCTCTGAAGATTATCACAATGTTGTGGATAAGAATAAGGTGAGACGGCAGAAAAAGAAGATCAGAGAGGAGTTGAGTAAATCAAGTGAAGAAAGTATATGTAGAAACATTGTATTTTGATGGAAGAAAGGACTTAACTGAAGCAAATATCTGTAAGGATGGGAGGTTCTACAGTACAACAATTACTGAGGAACACATCACTCTTATAGCTGAACCAGAATCAAAATATCTTGGGCACCTCACTCCTATGACTGGAAATTCAACTAACATTTCTAAGGGAGTGATAAAGTTTCTTAACAGTAACAATATTAAGGTAGACAATCTGAAGGTCATTAGATGTGATGGAACAAATGTAAACACTGGCATTCATAATGGAGTTATCAGATAACTAGAGGTACACTACAATACTCCTTTTCTTTGGTTCGTGTGTTTGCTGCATACCAATGAGCTACCTCTCCGCCATTTGTTTAATTATTTGGATGGTAAAACCAAAGGACCAAAAGCCCTTGCTGGAAATGTTGGCAAAAGTCTTACTGCGTGCGAAAAGATGCCAGTTGTCAAGTTTGAAGCAATGAAATCAAGTAATATGCCTTCTATTCCGGGGGATCTCGATCTAAGCCAACATCAAAAGTATCTCATGGAAATTTGTAATGCAGTCATAGAAGGCCAATGTTCCCAAAACCTTGAAAACCGCAACCCAGGTTCTTTGAACCATGCCAGATGGCTTACGACAGCCAACAGGATAGTTAGACTTTATGTTGCGACCAAAAAGCCGTCAGAAAACTTGAAAACTCTGACTGAATTCATCGTTCGCGTTTATGCCCCAACGTGGTTTAATATAAAGCGAAATCCTTACTATTACCAAGGACCAAGGTACCTCTGGTTTATGATATCTAGTTCAAGATACCTATCTGATGACCTTAAGGCAGTCATTGATCCTGTTATTGAAAGAGGGGCATATTTTGCTCACCCAGAAACTTTATTGATCTCGATGTTATTTGATGAAAGGCAAGTGATGAGAGAGTTAGCTTTCCGGCGCATTCTCTTAGCCAAGGGCATTAGAGAATTTAGACGGCATAAAATTAATTTCTTGGCAAGAGACTACACAGATTTAATTAATTAATTCGATTTGGAGTCTACCCAAGACATGAACCACCTCTGACAAAAAGTTTGACAAACACCCAGTTAGAGCTTATCGTAAGGGGTGATGAAACTAACTCTCAATTGGAAAAGTACCCATGTCATTCACAAGCTGTGGAAAGACATGTCAAACTTGTAACAGAAGCATCAGCTTCCCTCTGTGACTAGGAAAATAGAGATGGTTTTATAAAGGCAAGAATTCCTTCAAGATCAAACATGCCTACATTTGAGTCAAAATGCGAATACAAATGTCAATAAACTACATGTAAAAACTAATGGAAGGGAGGTTGGGCTGGAAATGGTGTGGAATTCGACCTACAGCCACCTCCTCGTGGTGAATTCTGGGTGATTTGCCTTGTAAACTATCATGGCAAGTCAGCAAAGAGCTGTAGTTTAGTATACGGGGTATCGGAAAAAATCACCAAAACTTTAAGTGACTTGTGGAACCTCAAAATATTTATATAAAAGCTTGAAACTTTGTCATGATACTTCCTGTGTAGGTACACAAACTTTCATAATACAAGGTAAATTAAACTTCCCCAAAAATTTTTTTCAAGCAAAAACGACCCGGCCTATTGCTTAGGCAGGGTGTCAGCACAGAAGCATACTTCTTGAGTGCTGTTCACCACTGTGGATGGCAAGTCACATCAAAATTCCATCACCCTAAAACAAGAAATATTTATATACAGTAGGTCTAATCTACAAATCATCCTCACATTTTTTCTTTGTGACCTGTATCTCTATTGACAGTGTCTAATGAAAAGATTTATATATATATATATTTTTTTTTTTTTTTTTTTAAGTTCGGGAAGAACCGATTCGCCTCTATTTAAAGGGCATATCTCAGCGGAAAAACAAAGAAAAAGTGAGAGGAAAGACAGAGGAAAAAGAAAGGGTGGAGGGGACAGTCGAAGTGGAAAAAGACCAAGGACTGCAGGGTCAAGCCCCATCATCCTTGGGTGCTAGGGCCGGGAGGGCGCACGTGAAACCTCCAGGAACAAGCACGTACAAACGAGCACAAAGAGCACTCAAGAGCACGAGCTTAGAACCCCCTTGCGGGGAATTATATATATATATATATATATATATATATATATAGTGGCGTTCAAAAGTTTGCGTTTACCTCAGTTTTGCACAATTTCTAGAAACTAATACAACTCTGAGAAAGTATGCCCGCTATAGTAAGGTGTTTCCTTTTACAAGAAATGGCATTTCATATATTCTACTACATGTGTAAGTAATGTAGCTTTTATTTCATAAGAAAGGACACAATGAAAATGGTCCTTTTTGGTCCTGTTACGTTTTTTTCTTTGTAGTATGATAACACCGATTTTCCCGAGCTTCCCGGAGGTAATAAGACGTGCTCAATACAGTCTAATGCAAAGAATTAAAAAATCAACCAACCCGATTATCCAAGCTATCCATGAGTCCTGCCATTTATCTTCTAAGCTATGGAATTCTTGGTACGAAAACGTCTGTCTAGCTCCACTTAACTTCGACATTACAGTATTATTTCTAATGAATTGTATATATTTCTATCCTTAGTATATGAACTGTCATTGTATTAATAATTGCCATATGGATTATAGTCTGCCAATAAAGCTTTTCATTTTCATTTTCATTTAACTCAGGTATTGGTGACAGACCATAGCCAAATGTTATTAATCCTCAAAATAGTGTATCCATAGAGTAATTTTAACAATTGGTCTATTATAACTGATAAAACCAATTAGTCAATGACATTGTAGCAATTTCATTAAAAAATAATTAATCATTTTCTCTATTCTCTCTTTACAGGCCGTAATTGAAATGTCTAAGGAACTAAGTTTATCTCAGTGAGGACAAATAATTGCCCTTTCAAGAGAAGGACTGTCCCAACGCCAGATCTCGGCAAAAATTAACGTTTCAAAAGGGGCCGTCCAAAGAACTATAAGCAGATATAAAGAATCTTTATCGTGATCTTCAAAGACAAGATCTGGCAGACCTAAAGTGACTACTGATTCTGAGGATCATTACATCAAGGTTACATCACTGCGTGACAGAAAAGCCACAGCTACACAGATTCAGGCACAGTTGAATGAACAACGGGACTCTCCAATAAGTACAAGTACTATAAAAAGAAGACTCATAAAAGCTGGTCTCCATGGCAAAGTTGCTTTGTCCAAACCACTAGTGAGGAAACAAAATAAGGCAAAAGATTAGAGTGGGCAAGAGAATATCGAAATTTTACTGTAGACGTCTGGAAAAAAGTTCATTTTACTAATTAATCAAAAGTGGAACTTTTTAGGTCACATAGAAGAGTTTATGTTAGACGTAGAACCAACGAAAAACTGATAGATCCCTGCATAAAACATTCAGTGAAACATGGTGGAGGCAACATTCAAGTTTGGGGTTGTTTCAGTTATTCTGGAGTTGGAGTTCTTCGCAGAGCCACTTACATTCTCACAAAAAAGAAGTACCACTCCATACTAGTGAGACATGCGATACCATCAGGATTATAAAGTTTCCTCCACAATATCCTGATCTCATTCCAATAGAGCATCTTTGGGACCATTTGAAGAGTCTGAAAACTAAAAAGAATATAACTTCTCTTGATTCTCTCTGAGAGAATGTAGAAGAATGCTGGAACGGCATAGGACAAGATGTTATCGAGAAACTTGTCGAATCTACAGTATGCCTCACAGAGTGGAAGCTGTCATTAAAGCAAAAGGAGGTCATATCGATTACACTAGGCAACAAAGATTTTGTTACAGAAGACCAAATAGGTGCTCCTAGCTAATTTCGGTATGCTGATTTCAAATCTATAATTAGATTTTTTCTATCACGTCTAGATTTTGTGTAAAATGCAAATCACTTTTAGTAAAATTTTCTACCACGTCCAGATTTTGGTTTTAATCGGCTTAATGCCAGTAATATGAAACTTGCTTTTCAAGGTTAAAGCAATTTTTTTTGCCAACTATATACAAATTCGAACAATTTTGATAAATAAAATTTATCCCGAGTTGGCAACACTGAGTCAAGAGCATAGTAACGGGCAACGGCCCAACGACAGTCGCTACGTGACAGTCAAGCAGAACGGTTGTTGAAGCTCTCTGCTGATGAGCAAGTGACAGGTTGTGGTGACTTGTGTGTTTTTATAGCATTTGTTTTGTACTACGGTGTGTATTTCTTTTTATTTTGCACATCGTAATAATTACTTTCTACGTTTTTTCAGATATTGTATGGTAATTCAAAATGGCATCAAATAGACGTGCTTGTGTAAATCACCCAGACAACTTCTGCTTTGTCTGTGGACAATATACACCTAAGCCACAACGTAGAAACATAACAACAGAGATTAAACTTGCCTACAAGTGTTATTTTGACTGTAAGTTAGGAGACCAACAGAGGGACTGGGCACCACATATTTGCTGTGCACAGTGCAATGCAATGTTAATAGCTTGGATGAATGGTAAAAGAAAAGCTATGCCGTTCTCAGTCCCCATGGTTTGGCGTGAGCCGAAAAATCACTTCAATGATTGTTATTTTTGTTTGACAAAGATTGCTGGTTTCACAAAAAAAAACAAATCAAAGATCACGTACCCAAACTGCGAATCAGCAATGAAACCAGTACCACATGATGAAACAAATCCACCACCAGTTCCACCAGCAACGATAACAGACAGCAGTTCATCTGAAGATTCTGCTAGTGATATAGAAACAGGGAAAGATGGCATATATGTTCCAGATGCAAATATTTCCCCACATTTGTTAAGTCAAGCGGAGTTAAATGACTTAGTGCGCGATTTGGAATTACCAAAAGAAAAGGCAGAGTTGCTTGTGTAGTGAATACTCTTATTTTAGTTTCAAGATAAATGTTAATTTTACCGTCTTGAATTTCGGAATAGCTATAAATTCATTTTAAATTAGTTACCCATCATAATTCAATTGTAAACCACATTAATACTAATTTTATGTATACTGTATTATTTTATTGTATGTAAACATAATTAATTATATATCACAATTGTCAGTTAATTATTTATATTCAAATAATTATTTTAATCTAATACCATGTCCATTTTGCAAATAAATAATAGAAATCCAAGGGTTATATTTTCCATCTTTGGTACTGTCGCAGTTTCGCCTAACGGACTCAATACGGCTAGTGAGATAATCACTGGTTGGCACTTAACCAGCGGCAGTGCTTATGGCTACATCATCCAGGTTAACCTATACCGGATAGATGCGCTACGGTCCCAAGCCGTAGCTCGCCTAGGCCCAACGACGACGACGACGAAAACCAACAATTGGTGACCCCGGAGTTGGATTCCCCCCTTTTACCCGAACGACTAGGACTAGACTGTAACGTCGTTCGTGCCCATCACCCCCTTCACCCGAGCGACTAGGACCAGACTGTAACGTCGCTCGTGCCCTCTGCCCCTCACCCCTGCCCGTGCGCTCTGTGCCTACGCTCGTCTCAACCTCCACTCCTTCGTTGGTAACTTGTCGTCTTGCTTGTACGTCAGCAAGCATAGGAGAAGATGCCTGACGACGCTGGTGCCATCTCCCACTTGAGCGTAAAGCTCCCCGTCTTCTGGCCGGGTGATCCATTTATTTGGTTCCACCAAGTGGAATCACAATTCAACTTGGGAAGGATCACCGCTAGCAGGACAAAATACGATCATGTTTTGTCCTCTCTACCAGCGAGCATCATCTCTGAAGTCCGTGACGTCATCGTGTCTACTTCCACGAGTGAGGACCCATACAACGATCTGAAGTCTGCCATCCTGTGCCGCACCACTGTCTCCGAGCGTGAGAAACTACATCAGTTAATCTCAAAAGAAGAACTTGGAGACCGTAAGCCCACTCAAATGCTGAGGGCTATGCAGTGCGCTCTAGGCGAACGCGCACAAACCTTCGATAAGGACATCTTTAGACAGTTGTTCTTGCAGAAACTTCCTCCATCAGCTCAGCGTGTCTTGGCCACTATGGATCCTGCTACTCCAGTTGATAAACTAGCAGAAACTGCCGACAAAGTAGTGGAGATTGACACAGCTCCGGTCAACAACGTGAACACACAATCGGAACTGGAGTTGAAAGTGGAAGAGTTAAGTCAACAACTCAACCACGTTTGTTCTCTGCTACAAAATCAACGGCAAAGAAGCCATTCGGTCAAGATTTACGAAGAGGCATCGTTCGAGTTCCGGGAAGATCTGCTTCTACCACTCCAAATTTGGAAAGAAGGCTAGGAAGTGCATCTCCCCTTGCAATTTTTCGTCGGAAAACCCCAGCAGCGAGTCCTAATGGCGTCTAGTACTCGCACTGCCAACCTGTTATTCATAAAGGACAGGAACTCTGGTGTCAATTTCTTGGTCGATACCGGAGCGTCAGTCAGTGTATTCCCTCAAAAATCTGGTCATACGCACTCGGAATCTCCGCCTCTATACGCTGCTAACGGTTCACGCATACCCACGTACGGTACTCAGTCGCGTGAACTAAACTTGGGCCTTCACCGATCCTTCAAGTGGATTTTCATCTGTGCTCAAGTGCAGCATCCCATAATCGGCGCTGACTTCCTCCAGCATTTCAAACTCCTGGTGGATCTTGACAAGCGACGCTTATGCGACCAGGCCACACTGCTTTCTGTTCTTGCCAAACAGGTTGCCCTTCCGGACGCCTCGAACTCTGCACTTTCCCTCGTTCCCCCTAATTCCATGTACCAGTGCCTTTTCCAGCGATATCCAGGAATTCTTCAACCGATGCAGATGGGTGATACCATTAAGCACACCATTACCCATCACATTACAACAAAAGGTCCCCCTGTGTTTGCAAAACCCAGACGTCTTGCCCCGGACAAACTGAAAGCTGCCAAATCGGAATTCCAGCTTATGATAGATCTTGGGATAATAAGACCTTCCAAAAGCAGTTGGTCCTCTCCCCTACACCTGGTCCAGAAGAAGTCAGGAGACTGGAGACCATGTGGGGATTACCGGTTTTTGAATTCGACAACCATCCCGGACCGATATCCGGTACCAAATGTCCAAGACTTTACTTCTCTTTCCCACGGCAAATCTATCTTCAGTAAAATAGACCTCGTTAAGGCTTTCCACCACATTCCCGTAGAGCCTTCGGATATTCCCAAGACTGCAGTTTGTACACCATTTGGGTTATTCGAATTTGTGAAGATGCCGTTCGGGCTACGGAATGCTGCGCAAACCTTTCAGAGGTTTATAGATGAGGTCACCAGAGGCTTAGACTTTGTTTATGCCTACATCGATGATTTGCTTGTGGCCAGCTCAACGGAAGAGGAACATAAGGAACATCTTTCACTCCTCTTTCAACGCTTAGAACAATACGGTGTTACTATTAATGCATCTAAGGTGTGTTTGCACAGCCAACCTTGGAATTTCTTGGTCACACGATTTCGCAGCACGGAATTACCCCCCTTCAGGACAAGTGTGAAGTGATAAAAAATTACCCTATGCCAAATAATCAGCGTGAGTTACGTCGGTTTCTAGGTTTGGTAAATTATTACCACAAGTTCATTAAAAACTGTGCCAGTGTTCTTGCTCCTCTACACGCTATGATCACACACAAACGCAAGGTAACGAAATTGGTATGGTGTAGCGATAGTTTACAGGCGTTCGACAATGCCAAAAATGCTATCAATAGTGCATTGTCTCTGTCATTTCCTATCAGTGATGCCCCCCTAACTCTGACGGTCGATGCATCAGATGTTGCGATCGGTGGGGTGTTGGAACAAACCATTAACGATCAACAAGCACCCATCGCGTTTTACTCGAAAAAGCTGCAGCCAGCCCAAACGCGTTATAGTGCTTTCGGACGTGAACTTCTTGCTATTTACTTAAATGTGAAGCATTTTCAACATTTCCTTGAAGGCCGAGAGTTTTGTGTTTTTACCGACCACAAACCTTTGGTCACTGTCTTCAATAAAAACAGCTGTAACCACTCTCCCAGAGTCATCAGGCAACTCGATTATATCTCGCAATTTACCACAGATATCCGCCACATCAAAGGTGTCTTGAACACTCCAGCGGATGCACTTTCAAGAATAGAGATTACTTCTGTTACCCTCAGCTCTACACTGTGGAATGCTATTGCACAGGATCAAGATAAGGATACGGAACTACAAGACCTGCTCAGAGAAGACTCCACTCACTCACTTTCCCTCAAGAAAATGAGTATGCCAGGATTGTCTGTGCCCCTCTATTGCGACATATCAACAGCTGCTATTCGCCCTTATGTCCCTCCATGTCACAGACAAGCAGTCTTCACGGATCTTCATAAGCCCTCCCATCCTGGTATCCGTGCTTCGCAACACCTGGTTACCTCTCGCTTTGTTTGGCCCTCGATGCGGAAGGATGTCAAACATTGGACCAAAACGTGCCTTGCCTGCCAGCGCGCCAAAGTCCAAAGGCACACCAGGTCCCCCTTTGACGCATTTCCGCCCCCATCCCAGCGATTTGAGGTAATTCATATAGACATTGTTGGCCTTCTTCCAGTGATTCAAGGCCAACGTTATCTGCTCACCTGTCTCGACCGCTTTTCCAGATGGCCTGAAGCCATCCCACTTCCTGATATCCAAGCGGACACTGTTGCAAGAGCCTTTCTTCATGGATGGGTATCAAGATTTGGATTGCCGACAAAAGTCATCACTGACCAAGGTCGCCAATTTGAGTCTTCGCTTTGGAAGAAGTTTACCAGCTTGTTGGGTACAGTACATGCGCATACCTGTGCGTATCATCCGCAAGCTAACGGCCTCGTCGAACGCTTCCATCGCCAGCTGAAGTCATCCCTTATGTGTCACGAAGACTCCCATTGGATGGATAAGCTTCCACTCGTGTTGCTTGGTATTCGCTCTGCATTTAAGAGTGATCTGAAGACTACAGCGGCTGAACTAGTCTATGGAACAACACTGCGGCTACCAGGTGGCTACTTCACTGCAGAGGATAAGTCATGTGATCCTACGGAATTCGCTCAAACACTTTCCTCTCACATGCAGTCCCTTCAGCCTGTTCCCCCTCGATTGACTAGCCAACAGAACATCTTTGTTTCCCCAGCCCTCCAGTCTTGCACCCACGTTTTCGTTCGTGTACCTGTCCCAAAACGGCCTCTCCAATGTCCATATGACGGGCCCTATGAAGTTCTCCGACGTACGCGCAAATCATTTCTCATCCAGCGCGGTTCCAAGGTCGACAAGGTTTCTATCGATCGTCTTAAGCCTGCGTTTTTGGAATCAACCTTAAGCGAGGTACATGTAGCTACCAAAAAGGTCCAGGGGAAATCTGTGTCGTTCGGAACTCTTTGAACTTCCTCTCTGGTGGGGGAGTGTGTAGTGAATACTCTTATTTTAGTTTCAAGATAAATGTTAATTTTACCATCTTGAATTTCGGAATAGCTATAAATTCATTTTAAATTAGTTACCCATCATAATTCAATTGTAAACCACATTAATACTAATTTTATGTATACTGTATTATTTTATTGTATGTAAACATAATTAATTATATATCACAATTGTCAGTTAATTATTTATATTCAAATAATTATTTTAATCTAATACCATGTCCATTTTGCAAATAAATAATAGAAATCCAAGGGTTATATTTTCCATCTTTGGTACTGTCGCAGTTTCGCCTAACGGACTCAATACGGCTAGTGAGATAATCACTGGTTGGCACTTAACCAGCGGCAGTGCTTATGGCTACATCATCCAGGTTAACCTATACCGGATAGATGCGCTACGGTCCCAAGCAGGGCTGCCAATGAGATTTTGAGGAAATCCCCAGATCAGACTCTCAAAAAGCCCCAGAATCAAATAAAAAAAAACGATACAACATGTTATAAAAGTTGAAAAAAAAAAATTATAAATAGTAAAATGAATTATTTGCTTACCCCTATTAATTGGAATAATTACAAGTCGTCCTCTTCACTAATTCCTCCTGAAAGAGTACTTAATTCCTTGTTCTCTTTGTGATTTCATTCTGTCTAGGTATCTTTTACTGACTGCACCCTCTTCCAAATCTCTGATTAATTCTTTGTCCAGTTCCCACGTTGTGCATGCCATATTATTTCTAGTAATAGATTGTTTGGCTAGTAACCTATCTCTGACAGTCTCAGATTTCAATGAATTTGTGTTTCTGTTTTTTACACAATTCATTTGGGAAAATATCCGTTCAACACATGCAGACGAATGCGGCAAAATTGTTAGATTTGTCATGAACTCAGACAACATTGAATATTTTGATTTATCAAGACCATCCTTTATAGTCTTTAACTTATGCCAGTATCCTGGAATGTTTTCTGTAGAAATGGCCAATTTATCTGCTGAAAGACGAAAACTCCTCCATTCATCATCAAGGTCATTCAGTTTTGATTCCGGCATAATCGATGGAAAATGAACAGCTAGTGGAATAATTGACGTTGGAGATGTGCTGGGATCATGGGCAATCTTTTGGTCTAATACATTTAACTTAGCAATAACTCCATCATCATTGAGAGGAAATCGTTTTCTTATTTGCATGCAGAGTTCCACTAGGAACATATACCATACATGTTTCAAACATGTTTGGAACGTATTCTTTTAACGGCTTTTTTAGGCAATAGTTTAAATTGTAAAATATATATTATTAATATGGAAATATGCCGTTTTAAATATTTAAATGAGCTATTTTAAGTTGTTTACACATTTAGGATATAAACCCGCCAGATTTCTAACCATTTTCAAAATAAAAACCCAGCAACCCAGATAGATTGTGAAACCCCCAGATCTGGGGGCATCCCCCCAGCATTGGCAGCCCTGGTCCCAAGCCGTAGCTCGCCTAGGCCCAACGACGACGACGACGAAAACCAACACTTGGTTCAAGACTTCAAGAATTTAATCTTCTCCAACCAAACACCAAAGTTTCCCATTTCCGCCATCGCCATTTGCAGTTTTCATCATTTTACTTACAGGAAGAAAACGTTTGTTTCTGCCATGATATCAGTGGTATGATGCAAGGGATTGGCTGTCGCTATGATCCAAAAGAATGGAGACTGTTCATTGACTCTAGTAAAGCTAGCCTTAAAGCTGTATTACTGCACAACGGCAATGAAAAACCTTCAATACCTGTAGCACATGCCACTGGCCTTAATGAGACTTATGAATCGATGAAACTGCTGCTAAGACTCATCAAATATAAGGACCACACATGGAATATTTGTGGCGACCTTAAAGTTGTATCATTACTTCTTGGGTTACAGTTGGGCTACACAAAGCATATGTGCTTTTTGTGTCTATGGAACAGCAGAGATGACAAGAACCACTACAAAAAACATGATTGGCCATCTAGAACTGAACATGTTGTTGGTAAATACAATGTGAAACACCCAGCACTTATTGACCCTCAGAAAGTACATCTTCCACCACTTCACATTACACTTGGCCTTATGAAAAATTTCGTGAAGGGTATGGATCATCAAGGTAGTGGTTTCCAATATTTAAAGGATAAATTCAAAGGAATATTGACAGATGCTAAGCTAGAAGCTGGAGTTTTCACTGGACCACAGATCCGCAGTGTAATCCACGACTCATCGTTTCCATCTAACCTAAATGAGAATGAACTAGGAGCATGGACATCTTTCGTTGAAGTTGTCAAAAATTTTCTTGGAAACCACAAAGCTGAAAACCACCGTAAACTCGTAGAAAACATGCTTAAATCTTATGAAATAATGGGATGCAGAATGTCTTTGAAAATTCATTTTTTACATTCTCATCTTGACTTCTTCCCGGCCAACCTTGGGGCTGTAAGTGACGAGCATGGTGAGCGCTTCCACCAACAGATCTCAGTTATGGAAAACAGATACCAAGGTAATTTCAACCCAAATATGATGGGAGATTATTGTTGGTTCCTGCAGAAGGAGAGCTCGTCATCCTACAAGCGACAAAGGAAGAGGACACACCAAAGTTTCACTTAAGAACAGGAATTTGCCTTTCAGTAGTAACAACAAAATACTAACGCGCTTTGGGTGGATGGTTGGGCGCAGGGGTGGTAACTCCGCCAGCGGAATTCCGCTGTCTGTCTTAAGCCAGAATAAAGGAGGAAAGACATCCCTGTTCACTAATTATTTAAGTATGCTTAACATAAAACGTGGCACGGAAAAGTAGCTTAGACGGCTTTCGTAATAGAAGCGGGTGAGAAAAAAAATGAAAAATAGGGGTTTTCGGTTACACAAAATCTGGACGTGATAGAGAAATTTTGATATCAGATCTGAAATCAGCATCACCGCTTTAGTAGGAATCAGTAGTTCACGTGTCTGTAACAAAAAAAAAGTTGAAATTTGTTGCCTAGTGTTATTAATAAGATTATGCCATTAAATTGTTAATTTTTTTACTAATTTATAATAATTGCATTTAGAATGTAATGTAACAATAAAACAATAAAACATCAAATTTTGTTGTAATTATCATACATATTTGTACAATTTACAATAAATTGGGTGATTATAAGGTGGACGCAGACTTTTGAACGCCACTATATATATATATATATATATATATATATATGTATCTAGGGCGCGTGCTCTTCAAAATGCCCCCTTTATAAGAAAGAGAGCCAAAACCAAGGTTACCGAGGTTCACGATGCTATTTTTTTTCTTTTTTTTAAAGAAATTTTGAAAAGATTGTGTAGTGTGCAAAAGGCATGCATGTATAGTGGAAAATAGAGGGAGAAGTGTGCGTTTGAGAACATACTGGACTGTTCACAGGGTAGATGAAACACAGTAAAAGATCAACTAAGGAGAACAGTGACAGGAGAAACGGGAGTTCCAGCACTCCCTGTCTCCTGCCTGACATCCTCCCCGGGGTACTTCCCTGGTCGATTGGTGTCTGCAATCTCCTCCTCTTTAAGTCTAAGCTAGCATTAGTAAGAGAGGAAACAATTTGTTCATACGTTTTGAAGTTCTTAGGTATGTCTTTGAATTCTACAGTTTACCAAGAATGCTAGAATTGAAGGGATCTAAGTCTTCCACAGTAAATGCAAAACAAAAATATTCATTAAAAAAATACCAAAATACTGTATCTTGATCAATTCAAATATCTCAGCATCATGTTCTAATGAACCCATTTTATTACACTTTTTATCATTGTATTTATAAAACTAAAAAATTTCTTATTGTTATTTCTTATTGCTATCCTTATTGCTATTTCTAGCTAGATTTACTTCACTGGGCCTTTTGCTCTTCCTATTTCAACAATTTAATTTATTTCTTTAAACCCTATACGTTTTAAACCAACTAGGTTATTACTTTTAAACTCTCTGAATGTTCTTTTTTATCATTTTAGCTATGTCCTTGTTCCACCACAAAGGTTAACTATGGTGACTGAAGATTCATTCCAAGCAACCTATCCATTCTTTATGAAAGTTCTTAGCAGTAACTAGTTGCTACTCAAATTAGTTATATGTTAATGAACTTCCTGGTAACTAACTAATCTATATTAATGATTTTGTACCAAAATATAAAATTTTACCTAAAAAATGTACCATCACTTTTTAAGTTTACATAAAATATATTTTTTCCATTGACGTTTTAAAAATCTATGTGTTATAAAAAAATATTCACATTGAATTTTACTGTTGCACAAAAATCTCTAATGTACACTAAGATATTTGGTCAGTTTACCTAAATTCTTTTACAGATCTACAGAAGCTAAGGCTAACAAAGACCCTAAGATCCATTCTAAGGTTAGACCGAGAGAAAGAAGAGAGTAGGAGGTTAAAAAAAGAGAGTAGGGAGTTAAAAGAACAAAAACCTATCATTTATGGGTTAACATCCATTCAGAAAAAGAAAGAAAGACTCACCATCATCATCCGCCGGCCACTGCCGACAAGTCGGAAAAATAGTCGAAGAGAATAGGAAAGTGGTGAAAGATGAAAAGAAGTAAAATAAGAACGCTTACAAAGCAAACACAGTCTTAACTCAAAGAAACACTGTCATACCATGCAAATTCCAGACATGCAAGTAAAGAGCGGATGAGGAAAAAAAAGTATGAAGAGTATAGCAAAAAGTGGGTTAGTTTACGCTACGAGCTACATCTAAGTTCGTGTTAGTCTAATTTTTATTTTTTTTATAATATAAATTTAACGTTGGCATATCACACGCTGGCATGTCACAAGCTGGCATCAATCGTCAACAGACTCAAACCTCGACTATTACCCCCAGAGCTCCTGTTGCTAAATGTTTTATTTTAAATGACGTTAATATTTTTAAAATGCCTATCTAAACGGTTTTTAAATATATTAACGCTGGTAGAGTTCACGACGGACGTGGGAAGATTATTCCATTTATCAATTACTTTAAACGTAAACACGTTTTTAGCGATGTTAGTAATGAAAGGTCTGCCACGTAATTTAAATCCGTTATTACGAGTATTGCTATTATCGAAAATGAACAATTTGTCAAAATTTACTTATCGATTTTATTAACGATTTTGAAAACTTCAATAAGCTCTCCCCTTAATCTCCTAGTTTCGAGTGAATGCAAGTCTAACTCTTTAATCCTATGTTCGTAAGACTTGTTGCGTAGTGACGGAATTAGTTTCGTGGCGCGTCGCTGAACCCTTTCCAACCTATCAATATCCTCACGCAAATACGGGCACCAAAACTGAACGGCATATTCTAAGTGAGGCCTGACTATGGACTTGTAAAGGGGTAATATAATATGCTTCCATTTAAATTCGAAATTACGCGCTATGAAGCCTAACATCCTATTAGCTTTTGCGCAAGACTCCAGGCACTGGTTCCTAACTTTTAAATCCTTAGATTTCTTACTGACAAAAAACGGATCTTTCGAAGTAAATACCAGAAAGCTCATTTCCCTACACTGTGAGAGTGAGTACATCCAAGGAGTACCGTTTGTCTAAGGATTAACATGTTAAGTAGCCAACTCAACCAAACCCAGGAGCTACCAAGCAGGAATGAACCATAATCTACTACTACAGACTGCCACATCCACTATGAACATTAAAACCAGTTAAGATGCAGAAGTTTCACTGTAATTTCTTTTCATTGTTAAATAAGCTTTAAACATTCACTTAAATAGAAAGGGGAAATTTTTAATGTTTCTAGGTTTCTATTCTCAGAACCAATGTAATAATTATGTCAAAAGAAAAATAATAGAATTCGTATGTATAGATCAAGAGGATAATTTTAATTTGTGCGAAGGTACTTATAAGTTGGACCCTTTAATGAGATTCTTGGTAAAAAAATCCATTACGGAGTCGGGTGAACGGGTTGTAACCCAAGTGTGAATTTCTTAAAGGTCTCTGGATTGTTTCTTTACTCGCTTTTGGTTCATTAGTTTTTTTTTCTTTTTCGGTAAAATGTAAATGGAATAATAAACGTAAATGTAAGTGTAATAATGGAAGTAATAAATGTGGAAATAAATATAAATACAATAAAGGTAATAAAATAAATGTAATAATTAGTGTAAAGGTAATAATAATAAAAAAAATGTAAATGCAATAATAAATGCAGTAATTATGTCAAAATAATAGAATCTGTATGTATAGAACAAGAAGATAGTTTTAATTTGTGCGAATGTACTTATAAGCGGGACCCTTTAATAAAAATGCCCTTTTGGGGTCGGGGGAACGGGATCTAGCTTAGGTGCGAATTTCTTAATGGTCTCTGGATTGTTTCCCTCTCGCCTTTTTCATTCGTTTTTCGGTTTATAATTTCTGTATAATAAACAACAATGTAATAATCAATGTAATAATAAATTTATAATTTCTGTAATAAATAATAATGTAATATTAAATGTAATAAATTTAATAATAAATGTAATAATTATGTAAAATAATAATAGAATCTGTATGTATAGAACAACAAGATAGTTTTAAATTTGTGCGAATGTACTTAAAAGCGGGTCCCTTTAATAAAAATGCCCTTCCAGTGTCGGGAGAACGGGATCTAACCTAGGTGCCAATTTCTTAATGGTTCCTGCACTGTTTTCCCTCTTGTTTTTGGTTCATTCGTTTTTCTGTATCCACCCGAAGAGGATGCCAGTGGGCATCGAAACTGTTGTGGAAATAAACTCTGTCTATTAGAGTGGGTTTTTATTATCATATTTTGACCTTCACTTAGAAAAAAGTTTTGGATAACATGAAACCACTTCGGGGGGTCTAAACATGATGAATATGAATAATAAAGGAACATACAGTGTGCAAAAACCATTTTACTTACAGAAAATAATGATAATGGACTCTGGATAACGATGACTATGAAGAACCAAGCGCGGACAGCTCCACAAGTGGTGGGCGGGAGAGCGCGGCGGCGACCGATTTGAAATGGCGGGTGACGGGCCGCCGGGGAAACCCGTGGATACTCAAAACTGCATACCGTGGTAGGCAAAATGGTATACAGAATATTAAGCATGGATACTCAGAACCACGGTTGGAAAACCCGTGGTTCGCGAGGGAAACCTATACTCTCCTCCATTCTCTTCATCATAGGCTTTTCATTTAACATCTCTCCCAAATATCCTCAATTCTTATACAGTCAACCAACTTTCAACTTTCTCTACACAAATACATACCAACTCTTCTCCTCTCTCAACTGGGGGTGCAAGCCAGCACAACTCAGTGCCGGTCCCAAGCCCGGATAAATGGTGAGGGTTGGCGTCAGGAAGGGCATCCGGCCGTGAAAGATTTTGCCAAAACCAAGAATGATGAGCCAAATTCATATAGCCTCGGAAAATGCCAGGGCGTACCCCGTATGCGACGCGCAGGGGCCTCGCCTGACCCCCGCGAGAAATGGACGAGGGCTGCCGAGTCGAGGACGGGCTCGGGTAAAGAAGCTAGTCCGAGTGGTTAGAGTTGGGACGTTGAATGTAGGCTCTATGACTGGGAGAGGAAGGGAGGTGGCGGATTTGATGGAGAGACGGTGTGTGGGAGTATTGTGTGTGCAGGAGACGAGGTGGAGAGGAAATAAAGCAAAGGAGCTGGGAGGGGGATATAAGTTGCTTTATAGTGGAACGAATGAACAGGGTAGAAACGGTGTTGGTATAGTGCTGTCAGAAGTGCTGAAGGATAGCCTGGTGAGTGTGAGTAGAAAGAGCGATAGAGTTATGAGTGTTAAGCTGGGCCTTGACGAGATGACGGTGAACATCGTGAGTGCGTATGCCCCCCAAGCTGGCTGTGAAGGTGTAGAAAAGGAAGTGTTTTGGAATCAGTTGGATCAAGAACTTGGTGCGATACCAGAGGGGGAAAAAGTGATCTTGGGTGGAGACCTGAATGGCCATGTGGGAAGAAGTAGAGAGGTGATTGAGAGGGTGCATGGTGGTTGGGGCGTGGGAGAGAGAAATGAAGAAGGGGAAAGGGTGGTGGATTTCGCGATGGCGCTTGATCTAGCGATAGTAAACACCTTCTTCCAGAAAAAAGATAACCAGTTTGTGACCTATAGGAGCGGAGGAAGAGAAAGCCAGATAGACTTTCTAATGTGTAGGAGATCCCATTTGGAAGAAGTTAAGAACTGCAAAGTCATAAACGGGGAAAGCGTGGCGGCGCAACATAGAATCCTGGTGATGGATTGGTCGTTTAAGAGTGGTAGGAAAAGAAGGCAAGAACAGGTGACACCTAGGATAAAGTGGTGGGGACTGAAGAAAGAAGACCAGAAAAGGAAATTTGAGGAGAAGGTTTTGGAAGAAGTAAGGTCGTTGGAGAGTGTACAAGAATGGTGGGAGGAGAACAGCCGGGTGATATTGAGAGTTGGTGAGGAAGTACTGGGCAAAACATCAGGTAGAAGACCCCCTGAAGATAAAGAGACGTGGTGGTGGAATGAAGAGGTTCAGGATGTGATTAAAAGGAAGAAAGATGCTAAAAAGAAGTGGGACACATCTGGTAGACAAGAGGATAGAGAAAGCTATAGGCAGGCGAAAAAGGAGGCGAAGAAGGGAGTGGCAAGAGCCAAGGCGCAGGCGATGGATGAAGTATATAAAGAGTTGGAGACACCGGCGGGAGAGAGAAAGATCCTTAGAATAGCGAAGGCTAGGGATAAGGCGAGTAAAGATTTTACTCAAATTAAACAGGTAAAGGATGGGCAGGGAGTGGTCTTAAAGGATCAGGATAAAATCATGGATAGATGGAAGAGTTATTTTGAACATCTGTTAAATGAGGAAAACCCAAGGGTTATTTTTGAAGATGGTGTCCCAAATCAAGGGTTAACTTCAGGAGTGAATAGGGAGGAGGTGAAGGTGGCGTTGAAAGGAATGAAGAAGGGGAAGGCATTGGGACCGGATAGGATACCAGTGGAGGCGTGGAATTGTTTGGGAGATGAGGGCATAGATCTATTGTGGGATCTGATGCAGAAGATATATGAACAAGAGGAAATGCCGGAGGAGTGGGGGGATAGTACACTCGTACCTATCTACAAAGAGAAGGGGGACATCCAGGATTGTGGAAATTATAGGGGAATAAAGCTTATGTCACACACGATGAAGGTTTGGGAAAGGATTATAGAGAAAAGGTTAAGAGAAGAGACAACCGTGGGGGAGCAGTTGGGTTTTATGCCAGGTAGGGGAACAACTGATGCGATTTTTGCACTGAGGCAGTTGATGGAGAAACACCGGGAGCGACAAAAGGGACTGCACATGGTTTTCATCGACCTAGAGAAAGCATATGATAGAGTGCCACGCCAGGAGGTTTGGAGGTGTATGAGAGAGAAAGGTTTGCCGGAGAAGTACGTTAGGTTGGTGCAAAGTATGTATGAAGGAGCAAGGACCCAGGTTAGGAGTAGTGTAGGTGTAACGGAATGGTTCCCCGTGAGGGTTGGTCTACATCAGGGATCTTCTTTGAGCCCGTACCTTTTTGTTTTGATTATGGATGTGTTGGCCCAGGGGATAAAAAATCAATCCCCTTGGTGTATGCTCTTTGCAGACGATATTGTTCTGTGCAGCAACAGGAGAGAAGTAGTAGAAAGAAAATTGGAGGAATGGAGGAGGGCTTTTGAAGACGGAGGGTTGAAAATCAGCAGAAAGAAAACGGAGTACCTGAGGTTCTACGAAAATCAAGACTCAGAAATTAGTTTAGAGGGAACGAGGTTAAAGAGAGTAAGTAAGTTTACGTACTTGGGATCGACAGTGGCTGAGGACGGTGAGCTGGACACAGAAATAACACACAGAGTGCAATCTGGTTGGAAAAATTGGAAGAAAGTTTCAGGGGTGTTGTGTGACCGAAGAATAGGCGCAAGGGTTAAGGGAAAAGTGTATAAGACTGTGGTAAGACCGGCTATGATGTATGGGGCTGAGTCTTGGGCTATAAAGAAAGATCATGAGAAAAGACTAGATGTAACGGAGATGAGAATGCTGAGATGGATGTGCGGAGTGACAAGGTTGGATAGAGTAAGGAATGAAAGGATAAGGGGCACAACAAAGGTTGGAGAAATCTCGAGGAAGATACAAGAAAGTAGACTGAAATGGTATGGACATGTGATGAGAGGGGACGAAGATTATGTGGGTAAGAGAACGATGAATATGGAGGTGTATGGCAGGAGAAAGAGAGGCAGACCGAAGCGAAGGTGGATGGAGAAGGTGAGGGACGATTTGAGGGAGAAGGGCTTGTCGGAGGAAGAAGCCCAGGACCGGGCTGTGTGGAGGAGGCTGGTCAGAAACGCCGACCCCGCATAGAGGCGGGAACGGGCGAAGAGAAAGAAGAAGAAGAATCTTTCACATACTCGTACATCAACAAAACTTGTCACTACTCACCTTAATTCATTCTCTAATTCATCCAGAAGCACAACAAGATCATCACTATGTCCTAAAGTACCAAAATCATGGTTACTATTTTTCAAATAGACATAAGTACCATCTCTATAGGATCCTAGTCTATGTACAAAGTAGCATAAAGCTAGTCTAAACTATGAGAAATTATTTCATAGGCATAAATCTGGTCTTTAGTAATCACGATTAACTTGCAAAAAGTTTTAAGCTCTTCCCTTTTGTTTATGATAAAAATCTTTTCACCCTTTATGATCTTGCACTCAAACTTAAATTTTGAACAGACTGTACAGACAAATTTTTTAGCCATTAAAAATATAAAATATCTAATATCTATACTTAAAATTCTGCAGGAAGATTTTTAACTACTTCTATTTACATCATAATTTTTTTTAATTAGGTTGAATAGGGGCCTATCAAGCTTAGGAAGCATTGATACTTTAATATTAATGGTGAATAAGGAATCACTACAAGGATGGGTCAGTGATAGCCAGAGGCGTACCGAATGGGAGGGCGACAGGGGCGATCGCCCCCCCTTTGAGCTAATAAATTATTATTTTGATTATTTTTAGTATTTAATTTACATATTCAATTAAATATTTTACATATTTAATTTCGTTATTATTTTTATTATTTTATTATTTTGTGTGGATTTTGTTTGGATTTTTTATTTCATTAAAATGGACTTTAATGTTATGGTTAGTAATAATTCCTATTTCTATTTGTAACTTTGTAGAGTACTATTTGCAGGTGTCACAGGACTAAAGATAATGAACCTTTATAAATTTTTCAAAAGAAAAAACGTCCAAACTGACTGGTTCTACAGGTAACAGAGCATGATGATGAAAGTACTGTTAATCCCAGTAAAATTGCTAGGTTACAACAGGATGAGAATGAAAGTGAAAAAATTTCCGCGCCTTCGGCGTTACCTCTTGCCTCTCCTAATACTAAAAATCTAAGATGGCTTAGGATCTCGAAATTAGCACTTTTTTATTCTTATGTTAATATAAATCTGAACATCCTAATTGCGGTTTGCATTGAATATTATGTTATTAATCAGATTTTTATCATAATTTTTATATTTTTTATAATATATTTTTTATATTTTTATTCATAATGTGTCTTAGCAGTAGCTAGTTAATCATCTCTCACTAAACGATAAGCTCATCATGAACATACATAAAAATTATTTATCTCTATTTCAATTATACTTCTACGATTAGTTCCAAGTTCGCCCCCCGCTTGGCAAATTTCTGGGTACGCCCCTGGACTGATAGCTATGATCGGATGATGTAATAACCCATGGCCATGGCCTGGTTCCATCAAAAAGCTCGCAGTTCACTACAGCTAACTTTAATAGATATATCGAGCTTAGACGTCAGGTTAAAAGATCAGTTAGGAATGCTAAGCGTAATTTAGAGATACTTATACCTGCGGATAGTAAACATAATCCAAAAAAGTTTTTTGAATAAGTCAATAATCGCAAGCCGATAAAAGATAACATCGGCCCTCCAGTGGATGTTAACGGCGCTTTAGCTTCTGACGCTCAGGAGATGGCGGGTATTTTCAATAACTTTTTAGCGACAGTTTTTACCGTAGAGGACGTAAATAATGTCCCCGACGTGGACGATATCGTTCCATTTAGTAGCGAACTATTTTGGATGAAATAACTGTTTACGAGGGTGAGAATGCGCATTATATCGTTAGACTAAAAGTTAGCAAGGCTCCAGGCCCTGACGCTTTTTATCCCAGACATTTGAAAGATTTGAAAGACTTTACTGTAGGCCCTTTAACAAAGATTTTTAATCAGTCACTCGAAACGGGGATTATTCCTGAAGACTTCAAATTAGCTAACGTCACACCCATTTTTAAAAAAGGCGACCGCACAGTAGCTAGCAATTATAGGCCCATTAGCTTAACGTCAATTGTCGGTAAACTTTTGGAATCCGTAGTTAGGGATCGTATCATCGATAACTTAGGAAGTAGAGATTTGATAAATAGTAGTCAGCATGGGTTTCGACGCCATAGATCTTATTTAACTAATTTGTTAGAATTTTATAACGAAATAGTGCGCGAATACGATAGGCATAGAGCGGCTGAATGTTATTTATTTAGATTTTAAAAAGGTGTTCGATACAGTTCCGCATAGAAGATTAATTGCGAAGGTTAAAGCGCACTATACGCGGTCAGGTAGCTAACTGGTTAGAGGAATGGCTTCGTGCTAGGAGACGGACGGTCGTTGTTAATGGTAGTGAATCGGGGTGGTTGGATGTAGGTAGCGGTGTCCCACAGGGTTCAGTGTTAGGCCCATTGCTATTCGTAATTTACATTAACGACATAGATGTAGGAATCACTAGTAACGTGTCAAAATTCTCGGACGATACTAAAATAGGCGGTAAGTTTGTTAACGAGGACGATAGAAATAGGCTCCAAGACGATGTAAATAGGATTATGGAGTGGACGGATAAGTGGAAGGTGCACTTTAACGTAGACAAATGTAAAGTTTTGCATATAGGTTCTCGTAACAATAATTACATGTACACGATGGATGATAGAGAGTTAGCGAACGTTGACGAGGAAGTAGATTTAGGCGTAGCGTATCTAAGAATTTAAAATTCCTCCAGTGTCTGGAGTCTTTCGCAAAAGCTAATAGGATGTTAGGCTTCATAGCACGTAATTTCGAATTTAAATCGAAGGATATATATTGCCCATTTACAAGTCCCTAGTCAGGCCTCATTTAGAATATGCCGTTCAGTTTTGATGCCCGTATTTGCGTAAGGATATTGATAGGTTAGAGAGGGTTCAGCGTGATGCCACGAAACTAATTCCGTCATTGCGCAACAAGCCTTATGAAGATAGGATTAAAGAGTTAGACTTGCATTCACTTGAAAGTAGGAGATTAAGGGGAGAGCTTATTGAAGTATTGAAAATCGTTAATAACATCGATAACGTAAATTTTGACAAATTGTTCACTTTCGATAATAGCAATACTCGGAATAACGGATATAAGTTGCGTGGCAGACGTTTTACTACTAATATCGCTAAAAACTTCTTTACGTTTAATTAAAGTAATTGATAAAGGGAATAATCTTCCCGCACCCGTCGTGAACTCTACCAGCGTTAATGTGTTTAAAAATTGTCTAGATAGGCATTTTAAAAATATGAACGTTGTTTAAAATAAAAACAATTGGCAACAGGAGCTCGGGGGGGTGGTAATCGTGGATGAATCTGTTGACGTCTAATGCCAGCTTGTGACATGCCAGCGTGTTATATGCCAGCAAAAAAAAAAAAAAAAAGACTAACACGAACTTCGTTGTAGCTTGTTGAGTAAATTGACCCACGTTTTGTTATTCTTTATACTTTTTTTTCTTCTTCTCTCCTTATTTGCATGTCTGTAACTCTATTGCATGTCTGTAGTTTGCATAGTATGATAGTGTTTGAGTTAAGAATGTGTTGCATGGTTTGTAATGCGCACTTATTTTACTTCTTTTCGTCTTTCACGCCTTTCCAGCCGAGTGGGCTACATCCTTTACCTCCCTATGGAGTGGAAGATCGGTCTGCAACAGCTGGAAGAATGTGTTGCTTTGAGTTAAGAATGTGTTGTTCTTGAGTTAAGAATGTATTGCATGGTTTGTAAGCGTTCTTTTCATCTTTCATTCCTTTCCGGCAGAGTGGGCTCTATCTCCCTATGGAGTAGAGGACCGTTCTGCAACCTTTCCTATTCTCCGACTATTTTTCTGACTTGTCGGCAGTGGCCGGCGGATGATGATGGTGAGTCTTTTTTCTCTTTTTCTGAATGAACGTTAGCCCACGAGTGATAGGTGATGCTACTTACTTAACCCCTTATTCTCTTCTCTTAACCCCCTACTCTTTCCTTTCTCTCGGGCTAACCTTAGAGTGGATCTTAGGGTCTTTGTTAGCCTTAGCTTCTGTAGATCTCTAGATCACATGAAATATCATTACAGATGTAAAACTGACAAAAACCACATCTGTATTTGCTTTAGCTAAAGTTCGCTTTCTCACTGTTGTAAAAAGTTTTAGTTATCTTAAAACAAAACAGTTAATATAGTATATTTAATGTAGTTTCCATAATAAAGGTGAACTATAACAACAAAACAGATCAAAATGTTCACAGCTCAAGATATTTGAAAATGAGGAGAATACTGTTGGTATTTTAATGGTTATTTTTGTAGAAAATTTGAATAACTTTCACTTTATTTCTTTAGGTTCTCTAAACTCCAGTATTTTTGATAAGAATCATAAAAGGAAGGTTGATGTTAAGCAAGTGATTCATACAATGAAATCATCTGGTCCTATCGAGGTTATCCAAGTCATAAACTAAATTTTATAATAAAATCTTGCAAAATGCCAATCTCAAAGCAACTAATTAACATAAACTGTTTACATAGCTACCGAAGTAGCGTACATTAGTTCAAATAGATGTAGGTCCATCTCGGCCCATTTCCAACTCGGTCCACTCGGCTAACTCGGTTAGGTTAGGTTAGTTAGCAATTAATTTCGTACATAAATACTATTAATTAATGACCGAGTTGGTAGGTACAGTGGGCCGAGTTGGACTGTAACCGCTAAAATATATACTCTGTGTTTTGTTTGGTAGATCTGTTAGTTACACAGAAGTATATAACTACTGAATGGAAAAAAGCAAATGTAGTACCCATTTACAAAAAGGATAGTAAAACGGAGGTAGGAAATTATAGGCCTGCTAGTTTAACGTAATTGATAAGAAAGCTACTAGAAAAACTTATAAAGAACAATATTTAAGATCATTTGGAAAATTGTATTCTTATCTCAAGTTTCCAACAAGGATTTAGATCAGGAAGTAATTATTTCTTCAGTTAGTTTTAGGGTGATGGAATTTTGGTGTGACTTACCATCTACAGTAATGAATAACAGTCTTTGTACAGTTTTAAGAAATAGCTTTATGAATATTTTAATCAGAGAGAAAAATAGTAAAGTTAAGTTTAGTCGGTTGTAACACAAACCAATGGATGAAAATATAATTAAGATCAATTTATACTAAAACAAATATGACTACAAGGCACTACCAATTTTGTACAAGTGAAGTTAAAGACACACTCTTTCAAACCTTTTGTTCAGCAGCTCTGAGGGAAATATGAAAAAGGATTTGGCAGAACCCTAAATATACTTTATGACAAACTTTTAAGACTGCTATACAAGTTACCCCAAGTTGTTCAGTTTCTCAAATGTTTGCTAGCCACACTGGATCAAGCACCCGAGAAGAAACAAATGTTCAATTCAGTCTAGTCCAAAAATTAAAAATCCATTTCAAGGAATCCTTAATTTCATATAATGTCCATAGATACAGTAAATTTAGAATATTTAGAATATCTAAATTTAGAATATCTTACTCATCAATAGTCTATTTAAGAGACTCAATGTTTGTGTTAAAGAATTTAGTGTTTTATAAAAAAAAATTTCAGAGTCCTACATAAGCTACCCTAATTAGGCGGCACCAAAATTTAATAAGTGCCGATACCGGCTCAAAGTTTGTCAGCGACCCCGGAAAATTGAATTTCAGCGCCCTTAAGACTTATAAAATAAACTATATAGGGTTATGGTTTATTGCCCTCACCCTCATCCATTGGAAATTTCCAGCAGATATTGGTGGAGAGTTCAACAGCAAAAACCGGAAGTTTTTTCGTTAAAAAGTTGTTTGTGGAGGTCTTCAAAAGACCTCGTTAAGTCGTGTTTTTTTGGTTAATGTTTAATTTGTATGCCTTCGGTATTTAGCGCTGCCTAATGGTAAAGAAGGAAATTACCACCCCTTATTATTTCGTTGGGACTCGCTCCTAGTTGTAGGGTGCGCGGCTCTCTTTCGATGTAGGCGATGGAGTTACGCAACGAATTTATTCGGTTTAATTAATATAGGCATTCACTACACTAAAATACTAGGCCTATCCTTTTGAATTACTAGTTTTTATTATGAGGTATTCACTCAGAACTTATAAGAAGATTAAGTACGTCTCCCTTGCTTAAAGCATCGCTGTAACTAAGCAGCTCTGAGATGAGCTGATATAAAATTATTTTTCTTAAACATTCGCTGACGTCTAATTTTTGTGTTTTCATTATTTCTTCTCTCGAAGTAATTTTCATGAGTCAACAATGGAAAATTTTATACGAAATAATATGTTTTTCTTCTTGTTATGTGGACCCAATGCCTACATATTGGGTCCTATGTATGGCAATTATCTTCATTCCCAATAGGCTATGTCGCCAATCCCGAGGCAATTTTGCAGTTATTTAATTCAATAAATTAATAATTTGTATTTAATTAAGAAATAAAGGTACCATATACGATACCATATAGTTTTTCCACATAGTGGGGGCCCAAAGGAAAAATTTGTATGCTATATATTAAATTTTTTATAAAATGTTTCTGAAATCATATGAAATGACTTAAAAAGAATGAAGTAGGAACATATATTCCGAGAGGTAGATGGCTTTAATCAGAATTTTAGGTGCTTATGGTTTGACGAGTGTATTCTATGTAAAGATGGGTGCTAATTCCAAAAAAAGCTGTCTTATTGACCCAAGTTAAGACAAAATAGCCATTTTGGACACTTTTTGGCCAATTATAGCCAAAATCAGAGATTTTCAGAATTTTAGGTGATTATGGTTTGACAAGCGTATTCTATGTAAAAATGGGTGCTAATTCCAAAAAAAGCAGTCTTATTGACCCAAGTTAAGACAAAATAGCCATTTTGGACACTTTTTTGCCAATTATGGCCAAAATCAGAGATTTTCAGAATTTTAGGTGATTATGGTTTATTAACATTTAGCAAGAACATTAACAACATTAATTCATCATCTCCATCATCATCACTCTCATCTTCGTCCTCTGAGTCAGTATCGGAAATACTATCAGTGTCTTCGTCCTCAACACCCTCATCTCCATCTGCGACACCTTCCGGTTCCATGGTCTCAGAAAGTATGGTTGGCATTTGACTGCCGGTAAACCAGACTGGTAGAAAAATTCCATTAACCTCTTTCCAGCCATGGTCTGTGGGTCGCATGTTCTGCAGTGGATCTCCTAGATGCGCATACTTCCAGAGATATGCAGCATAGTTGCACCTAGCTAACGTTTGATCCAGAACATCTTTGCAGGGAGGAAGCATGCCTGCATCAATACCTTTAATTTTCTGTAAAGGAGAGTTTCGCTCATTTGGCTTTACCTTTGCTGGAATATCTTCAGTCTGGCCTCATTCACCGATGAAATGGTTCCCTGGCCATATAGAGTACACACATATTTTTGTACGTGGTTTACTTCATCAACAAAGGTGGTCTTCTCTCCAAGGCTGCCGAGATCTTCAAGCTGTAACGGGTTCTTTTCAGCCTTCTTCGGTGGATTCACTGTTCCCTTCCTAAAGAAGGGTGATGTGTAATCACATCCCGTTAGCGAATGATAACCTGGCAATGCCTTGCAGAGAACTGGACCTAGGTGATTTGCTAGATCAGTGATGTGTACATATCTCCTGGTGTTGTCACTAGCATGCCCAAGGTCCATCCACACTTTGGCTTTGAGTTGTCTGGCATGGTACAGAAGAATAACCATGATATCAGTGTCCGTTGCAAGGACAACAACATTCTGTCTTGGTCTTGTTTTTGACAGCACGCTGAGATGGTACACCAGCATGGTATCGGCGTCCACGTGTGAGCATACATACTCAGGTGCTTCATTGTGTTCTACATTTCCTGATAGAGTTGCTGTATATTGCAGACACTGCTCCTCATGTGCAACAAGAACCCTCGTTTGTTTTATGATAGGTGCGTACTTGTTATCTTTCCATTCATAAGTGCAGTTTTGAAATTTGGTGATCTCAAGGCATGTCTGAAATCTTTAAGACGTAACTGATCTGATCCAGTTATGTGAAATGATCCTTCATTTGCACCTCTTTCCTGGTGCTCAACATTATTTATACTTTTCATATACTTGTCACAGAGAAAGTGTACTTCACTTGCCCTTGCACTGCATATGATCTTCAGGACCAGCATTGCTGCAGTTCCAAGAGTAAAAGGCAAGTCTGAATGCAGTGATTGGATTATAAACATTGCGTCATAGAGAACTAAATCAACTGCTGGCGGCTCTCTGTGTGTAGTCAAATCTTCAAGATGTTTGGACAGTTGATACTTTGGTGTTTTCTTCATCGTGCCATAAACGCTAGCCATAGAGAGGGGAACAGGAGTAAGTGGAAAAGGAAACACATTTTCAAGCTCGATCTTCCTGGTACAAGCAAGATAGAGTAATCTGCCGAGCAAGTCCCGTGTTGTCTTTAGCACCAAAACGTTTTCGTCTTTACCTCGTCCTTTGGTCTTGACAGCAGCACTGGCAAAGTTTTTCATTTTTCTTCTTTGCAGTGGCCTTTCAAACCTTGTGGGGTCATTTAAGCATTCCTGGAGGAAGTCATCTTTCCACTTTTCCCCCAAAACGAAGAGATTTAACATCTCTTTTACTTCATCTGGCATTTTCTTGCCGTCTGCTGGAGAGTACAGATTGGTATCTTCAAGCAGAGACTCGACGAAAGGATTCATTGTAGTCTCTATCATTTTGGATATGCTTTCCAGGTCTCTTTGGAATTTACTCACCTTCGACTTTCTTAGTTCATGGCTTGGATTAGTGTCCTTCTTTATTGCTGCTTTTTCAAACAGATGCCTCACTATGGTACTTCTAGTTGATCTCGTCACTGTCCAGCGCTTGGTTGTTCCTTGACTTTGATGGAAAGCAGTGATACCAGTTTGTCGCAAAGCTGCATCTGCATTGATCGTACTTTCTAGTGCTTGATCCACTGGTTGTCTGGCAAAGGAATTGGAAGACAACCTCATAGATAAACCACCTCTTTCAAGTTGTTGTCTCGTGCCAGGATGGGTGGTATCCATGTTCAAGAGTCTGAGATAGTACAAGCACATGTACGATTTGCAGCAAAGAAAATGTCAATCGTTTTCCCAAGCATGAAGATGAAAAGGTCCACATCATTTGTTCGTACGGCTCTGCTGATGAACATGTAGCTGTCAACCATGTCAATGTAATTCATCCAGAACTGTGAATTTACACCATATTTGCCAGTTCTGGTGGCATCATAGAAGCTTTCAAAGACCATCATGAATGCTATGTACTCATCTGTCTCCTCCAAAGATATCTTCTCAGGGGATGGTGATTCGTGGAGAGTCTTCAGGGTTTCAACCAAATGTCCATAACTGTCATTTGCCTTTTCCAGTTCCAAAAAAAACCCATACGGTTGCTCCGCATAGCAGATGCTAGGAGCACATGCCTTTTTCCTGTCAAAAAGGCATTTAGCGAACCCTTGGTGAGGGCACCACTTTCAATTAAGATGTGGGCTGCACCTGACCCATCCAATAAGTACCCCACTGCTGACAGATATCGGAACATAATATGGAAAGCCCCAAAGCAGACAAAGACATTGTCATACTTAGGGCTCATGGTGTCCTGCATTTGTGAAGCTGGCTTGGCTATAGCCAGATCATAGGTTGTTGCAATGCAATCTTCATTACATTCTTCAGCAATGGTCATATTTCTTTTCATGGTTACATTCATTACATCATGCCGTGTAGGAGGGGCTCCGATGTTTGCCAAATAGCCTATGTTCTGAGATGGTAAATCATCTTTGGTTATTGTTGAGTTCCAGCCAGACCACATTGGTGTCTGTTTGTTTGTTTTGCAGGATTTTGTCCATGCAACATCTCTGGCAGCACAGGCTTTGTAGTTATTTGTACCTCAAAGGAAAACTTTGATATTTTTAGTTTCTTTCTCACTGGTTCGAGTTCTGGATTTGGTATTTCAAGACTTCTCTTCTTTCGGTTGTTCATAGAAATAGGATGTGTAGTCATTGTTGTTGTTGTGGATGTTGTCGTTGTTGCTGTTGGTGACGATATAACTGGAACTTCATTTTGAATACAGATGCCTTGTGTGTCATGATACATTGATTCATCATAGTTGTCCCATGCTGTGTTTGTACTTAGTCCTTCACTTGCTTCTAGGCCATCAGGAAGAACTAGGTTTTTCTCATTAATATTAGTAACAATTTCAGTCTCGTATTCTTTTGCAGCATGATATCCTATGCAGTGGCCAAAGTGATTAACAACTTCAATCTTCCTGGAACCAGTAATACTCTTTAAACCAATAGAATACGCTTGTCAAACCATAGTCATCTAAAATTCTGAAAATCTCTGATTTTGGCCATAATTGGCCAAAAAGTGTCCAAAATGGCCATTTTGTCGTAGCTGGGGTCAATAAGAGTGCTATTTTCGGAATCAGCACACTTTTTACATGGAATAGGCTTGTCAAACTAAGATCACCTAAAATTCCGATTAAAGCCATCTACCTCTTACGGTAACAAGAAGAGAAAGGTTACTCAAGACCTATTTAAATATAAAAGTTCAAGAGGCCAACTTCTTAAGTTTAGTTAAAGTTATGTCAATCAGTTTGACTCCCCTTAGGTATAGGAAAATTAAAGTAAAGTTATTAAGCATTTTAACTTTGCTCATTATTTGTGCAAGTTTTATAAGTCATCAGTCTTAATTTTTTCTTGAAGAGTTTTCTGGCTTTCAAAGCAGTCTTTCTTTGAGGCCTGTATGGTTTAGTCTGACTTACATCAGGTACATTGAGAGATTCCTCATCAATAGTATCCTGATCTATCCTTTGGGGTAATGATTCTAACTTAGCCTCATATTCCAAAGGATATAGTAATGTGAGATCTCTGGTGGTTTCACCAGTTGCTGTTTTCAGTTTTACAACCCTGGTAACTTCGTCTTCACCAGTTTTGAGCTCTAAGACTTTTCCCACTGACCAATGTTGTTTTGGAGTCTTGTCATGTATCAACACAATGTCCCAAATTTTGACTGAATCATTCCAATTTTGTTTTGTCAATTGTTTAGGTCTTTCTCTAAGACTTGTTAAGTATTTTTCTCTCCATTTTGTTATAAACTGAGTTTTGATTTGTCTCAGATTTTAGTATCTTGTGTTGCGTTATTTGTGTCCTACCACACCCAATCTGGATCATCTGTACTGTTATGTTCATATTCTGGTAACACGTTTAATGTTTCTCCTTTAATTAAGTGGTTTGGTGTGAGAGGTTCTGGCTCATTAATACCATCTCCCACATAAGTTAATGGTCTGTTGTTGGTAACATTTTCAATTTCTGTCAGAATAGTCATGAGTTCAAAAATTTGTAGATGTTTGGTCCCAATAGTCTTTTTAAGGCAATGCTTTACAGTCTGTATGTTTCTTTTCCAAATGGAACCACACCAAGGTGAGTTAACAGGAATGTACTGCCAGGTTATAGTGTGTTTGATTAAATGAGTTTGTACTGTTTCACTGTCACAAATCTGATGAATGATTCTTTCACCAGATTTGAAGTATGTGGCATTGTCTGACCATAAAGTTTTGGGTACAGAATTGTGTGCACAAAATCGTCTGAAAGCAGCAATAAAAGCCTCTGCTCTCAGATCTTCTACTATGTCTAAACATATGGCACGTGTTGCAGCACAGTTGAAGAGTACAATGTACACCTTGTATTCCTTTGAGTCCATTTTGTCTCCAAAACTCACATTCACCGCTCCAGAGTAGTCAATCCCCTTGGTTTCAAATGGCTGAGCAAATGTTACTAGGTCCACAGGTAGGTCTGGAGGGCTTGGGGTCTTAAAGGGTCGTGAATGGATACGTTTGCAAGGAATGCATGTGTTTAAAAATTTCTTTGTTTCAGTTCTACCTTTTGGTAGCCAGTAAGTTTTTCTCATCTCTGTCAGGGTTTGTGGGACCATCATGTGGTGCATTTTGTTGTGGGTATTCCTGATGATGTGATTTATGAAGCGATTTCTCCTTGGAAGAAGAATTGGGTGCTTAGAGTTCTAAGTCAGAGCTGACTTGTTGAGTCTTCCTTTACACCTTATCAGACTCTCTGCATACAGGTACAGATTTAGATCCATGACAAGTGAAGGAATTCCTTTGTTTAATGTTTTACTGGACCTAAGATACTCCAACTCCTTGTCAAATTCTGAAGCTTGTATGTGTTTGAGTCAGTATTTTGTTGCAGTTTCTGTTAAGTTAGAAAAGGCCTTCTGAGGACAGTGTTTGAGAAGGTAGCTATTGACAAACTTGCAGCAATAGACTAATTCTAAAGAGTTTGTTGAGGTCTGAATAATGTTTATAGTCAAAAATAGGTTTGTCCTCAGTGATCTTTTCAGTTGTTGTAGAGTTGAGTTTTAGGTTAACTACTTCAGCTGGCCAAAGATCCGCACATTTTAGCCATTCAGGCCGTTCATACCAAACTTTGTTTGCTTTCAACAGTTTGTAAGAGAGCCCTCTTAAAAAAAAGTCTGCAGGATTCTGTTTTGTTTGTATGGACCTAAATTTGATTTCTGTTAGTCTGTTCTTCACAAATATGTTTTTGCAAGAAGTTGTATCTGTGTTTGTCACCCATATTAGACAAATTTGACTGCCTGCCCATAAGTAAATGTCTGTTATGTCAACTTCTTTATACACTTGTGAGAGAAAGTCTGCTGGCTTGACTCCCAGTGAGACAGCCAACAATTCAAGTTGTGGTACAGTTTTCTTTTGGCTTAAGGGTGCCACTTTTCCCTTTCAATAAACCAAGTTACTTTCATTTTCACTTGTTAAATAGGCACAACACCCATAAGCTTGTGTGTTGGCATCTGTAAAAGTGTGTAGTGTTTGAGGTTTCAATCTGTAACCAGTACATTTTGGTACATAGATATTTGGAACTTTGTTTAAGTTTGTGGCCAATTTTTTCCAATGAAGTTGGTCTTCCATTGAAAATTGTTCATCCCAATCAATTTTCTTTTTCCATAAATCCTGCAAAAGGATTTTGGATCTTATGATTGCTGGTAAATATAATCCAATGGGTTTAAAAATTTTGGATAATCGTGAAAGCACTTGTCTTTTTGTATTGGCATTTGGATTTAAATTATAACTCTTTGTGCAAAGAGTGTCATTGTGTTCGGAATTCTGTTTTAAAAACCAAAGCATTCCAAGCGTTTTTGTATTATTGTTAGTTTCAATGTTCCCTTTGTTGTCTTTTGTTATCTGTTCATTTAATTTAGGAGAATTAGAAACCCACTCTCTCAGTCCAAAATTTCCTTGCTTCATTATGGGTTGTGACATTTTGTAAATTTCAAGCAATTCCTCTTCAGTTACAGTACAACCAGTGAGGTTATCTACGTAAAAGTTTTGTTTTAAAAACTGAACTGTTAAGTTCTCTTGAAATAAGTTTAGGTGGTTTTAATTGTTAAAGCAAGAATACTTGGAGAACAATTTGCTCCAAAAATAATTACTTTAACTATGTTGGTTTCGAAACCTTTGTTAATGTCATGTGGATCATTAAACCACAAAAACCTGAGATTATTTTTATCATACGCAAGCTTCAAATTTATACAGAGGAATTCTTTTCCTACGTCACTCTGTACCGCATAGTTGTCTAAACGGACAAACTATACATGCCTACAATATGGTACCGTATATGGTACCTTTATTGTAGGCATGTATAGTTTTTCTAAAAGACTTTTTCCCATTTTAATAAATTTTTCATAATGATAAAAATCTACAAATATAGGAATATACTGTAGGTCTCTCGCTACAACAATAAGAAATAAAATACACTCCTGAACAATTTGACTGCATGTCAGACGATTTTTATTTTTTAGATTTCTTTTTATTCATTTATTAAGTTTTTTCTCTCCGTTTTTTAGCGACACCTGCATATTGCGCTCCAACAACCCCTCCTCCCCGGTTAGCCAGGCCATTCAGCCGACCCTGGCTGAGATCTAAAATTCATGAAGCTTAGAACACTGAACTGGGAGCCAAGAGGTATGGAAATGTTGTTGTAAGGGAAATTTGAATAGGTCCTCAAAATTTGTGACATAACATTAGCCTGAGACAAATTCTCCCCTAAAGGCTGAAGACTGCTGCGACAACTAACCCACAACACCCTTGCCACATACATGTACAACAGGGACGTGCGGTGCGTAATAATTCAGGGTAGGCAGTAGGCACTAATAAAATCAATTGCCAACAAAGGGTCTGTAAACTGTATTAACAATAATTACCATCGACATATAGAAATTAGGCATGCATCGCATTGTTACTCAACTTAATAAAACTGGACAGAATTTCAGCTATTTTATACCAACTAATATCCCGGTAATTAATAAAAATATTAAAAGTTCAAAATAAAATTTTAGTTATATAAGTATTTACTTACAATATTTGTAGAAAAATTCCATTCGTCTCTCCTTCTGAAAAAATATTTCTGTAACCATGTCATAAAAGTTGTGTGTAGTACTTTGTTCCAGTTTCATGAACCTTTCTTTTTCTGTAGAGATTAAAGCAAGCGATGAAAACCTTTCATGTGTCATTCGATTCCTAGTGCGTTTTAATTCTTTTTAAAACTGAAAATGTTCGCTCAACTGGAACAGTTGTAGCTGGAATTGTAAGGACCAATTGCAGCAGTTTCACTGCTTCGGGAAATGTTTGTTCCAGTTCATTTTTAAAATTGAAGACAAGCAAATATTTAATAGATTTGTCTCGTAACATTGGTGCATTATAGATTCCAGCCAAATCAGCTTTTCGTCTTACGAAATCAAAGAAGTTAGCATAATTCTTTTCTAAACTTTCCTGTGCTTCCCTATCAACTTGACTAGCCATTTCGGCAAACTTCTTACTATCAACTAAAGTAATAAACCGCAAACTTTTGAAGTCATTATATCTAGCTTCTATTTGTTTCATTATATCATTCAATATAAAACAAAAAAATCTTTCTCTTTCTTTCTTGATTGGATGTTTTATGCGACAATTGGATTCAGCAAGATTATTTTCTATACAATTCTCTTCAAATTTCTCATATAACGCACCAAAATTTTTACGCATATCTTCTAATGATTCTATTGTGTCATTGATTCTTTCAATGCAATATGAAATATATATTATTTTAGTTTGCAAGATATTAAAGAGTAGCTCAGTTTTATTGAAAATTTCTTCATAGGTCTTTAGTAGAAAGTATGTTGAGTCTTTTGTCAGCCAATTATAAAACCCATTACTCTTTATCAAAGTATCTGCATTCCAAGACAAAGGATTGCTGTTCATATCGTGGAAAAGTTTATGAAGGTCACAATAATTGTGTAAAATGGTTTGCACTAGCCTTGAGTTAGAACTCCATCTCGTTGGTGCAACCTTTGGAATGCGTTTTCGCACTACTTCATCAAGAAACTGTGTTCGTTTCGTAGAGTGATTGAAAAATGAGGCAAGCCCCTCAATAGTCTTGAAAAATATTGTGCATTCAGGTATGAACTTTGCCGATTGAGATACAACCAAATTTAATTTGTGAGCATAACAATGGGTAAATAATGCTGATGAAGCCTTTTCTTTTACTTTAGCTTGAACGCCATTTAAATGGGACGCCATTACCGAAGCCCCGTCATATATCTGTGCTACAAGTTTCTCAGCACAGCCGTATTTCTCTAAGTTTTTAAAAATGTATTCTGTTATAGTACTAGCTGTTCTGTCTTTAAGTTCGTCAAATCCTATGAAGGCTTCTTTAATTTCATAGTCCAGTACATATCTTAAAACCGTGGAACATTGAGCTTTATTTGTAATATCAGTCGTCTTATCTACCTCTACAGTATAGCAACAAATGGTGCCTTCAAGATCTCTTCTTTGATATTGTTTTCTACAGATATACCTATCTATTGCTTCAATCAAGTCATTTTGTATTCTGTTAGAAATACCAGAAAATACAGAAGACGAATGCAACTGTGCCAATTTTTCATCAAAGTTTGCAGTATAATGAAGTAACTCAACATAGTTTCCTCGATTTAAAGATGATTTACTTTCATTATTACCGCGAAAAGGAAGTTCTTGTTTTATAAAGAAACACGTAGCATATATTAATTTGGTCAATATTTCTCGGTTCTCTTTCACCTTTTTATTATGAATTTCAATGCTAATTTCTCGTTGTTTATCGATGCTCAAGTCAATTCGTGCAGATCCAAACGTTTTCAATAATATTTGACTTTCATAATGTGCAGCAGATCTCTCATCTTTACCGACAGCAGTTGACAAGTTGTTTAAATCACAATATCCAGTTGTTACCCACACTCTTTCACTATTAGAAAATAATAAACAAGGAAAACAGAAGAGCCTACTTGTGACATCACAACCACACAGCCATTCTTTCTTGCTATACCAAACGTTTTGAAAAGTTCTAATAATTTTTGTCCCTTTATGCTGCTTTAGTTGTTTCAAGTCTGGTGTTGGTCTCCCATTCTTAATTACTTTTAATTTTTCTTCGAAACAGTTTTGAAATTTTTTTTAAAGATTTAATGTCCATTTTTGAAAGGGGTTAAATTTTAAATTCAAAGGCACCACCAACCCTCATCACTCTGGCAACCCAACTGCACTCCCTAATCCAAAAACCGAAACTGCAGTTGCGTTGCCACGTTGCTACATCATACGCCCGCCCCATGGGTTGCTTCGTAGGCAGGTTAAAAATTGCTTTTATTTCCTATTGTTTTAAAGGAAAAAGCTTGGATTGACGGCACGCGCTACAAAGAATTTAGTTATTATAATTTATATGCAGGATAAAAAGCATAGGAATATGTGCCTGCTTCAGCATTACAACATAATGTTACATACAGAATTAGCATGAAATTTGTATGTATTTTAAGAGAAAGCATTAAGGAACTGAAAGAATGAATTTTAAATAACGAAAAAAGTTACTCTTTTATATTTTTATATTTTATGCTAGGGCAGGCACTGCCTACCTTGCCTACCCTGAGTGCACGTCGCTGATGTACAATCACGCACCGACACCTCGCACCATTAAGGTAACACCAGAGAGACATTATAACCATATACTCCATTCCATACGACGCCCTACAGACATCACATAGTACAGAAAACACATACACACACACCTAACCCACAAATCACTGACAACGACTCGGTCCGAATGCGGTCCCAGGTGCGAAGCTGCCGCCTATTGACAGGTCAGAGACCAGCCTGAGCAGATCTGATCGAGTTAACTTTGGACGATTCCGATGTGGACATCACCCCAACTTACAGATGTATAAACACAGACTACAGTAGATAACTCCACAGACGACACCTGCCACCTGTGCCAGGACACACCAGAAACAGTTGAACACATTATGACAGACTGTACCGCTCTAGCACAACAACGAACACAACACAACATCACTAGTGTGCTGAACCTCTGGTCCACTCCGGAGAGGGCGATTGGTTACCTGCGTGCTGCCGGCTTGCTCGGTCAGGGTGGGCTGATCGGCTAACCAACAACAACAACAAGACTCACTACCCATACCCGTTGCTTCTCTTCTTACGTGATGCTTCTTTCACTTCGTGGTGTATGTGCTCCTTTACACAATTAAGTCCTATGACGTAGTCCATTACATCGTTTGAGCCACGAAACCCCGCAATGCTCTCGCCAGAATAACCGTATAGTATGTGAACCTCCTACTCCTCACGCTTCGCTCGGCTCAATATGGCCATAAACGCCTCAAAGGAAGGAGGACTAGGGATTCTTTGAGTGTTCACCACATCTGTAGACTTTATCGAAAACTTGTTGAACACGCAATATCAAAGGTAGCCATTACTTTTTCCGTCAACGCAAAAATTCTTCAAAATACAGGTCTGAGATCCAGGGCTTGTTGAGGTTAACTGAGCACGTAGGGCAGAGATATAACCAGTTATTGGGCGGAGTCACGTGACCCCTTTGTTTGGTCATACAGTGGGCGGTGCTTAGCCTTTTCCTGCACACACACACACACACACACACACACACACACACACAACACATGAAGGAGAAAATGAAACGCCAATTGAAACATAATTTATTTTGAATAAATAAACATATCATAAACAAATAATGAGACTCTAATTCATGGAATATAGTCAAATACGCGTAATAAATAAATAAACATATCGTTAACAAGTAAAAAAAAATACATATATATATATATATATATATATATATATATAATATATTATATATATATATATAGCAAAACATTCAAGGGCTATGGTACCCAAAGGGTACGGTACCGTAGGTGCCAGGCACCTGGTAACGTTTCCTATATGTGTTACGACACACTTCGTCCTCCTAAGTTCCTTCACGCCCCCCGTTTCTGTGCCCGAAAATTGTGGGTCCCTACAGTCAGTTGGTGTGGTTGGTTACCCTCATCTTCTAATCTTACTAGCCTCCTTTAGCGAGTCAAATTTAACGATCCGTCGGTTCGCCGGGTTAAGTGTGATGCCTTTCGCCTTCACGATATATCTCATGTCCTCCCCACCCTCACCCGTACCCCATAAGTTTTTGGACCTGTTGACACAAAAGAATCAGCGTAGGCGATATCTCCATACTCGTCCTTGATCTCATCAGTTAACGCTCCGAGGAATTCCCCAATAGGTGGCATGTATTCACCTTCCCTCTCCGTGAATATTGTGTCTGCGTACAGAACCCTCCGCCCAAAAGAATGCAGTAGTCCCCAAAACTTGATGTGGCCGTATACTGTTGTGAAACTGGCTACAGGCGGGGTGTCAGGAAATGATTGCCCCCCCCTTTAGAGCAAAAACTAGAAGAGATAGATAAAAACCGGCGAGACCACTTGAAAGAGCGTTAAAATCTGAATAAAAGCCATTATATTCTATTCTTGTGATTTTAATTCTTACCATTTTTTTCCCCACAGAAACCATGGCATCATCTATTTTGAACGATTCAGAGAAAAAGCGAGTTCTTAACCGCATTCGAGCTGTCACATTTCGTGAAGCAAATGAAGCTGGTGCAACTTTCATAACTCGACACTGGGTGGCTGAGAGATTAAAAAGATCAGAAGACTTTGTCAAAAGGAATTGGAATAAGAATCCTGAAGATTGTGAAACAGAATTTCGAGGAGGAAGACCGGAGAAATTATTTCAAGAATCGAAAGACATTGTGCTTGCTGCATCACGGCGCCGAAAGAAGAGCTGCTCTGAGGTAGCGAAAGAGATACTTATCCGTCGTGGTAAGATAGTCAATCGGCAACTTGTGCATCAATTTCGAGTTCGCCAAGGCTTGAGTGCTTGGCATGAAATAGCTAAGCCACGGAAAAGTGATCTTAATATTGAAGATCGGCTATGGTTTTGTGATTATCTTGAGGAATGGACGGAAGACGATTTCCTTCACTTGGTTGTCAGCGATGAATTCTTCGTTTATGTCTCCAGAAAACCAAATTTTCAGAATGATCTGGTTTGGGCAACAACTCCTGATGAAGTCCCAGACGACCAGAAGTATCGAGAAATAGTAAAAAAATGCAGCATGTGTGGGTGTTTTCATTATGTTCTCTATTCGGAAGCTTATCTGGGTTATCAAACCAAGAGGAACCAGTTGGGATGGGCCTTATTTTCAAAATGTAATTTTAGCCCAACATGTAATTCCGCTTGCAATCTTTCTTCACGACAAAGCCCCCTGTATGAAAGCACTTGCGACTCAACAACTGCTTAAGGACAATAACATTGATTTTTTCGGAAATAATGAATGGCCTGGCAATTCTCCCGATCTTAATGTCTGTGAACATGTCGGATCCATCATGAAGGATCGGGTGGAGTCCTTAATGCTGGAACAACCCATTCAGAATCGGTATTCACAGAAATTATGACTGCAAAGATCAACGAAGTCCTTGAAGAAATGAGTCATGATACCGATCTCTTTGAGACACTTCTGGGATCATACCCCCGTCGATTAATGGCCGTCAGAGCTGCAAATGGGGGCAACACCCGATATTAAAACAAGTGTTTTTTATTCAAAATTAAACGCTCTTTCGCGTGGTTTTGTCTGTTTTTTTCTATTCCTTTCAGTTTCTTCTGTACAGGGGGGGGGCAATCATTTCCTGACACCCTTATGTACGCATTGCTCACTTTCACGATCTCCTTGACCTCCTTAGCTGGACCGTTGGCGTAATCCCACACCTCGCTATAACTTTGGGCTAGATGGACGTTCCCCTAGTCTGTATTCTGAGCAAATTGAGGCACAATTTTGCACTAAAGCGCTTGCCTGGGTTCTTTACAATTTAGGACCGTTCAAGTTGTATCCCTTCACTATCACGGTAGAGCTGAATATATGCCGATTTTTCATTTTCGGTCTCAACTCCTCGCGGATAACCTGATGCTTCTACCTTATCCTTCAAAAAAGTGTTTATATATGGTGTGAAAAGTTTGGGGAGCTTCTCAAACCTCCATACCTCATAATTTATATCTTCAATATTCTGTAACCGTGACGAACGGCTAGGGCTAGCTCGGGAGTTGTATATACGCCTCTGATCTTCCGCTGGTAGGATGTATGATTACAGCCCACATTGTTCTCCTCTGCGCACTTCACGCACAGGGTAAAATGAGTTTGTGGTCTATAACGACGGGTAAGACTGGCATCAAACAGTCGCGAGGGTGGAGGACATCTACGGAAGAAAGGCCGAAATAGTTCTCGTTCAGATTAGCTGACAACTCTTCGATGGTGAGCAGGGCAAGTCCCACCAGCTTTTCAGGTGCTCCTACGGGGTACGGATTGTTCTTCATCACGAAGGGATATAAAGAACAGAAGACGTAGTAATGGAGTTTCACGCCATCCGTAGGTGGGAAGTATAGATTGAAGGGGTTTGTACGTCCGCAGAACAAGCTATCACCGCATTTGATAGGATCCAACACCATTGAATGTTTGATGGTGTTTATTTCTTCGCGGTACTGCCCATCTGTCTCCATCCGTGCATCATATTCGTGCTCCCACATTACCTTGTGAGTGAACTAAGAGCTTATAAGCTGATCGCGGGTCCGGGTCCATGCAAGACTATCGGTAGGAGATCTATCATGGATATCTCCTACGATTCCGCACACAGGACGTGGGCATCCTTGCCACCAGCAACCGTTAAAGGAGTATGCAGTCACCTCGCCAGTGACACGGTCTTCGCTTAGGCCATCCACCCAAAAAGCAAGACCATTGATCTTAATGGCCACTTACCCCGTGTTGCTGGCATGTTTTATGTATACACCGGTCTGTTGCTGCATGTGTATGAGCCAGTAAATACCTTTATGCCCATAACTGCGGGGGTTGTTTCTGTGAATGACGGCCAGTGTGTCCTTAGGCATGAAGTTGTTCTTGAACACTGTAAAGCACAATGAGGCGATCGTGCTTGCGGCTTGTAGCGGATCGCAGTTGAACCGGTCTCTGTACATCTTTCTAAAGGCTTGGAAACATACTCTAAGTACGCGCACATCGTTCACGCAATAACGCTCACATTCATCCGATATATCGTAAAGAATATCTTCATTAAAACTGTTGTAGTTGCGGCCAAAATCTTCACGCTCACTATCACTCATGTTGGCATAATTACAGTAATGTTTGGGGGGGAGGTAGGCCTACGTAATTTAAAGTGTCGCTCGTGAAGAAAGTATAAAGTAAATACCCTTTTGAAACTTCGGAAGCTACACTCATCACCTTGGTAGCTTGGCTAATTTACAAGGTGTGAAAAATAGTGTCTTTAAATTGAATATTACCTCTTATTTGCATCTGTATAAGCTTGTTTCCTCTTTTCAAGGGATCGCCTGTAAATATCTTTGATGACTCGTGTTCAAGCAATTCCTTATAAAGGAATTCTGTGTCAAATTTTGCACCGTTATGGGCAAGAATATACCGTCATTTTTTTAAACTTGTCCGCTAACTTGACAATATAGGACACAAAGAGTTTCACGGGGTTGTCGTGTGAGATCGTTTTCAAAACATTTGTTCGTTTACCACATTTGTGACACTCATCACACTCGACTTCCTTGCATTCGTCGCAGATAGTTTCGCTTACAAGTAGATGTGGGATAACCTCTTTGGTTTCAGCAGCCGTATATGTTTCTATATCGTACTATACAGTTATACAAGGTTTATTTTTAGGATTAGCATCTTTCATGTAACGTACATGTTTTACTCCATCAGTCTTATATTTTTCAGGAGTAGAACAGTGAATTTCATCGCATTTGTGCTCAAAGTTTCCCCAATTATCCATAATATGAAACATACTACATTCACAGATTCTCATTTTCCTGCAAGTGCCAATTGACTTATGGAGAGCAAAACATATGTTACTGAAAAATGTGCGTCTACACACATTACAGTCCCTCTTCTCAGTTTCAACTACACGACTTTCACACCTGAGGCTCTTACACTGCTCACATACCATGTGACAAACTTTACAATGTTTCACTTTATCACCCGCAAACTCGAGACAACCCTTACAAAATTCATGATGCCTTCCATATTTTCGACTTTTATCATAACCCGCGTAAAGGTCCCTTATATTACGGATGGGGAGATACGTTGACCCTGACAGCCCTAAAATAAGTAAGGGTCTTGTACGATCTCTCACACTGCTTTTAAAAACATACACAGTCCTACGACGATCGTCCATCCCAAATACCACTATACGAATATTCATTTCATGCTCTACCCTTCTCAGCTCTTCAAGACCCATATTACAGTCAAACTCAAGCTTGCAATCTGAAGCCAGTTTACGGGCAAGCTGCACAACCGACGGCATCCAAATTTTTCTGGCCCCCTTATTTAGTACAGTAAACATATGAGCTAAGATTATTGCTATAAAGCCACAACCAAGATCGGTGTTTATATGCCGTCTGTAAATAGCCTGAGAATTGAAGGTAAGAGTTTAAGGTGTGGCCGTATGACCCACAACACGGAATACCCGGTCAATATCTATCGTGAAGTTTCCATGTTGAAGGTTGTACTACTTTGAGAGGCCTCCATTATACGACCCATAATATATTCTATATCTACAGCAGCCAAGCGTCTGTATGGTATTACTACCCAATAATCATCTACATCCCCATCATCTGACACGAACCCGAAGGAGAGCCTCGTCCTGACTTCACATCCGTCGCTTTTCTGAAGGGCAAACTCCACAATACGCTCAACTACGCGTCGTAGTCCGTGCTCACCACATTGCTATACATGGTTCGCGGGTCGACCCTGACTAAGTACCGGTTTCTAGTCAGGGTTGGGGTGGTGGTGGCGGTGCGCACCAACACGAATGTTATACCATCCTCTATAGAACGAGAAGCTGGTGCTGTGGAAGGTACGACGTCCGGAATTGACAAGGATTAAGGGGTCACATTTTTATTTGTGGAAGGAACTAATGTGGGGGTTGTGTCGTAAGACGTAGAGTGTTAGGGCTTTATTACTGGGGGTCTAACAACCGGCGCACTCTTGGCACGCTTTATACCTGACGTGGAAAGCGAATCATCATCAACTTCATCATGCCCCCGCTTTCTCCTCGATTTGTTGCGTGGGAGCGCTACAGCTGGCATTGGTGGGGGTTCACAAGCGGGGATGGAGACTGTAGCCACAACTACACTGTCATCAGAATCGTCTGTAATATCGATGATGGGGATATGTTGCTGGCGCAGTACCTCATCCTCATTCACGGTTCTTAGGAAGAAAAGGAAAAACAGGACTGTAGAATATAAGTATCATCACTTAAAATTTTATTATATTTTGTAGATGTTCCACTTAGGAGTGTGACGTGTTAGAGATGGATTCTGTAGAAAAATTCAGGTTCACGACCCCGTACACACGTATTATATCTTGCCCTACAGGATGTGGTAAAAGTGTGTTTATGCTTAAAATCATTAAAGATAAGGGCGAGATTTTCTCAAAACTTATGCATAAGTTTATATGGTGCTATTCGACATGCCAGTCAGTACTCATTGGGTACCAAGATGATATTTTGTTCCACAAGGGTGTATATGACGTTAATTCGTTAACGGGAAATGAACATAATCATTCTAATTGACGATCTCATGTTAGAAATGGATAAAACGTTTGCCGAGACATTTACAGTGTTCTCCCACCATCTTAACATAAGCGTATTCTTCATCAACCAGAATCTATTTTTCAAAAATAAATACAAGCGCGATGTGTCGCTAAATACACAATATCTAGTCTTATTCGCGCAACGCAGAGATGTGTCACAGATTGGGGTATTAGCCAATCAAATGTTCCCGAATCAGCGTATGGATTTTTAGGAAGTTTATAAAGAAGCTACAAGCCAACATTACGGATATTTGCTTTGTGACCTTCATCCGCGAAACATGTTTAGAGTGCTTCTAAGAACGTATATATTCCCAAACGGTGTATATTCTAGAATATCATCGACTGCCCCATGCAATGCAACAGATGTTTTTTCAAAATAGTGACTCCGACTTTTCAAAATGCATCTGTGAAATCTGTCTTAACGTTATAAAATGTAATATACCAATGAAACCTCCTCAGAATGCTCGCCTACGCCGTTACAAGAACATAATACGCACACTAGCTCGTAAAAGTCAAACTAGACTAGATTAATATAATGAAGAAAGTAGTCGTGATTCCACACGATGTGTATGCTTCACTACAAAGTTCAAAGAGTTCAGATACGGTTCTAGAACCCCGTAAAAGCATGCTTAAAAGAATGGAAAACGAATTGTTAGACCTATTAAACAGTGAAAAGTCACCTGATGAGAAAAGAATCTTATACCAAGAAGCTCTGCAGAAAGTTCTTCATGAGTACGAAAATTATAAGAATCCGACAGAGGTTCGCGTATTTATTAAGCACAGCGCAGACGACGCTGAACATGGAGGCAGAGGACCTGGGGTCGCGGCTAGAAATGACCAGTCAAAGAATAACGGATCGACCACACAACATATCGAGCATGTATTAAAAAGCAGTCTCCCATATACATTGAGCAATAAATGTTTAAGTCTTTATAAACTATTGAGCGAGGATCCCATTATACAGTGGACCGATACAGGTGAGGTTTATGTTGAAGGAATAAAGGTACACGGCTCGAATATCGTTAACAGTCCATGACCTGCTGAGAAAGTGGGATAGGCCCTCACCATCAGGATAGAAGCATATTAAAGCAAGACTACAACAAATAAACGTCCCCAAAACATTGATAGGAAATCTGAACAGGTTAAAAGATTTGGAGCAAGCCTCGCATGTGTCACAACTGAGCACGCCATCAACCCAAGCGGTAGCATCTCTGAAGAGGAGAAAGAAGAGACCGAACAACAACGGTCAACCCTCCCCGCGTGCCTCTAAAATACGCAAATGGCGAACATATTAAGAAAAAGTTATTATGACATTTCTAGCCCAACCTCCTACGGCGGTGTTGATAGAATGTACAGAGGTGTTTATAATGAGGGAATAGGGAAAAAAGATGTTAAGTGGTTTTTCCGGGAGCAGGATGCTTATACACTTCATAAGCCAGTGAGAAAAAGGTTTAAAACAGCCAAGACAACAGCTGCCTCGATTGACTTTATTTGGCAAGCGGATTTAACAGAAATGCAAAGATTCTCAGTGTATAATGATGACTACTGCTATCCCCTAAAAAGTAAATCGCCTAAAAAAGTTGCTAAAGCCACCAAAACGTTGATGTTGAAAGAAAACAGGATTCAATGCTATTTTTGTACAGACATGGGAAAAAATTTATAGGCCAAGCTTTTCAGAGCATGTCGACAGAGTTTACTATCACTTACTACACTAGCAATTCTATACATAAGGCCTCTTTAGCTGAAAGAGTTCAACATACCATAAAGGAACGCATGCATCGCTATTTCACACATAAAAACACATACAGATATATAGACATTCTGGATTCGCTGGCCTCATCCTGCAACCGTTCACACCTCCGTGCGATTAGGACAACACCTAACGAAATTTTAGAAAAAAGTACGCACACAGAGCGTGAGGTGAGAAAAGACACTTGAAGAGTGCCACCACACTCTGCGCGTTTCGAAATCGATGATTATGTAAGGCTGTCGCGTTCGGGTAATAAATTCGCAAGGTTGGACACGTGAGATTTTTAAAGTTAGGGCTATGACACCTAAAGACGAGATTATGCTGTATTACGTTGGAGATTTGAATGGGGAAGAAATTGCAGGCTTTTACGACGAGGAGCTGCAGAAAGTGACATTTAATTTAGGGAAAAACGTGTTTAAAATTTAAAAAATTTTAGGTAGCAAAGGAACAGGAAAGAGAAAAAAGCACCTGGTGAAATGGCAAGGGTACCCAGAAAGGTTCAACACCTATATAAAAGCTGATGCAATAATGAAGCTTAAATAGTACGCAACATGGGGCCTAACCACTTCTACGTCACACTCCCGTCCTCTTCTTCTCTGCCTGTACATCCTAGGAACACTCTGGCCAACTTTGTTTCATAACTCCGCGGTCCCATCGAATTGGGTCGTGATTCGTATGAGATTGGAATATGCGAGATTCAATTGGCTACGAAGTTTCTAAGTATTGAAAATAAAGAATTCGTTTTTACTGTTCTTAGAGACCGTGATGAGTGTGAAAAGGCAGGTGTAACTCGGGACGAAACCATGCGTGACACCCGGAGTGGGGAGGCACAGTTTTACACTACAGTAGTAACACTAGGCCCAGGTCATTATGGTGCGGCCGAGGATGTTGTGAGAGACTTAAACGGTAGTTTGAAAAGCTCAAATCTTATGGATGATTTAGTATAGGAAATTATAAACAAAGATACCCCTGCACATACGCTGACCTTAAAATCACAGGCTAACAGAAATATTAAAGACAAAGGACTGTTCAAAATTATATGGATATGGAGCCCATATGAAGCAGCCCTCCAAAGAGATACCTTTCACGAAGCACAACATGACTTGTGCAGCCTAATATATCAGCTGAAATTGGAGAAATTGAACGATGGCTATCCTCTCCCAGACATGTACTATATTTACAGTAATATCGTGGAGCATCAGTTTGTCTGCGAAACCCAGGCGCGTCTGCTGCGCATCGCTCACATCCCCAATCATAGAGGAATGAGCCTGAGCATTACATCTGAGAAGCCCCATTATGTCAATGTCGCAACTAATCTATTAATCAAAATCTTAATATATATACAGTAAGAACGATTGAGGGGAAAAGATTTCCATTCGGCGACGGGAGCTTAACAGTGAAGCTGCACTTTCGTCGCACTGTGGTATAATGACCCGAAGTCTATTTTTCAACCACACTGCGTACGGCTGTCCCCTTGCTCAATAAGGGTGCCAGATATCGCGGAAGGAAAGCGTTAAAATCAGGTCTTAACACGGCACAAGACATAATGGCGGGAACTAAGCCTAAAGAAGCTCTATAAAAGCACTTAAAGCTCACACGGGACAAAATCATCAAAGATGCAAAGAGAAAAATGCGTGGTGGTGGGAAGAAGAAGAAGAGGCCTGTCTGGAAGAAGAAGAAGGGGTTACCAGCACGTAGTGTTAAATGTAAAAGGACATAAAAAAAGAAGTGTTCTAAGTGACTGAAACCTATGGTTCATCATTTTTTTTAACTGATACAAGCTAAGGACATTGCTCTCATGAATCATAGACTGTTTACTACTTGCCGAGAGAGGTGCCACTATTTCTGACTCGTGATAACCCGTTTCATCTATGCGTGTAGTTCACAATGTTGTAAATTGGAGCTGTCCCTCTTTGACATGCCCCCAACTCAAGTTTCTATCGAGCATAGTGACTTTATTACAATTAATCCGTTAAACACCATTAGCTCCCCGATTGCCCCTATAAAATTTGTGATCCCCAGCTCAGGCCCTTACTTTTTTGATCCAAGCTGCGTGCACATGTACGCTAAACTAAGAATAGCACATTCAGATGGAACCGATAGCGAAGACAAATACGTTGTATTTCCAGAAACAAACTTTCTACACTCCATATTCAGTCAGTGTGACGTGTATTTAAACCAGGTCAACATCTCCGCAGGAACGGGTTACTATCACGTACGAGCCTCTCTGGAAAATGTCCTCAACTTTTCAAAGGAAGCGAAGGACACCTTTTTAACTGCCGAGGGATATTATCAAGCTAAAGATGAAAGCAGTATAAAGGACGAATTTAAAAATTCTAAAAAGATAAATGAATGCTTCGGGCGCCTGCATACAGACTTCACATTCCAGGAGAAGCTGCTTGTGAATGGGGTCGATATGAAAATAAAGCTGACTCGTACAAATCCTGAGATCTGTTTAAATCTGGGGTCTGACCAAGAAGAGAGAGAAAGCCCGTTGTGATTCATGTCATGGAAACATATCTTCGCGTGCGCCGAGTGAAATTAAGCTCTGCTAAACAACTAGAAATTGAAAAAATTTACTACACGCCACAGTAAAATACCCAATTAATAGAGTTCAGATCAATTTGTACACGGTGTCAGCAGGGCTGGCATCGAAACAGATAGAAAACGTCGCCCTTGGATCTTTACCTAAAAGTTATTAATTGGAATGGAAGAACACATTTCTGTGAATGGAAAATATAAAAAGAACGCCTTTAATTTCGAAAATTTTCGGGCTTAAAAATATAACCCTATACGTCAATGGAGTCTCCTTAAAGGGGACATTAGAAACGGATTATTCAACAAAAGCAGTGTTCCCGCTTTGCTTGAAAGCTTATAGTAATCTTGCACATACTGCCGGTACTTTCAATGAATTAGGAATCAGCGTAACACAGAAAGAATTCATCGAGAAAGTTAACTTTTACCCGTTTGACCTCAGGCCGGACTTATCTGCTAGTGTAAACACGCACTTAAATCCACAGCAGAGTGGAAACATCTCAGTCAGATTGGAATTCGCCAATCCACTAGACGCGCCTATTAGTGTACTAGTATACCTCGAATCACAAGCCCTAATAGAGATCGATAGGTTTAGAGGTATAACCACAGACTTAAAAAGGATGAGAATGCACTCCAGAGAGTAATGAATAGTGACCCGAATAACACGCTCCAAATTTATCGGAGTGTTTGCGAAGAACGAGACACTGAAGCTTCCAGCTACGAGACACTGCAGCGAACTTTTTCTAAATACGGATGTTAGCAGAGGTGAAGTGATTCATTGGCTGGCCATCTATTTTAAAAATATGAATCGAATGTACTATTTTAACTCAGTGGGGGTTCATCTTTGGAATGACGTCATTATTGTAAAATTTCTCGAGCAATTGCACATTTCCCAAACTGTGTGGAGTCCTTACCAATTACAGGGGTACTATAGCAATACTTGTGGGATGTACTGCCTTTCATTTCTCTTGCATATTGCGCATGGGAACGAATTTACAAATTTTTTAAAAATTATTCGATTTGTGTGACACCGAACGGAATGATAAAATGGTATGCAGCCAGATAAAAAATCGATTCTCGTTTGTACGAACTAGGAGTTTTGTGTGAAGTTTTACGCGTATATATATATATATAATGTAACTTGAGTAATTGCAACAATATTGTGTAAAATATAAAATGTATCCAATAATGTTAATTTGTATAGCGTTTAAGGACGAGACTTATGCTCTGTATCTTATTTAAAATGTAATGGATGCTAATTTTGTGACTATTTAAAATTGCATATAAATATATAATGTATAAAAAAAATTTATGCCAATGTCACTCCTATATGTTTGAGAAATAGTGAAGGAAAACATATTTCGTAAAATTGTGTTGTATACAGTAAGCGCTACTTATGTTCTATTTTACAAAACATTCCTCATGTCTCTATCATTTAATAAATTGTTGAAGATACATGGCTTGTCCTACCCCGACACACAAAGAAAATGAAAAAACACATATCTTCGTCGATGATACGACAATCGCTATGGAGAGTGTACAGTAAAACTTGAACCTTTTTGTCCAAATCCTTGTCCACGATTTGAGTTTCTTCAAAACAATTACGAAAAGTTTCTATAACACGATCGAGTTCAGCATCGATCCTTTAAGGAAAAAAGGTTACGGTTATGGACAGAAATTTTAAAATTATTTTTGGACAGTTCGTACATTTTTCTGAAGAAAGTCTGCAGGCAGTTGATTTATGGTACGGGGCTCCAATAAACCTTAGCCCCCCCCCCGCCCATGGCCTAAACCATTAGAGGTACAGTAAAACTAAACATACCTTACAAAAGAGAATTTAATCCTGCATTTAATGAGAAATAATTAAAACTTGGTGTTCCTGCCATTGGCTTCCAAGACAGCCTGAATTCGCTTTGGGTAGCTTGCCAAAAGTGACGTGAATAGATCTTGATCGTTACGCAAATTTGCTAAAACAGTTTAAATGTGTTGCGTCATTGTATCCTTCGAAAATCGATTTGCTGCAGGTTCTTGAAACAAGAGACATTCAACCTTGTCCTTTATAACTGATCCAATGTGTTCACAGACGTTCAAGTCAGGAGAATTTCCTGGCCATTCTTCATTTCCAAAGAAATCGATCTCATGGTTCCGCAACAACTGTTGAGTGGCTAATGCCTTAAAACAGGGGGCCTTATCGTGCAGAAGTGTGACCTCATCGACATCCATAACATTGTTTGGGTTTCTTAGAAAAGGAATGACATGCTGGGATAGAATAATATCACAAAAATACTGTCCATCCCAACTCTGACCATTTGGCTTCAGCACCCACATGAGCTTCTTTGCAGTGAACAAAACAAACACACCAACACAGTCTGGACTTTTTAATAATTTGCGATAATGTTCATTGTCATCGATTTCATCTGGTGTTGTGGCCCACACTCGATCATTTTGGTAGTTAGGCCGACGTGTTACGTAAACAAAAAATTCATCAGAGACAGCTAAATGCATGAAATCATCCACATCCCAATCTTCAAGATAATGGGCAAACCACATTCTGTCATCGATGTTAAGTTGAGTTTTTCTTGGCTTTGGAAGTAAGTTCATACCAAGGCTTTAAACCTTGCCTATGACGGTACAGTCGAATGATCTCACCACTAACGATCTTTCCTTTCAACACTTCGATATCTCTAGAAAGTTTAGCACAGCTGTTTTTCCGCTTACGCGTACCGCTTTCAATGATGTCCTTTGTTTCCTGAGACAGTGGCAAATTTGGGCGGCCAGATTTGGTTGTATCCATTTCACATTCATCCGAAGTTTTATTCCAATTTCTTTTGACGAAGTCCTCACTTCTTCGCAACTTTTTGGCAACCCATGAACGTGTTATAAAGGTGGCTCCAGCATCACTAGCTTCCCGAAATGTTATTGCTCGTATGCGATCTATCACACGTTGCCTCTTCGAATCACCAATTAATTGAGAAGCCATTATATTATCACTTTATCAGCTAGAGTAATTTTAATACCTGCAATAAATAAATAATTTTATTTATTTTTATAATCACTAAAAACTATTTCGATATAAGCAAACATGTAAGATGCAAATAGGGGTGGCTAAGGTTTTTTGGAACCCTTTATAATTAATACGTTAAAGTTGAAATTCGAATGCCTTTTAAGAGAAAAATGACAGATAACTTTGCACTTCAAATGAGTTTTCTTCATATATGCCCAGGGTACCCATTTATCTGCTAACCATATTTTGCGGACGCACTAAAATTATAATGTAACTACTTTAAAATGCAATAAATTATCCTTCAGATATATGCATTGCGCATTCCAATCATATATGCTAACTATATTGTGTGGAAGGATGAATATCTGCGCTTACTAAGCACCGCCAGCCGTCACCGGGTCTCAAACCCGGGATCGCTGGAAATCACTCCCTTTATATTTTGCATTAATTCACTCTTGGTACAAGTCAAAATATGAATAAATTATGTAGTTTTATAAAAATAATTAACACTTGCAAAGGATTCTTGGGTAATATAGTGTGGGACCGTATTAATTACGGAGCTGAATGACACATTATATATATATATATATATATATATATATATATATATAGGCCGAGAGCGGTAATCAGATTAAATCACGTTTCACAAATTAGTTTTTAAATTATTGCGTAATTAATAACACTGGGGAACAAATTTTAACTTTTTTTTTGTTTCTTGGACGTGAATAGGTCGGTCTTAGAGTATTTTTTCCGCTGATTCCGAATATAGCCGTAGAATTTCTCTATCACCCAAGGTTACTGAGAAATTTGTATTTTAATATTTATTCAAAAAGTGTATAGAACTTAGTAAAAATACTTCATAAAAATTATATTAGTGGCAGATTGGCATTTAAAATATTCTTCTTAAAACTTCTTTGTCACTGATTTTCTCTTGTAGTTTTCATTAGGAGCTTCTCGCATCAATGTCCAGCAGTAATCAGCTAACATTGCCGGATCCCACCTCCCTTGGTAGCGTTTCTCAATAGTAGCTATATCTTGGTGGAACCTTTCTCCATGCTCATCGCTTACGTCGCCGAGGTTTCAGGGAAGAAATCTAAATGGGAGTGCAAGAAATGGATTTTTAGTGACATATTACATCCCAATAACCTATATGCTTCAATCATGTCCTGCCTATTTTTTCATAGTTAGAGGCTTTGATGTTCCCTAGAAAATTTGTGACAACATTCTTCATAGCCTCCCATGCCACTTTTTCTTTTCCTCTCAAGGCATCAAACTTTGATCTTTCATGAGCTCTCTGATTTGGGGACCAACAAAGATCCCTCTTTTATCTTTGCATCGCTAAGTCGTGAAAACTTTTTCTTCAAATATTTGAATGCCTCATCTTCCTTTCATTGCTTTGACAAAATTTTTCATGATGCCAAGTTTGATGTGAAGTGGCGGTAAGTATTTCTTTGGGTCAACTAAGGGTTCATGAGACACATCTTCAGTCCTGAGATACATTTTTGACGAAGTGGCCAATCCTTTACAAAATAATGCGAATTTCTGGCTCTGCTGTCCCATTCACAAAGGAAGCAGCAGAACTTCGTATAACCGAGCTGCATTCCCAGAAGAAGTGCGACGACTTTTAAATCCCCACATATATACCAACGAAACTGGTCATAATTAATCTGCTGAAGGATGAGTCATATTTTCGTAAGATTCCTTCATGTGGACAGCGTGCCCTACAGGAATGGAAGGGTATTTATTTCCATTGTGAAGTAGTACAACCTTGAGGCTTAGCTTCGAAGAGTCAATAAATAAACGCCAATCTTCAGATTTGTGCTCATGACCGAGAGCTAACAGCAGTCCATTTACATTATTACAGTAGCATAAACCACCTGACGAGGAGAAATACTGCATCAGCTCTTTTTGTCGAGTGCGGAACGCCGATATGCTTGTATCTTTTGCCAACAAATTCCATTCACGTAACCTGGAGCACAATAATTCCGCTTTCTTTTTCGGAAGGTCCAGATCTCTCACGAGATCATTCAGCATAACCTGCGTTATCATACGAGGTTTATTTGATTCAGGTTGCTGAAAGTCTGTATCTTTAGTGTCATCAATTTCCATTGGTTCAACTTCAGACTCTTCATCCAGTGTCCATGACTTTGGGGGAGTTGGAATTGGGTTATCTTCGTCATGTAGTACTTGTCTCATGGCAGATGCAAGATTTGGGTATTGAATTTTGTTTATTTTTGGCAGAGAACCCTGAAACGTTAGTCATACAAAAATAGCAATCCGTTAGGTGATCCTTGGGCTCTCTCCAAATCATTGGTATGGCAAATGGCATAGATTTGCGGGTACCTTTAATCCAACCCCTAAGAGTGACGGCACAGGAAATGCATGAGATATGAGGTGCCCAGGATTTGTCTTGATCGCCTACCTTACATCCAAAATAAAGTTCGTAAACCTTCTTCACGAGTGCCATTATGTTGCCATTATGGTCAGTTCTCCACATACGTAGCAAAATGTATCTCTGGGATTAATACAGTTTCGATTCACGCTGGCAGAAAATTATTGAAATCACGGAAAACTTTTTGGAATGAAAAACCAATTTTTTCTACTATGAAAAATTTTAAAATTTGAGCAAAACTTGAAAAAAAAATTCTTTCTTTTTATTAAAAATCTGTTTGTTTAAATAGCTATATTTTTTAATGTAAAAAATACTATTAAATATTGTTAACCTGGAAAAAAAAGAAAGTAAAATTAAATTAGTACACTTAATTTTAACTAATATTTTGGGAAAACTCTGAGTAAATGGAAATATTATTTTCTCGAAAACTATGGGTGATAGAAACATTCTGAAACCATATTTGGAATCAGCATCAAAGGTTCTATAAGAAACACCAAATAGTTTTCAAGAAACAAAAATGTTGTTCCCTAGTGTAATTATTTGATAAACAAAATAATTTGAAAATTCGCTCTCTAAGTACTTAATAGAGTAGAAATACATTAATTTACAGAGCCGGGAGTACTTTCATCCGAGCTGGGCATGCTACGCATCGCTTACCGTCACCGGGCATCAAATCCAGGACCGCTGAAAATCACTCCGTTTAAAGTTTGCAATAATTTATTCTTGGTACGAGTCAAAATATGGATACATTATGGATTTTTATAAAAATAATTTACACCTGCAAATGATTCTTGATTAATATAATGTAGGACCGTATTAATCACTGAGCTGAATGACACGACATATATATATACCGAGAGCGGTAATCAGATTAAATCACATTTCAGAAATTAGTTTTTAAATTTTATGTAATTATTAATTATTTGTACTCACATTTCAGTTGTGGTCAGTTGTGGTCACTGTTCGGATTCACAAATGTTTGCTACGGCTTGTGATAAAAATAATTCGTTCCATTCGTCGGCTGAAAACTCATTGACGTAGCACCAGCACTGCAGGAAGACATGATAAAATCACCTTTTCGTGTATATGTATATATATATATATATATATATATATATATATATATATGTATATATGTGTGTGTGTGTGCGTGCGTGTGGCCGTGCGTGTATGCTTACGTGAGATCTCCAATTTCATATAATTCTGGTAAACAATAGAGTTCTCAATGACTGGCAGTGTCCATGACGGCTGGTATTGCGTGGTTATTCACAGTCAAAATATCAGCTAATATGGTGCCGAGCTGCTGAAAATGCTCCATTTATATATGCGGAGCATCGCTCCAATTGTAGCCCAAGATCAGAAGGTCAATCTCCGACTCGAGGGCTTCCTGATTGGCGTAGCTGTCACATATCGTGCGAGTAGTGAGCATGGCTGCGCCGCTTTCAATTTGTACGCTGGAAGAAAAGAGATCCGTGGTCCGTTTTTTGTGGGTAGAAAGTGTGAAAGGAGCTGAAATTCACACGCGTTTATGTGCTGAGTTTGGGAATAATGCGTTACCACGGCGAAGTGTGTACTAGTAAATTCAAATATTCAAGGAAGGTCGGACATGTGTGACAGATGCTCAGCGCTCAGCCCGTCAACATCAACCAGTGGTGACAAGCAGGAAGAAGACAGAGCCATGATTTTCGATGACAGAAGATTAACAAATAAAAAAATTGCATCTTCATTAGACATCAATCAAGGGTCAGCTTATTCGATAGTTCATGACATTCTTGGCTTTCATTAGGTTTGTGCAAGATGGGTGCCCAACAGTTGACAGAAGAGCACAAGCGTAATCGTATGGACGTCTGTTCTCATCCTTTGGCGCGGTATCATAATGAAGGTGAAAACTTTTTTGAGTGCATTATCACTGGAAATGAAACCTGGATCCATCACTATGAACCAGAAAGCAAACGACAGAGCATGCAATGGAAGCATCCAACATCTCCCGTTGCAAGGAAGTTCAAAGCGCAGCCGTCAGCAGGTAAAGTTATGCTAACACCGTTTTGAGATACACGAGGCCCTATCCTTGAACATTATCTAGAGCGTGGAAGTACAGTAACAAGTACATCGTATTCTGACATGCTTCCGAATGAGTTAAAGCAAGCAATTCGCGTAAAAAGGAGAGGGAGATTGTCGGAAGGTGTTATTCTGTTACACGAAAATGCGCGCCCTCATACCGCTGCACAGACTGGAAAATGCCTTCAAGAACTTAAATTTGAAGTTCTCGACCATCCAGCCTACAGTCCAGACCAGGTACCTTCGGATTTTTACCTGTTTGGACCACTAAAAGACGGATTCAGAGGTCAGCGATTCCAAGGCGATGATGACCTGAAGGAGGCAGTGAATGACTGGCTACGCACACAGCCAAAAACATTCTTTTGTGATGGCATTAGGAAGCTTGTAGATCGCTGGACTAAGTTTATTGAGAAACAGGGAGACTATTTTGAGAAGTGATGTGTTTATAATCTATCAGATGTGAAAATAAAATTGTGAAAATAGAAAGTGCGGATACGTATTGAATTACCCTCGTGTGTGTGTATATATATATGAATAGATTTCCTAAGGGCCTCACAATTATTCAAGACATTGTAAAACAAGTGTAATTGTTATTAATAATAAAGGTTATTTAATGTTTCAGTTTGTGAATGAAACGTGTATTATTATTATTGTTAGTATTATTTAAAATAGATGTAGAGAATACTGCTTGGAAAATAAATTTGGAGTTTCAGTCCACTTCGTTTCGTATTAAAATCTCGACGAAGTGTATTAGCGATCGATCGAGTCGAAATTTTACCTGTCGCCCCATCCTATGCAGGTGAGTTTTGTTTCATTAACCCAGTGCTGGACCCAAAATGCCCAGCTGCATCATGAATTAATTTTCAGGTGCAGAGACGTACGTCTGTCGCCAACACAATCTAAAATTCCATCGATATGGTGGCGCCTCAATAGGCTAAGCCGAAAACCTTTTAGAAATAAATTTTGAAAAATCGTGAATAGCGAATAAAATATAAATGTGAGACTTAAGGGATTATATATACACACACACACACACACATATATATATATATATATATATATATATATATATATGTTAACCCCTCCTTCTTTGGCCTTGGTTGGTTCGAATTTGACGGGGGTTCTGGTTAGGTGGCAGCAACGGATTAGTCACTCTGGAGTAGCTGGTACCGCATAGGGAATCGCAGTAGTTTTTTCTATACTGCTCTCCGATTTCTTCTTGCAGTGAGTCGGTGGATTCTGTGAGGCTGACTAAATTCTCTGAAGGTTCCTCGATTCTTTTATAACGTATCGGGAATTTTTTTTTCTATTTAAGACTAAGTTCTCTGAAGAGAGCAATGCTCGAAGGAGAAGACAAAGATTTTTCTTGCTGTATTTTACTGCAAAAATGTTACAGGTAAACCTCAGCTTCTAAGTCAGATCAGTAAAAATCAGAATGAACATTGGAGAAATTTTATGGGTATATACTGAAATTTTTAATGACATTATTATTTAATTAATGCTGATTTTTTTTTTCTCAATAGGTTGATTTACTTTGCAAATTATTTAAAGACAAAACAAATATTTTAGCTGTAGCAAGTTTTAGACTGCTATTTTAGCTGTAGCAAGTTATAGACTGCTATTTTAGCTGTAGCAATGTCTAAACTGCTAAGCAAGAGGAAACCATATTTTTATTTTAAACGGCATATTGACAGATCTGATGTCATCATGATCTGCCGAGCTAACTAAAAGTGGAAGTTGAAATATACTTTCCCATCACGAATTAGAAACAAACATGCACATGAGAAAAAATTAAATACTTAAGATTCAAAATTAAACGTTAAGCAAGACATGACTTCATCTTCTACAACGAAGAGAGAATGTATACAGGGAATGAATAAGATTACGTTATTAAGCTAAATCTAAAAAAATTATTAAGTAGTTTAAAAAGAAATAATTCATCAATTATAAAATAGAAAACAAATGAAAAATTTATCCAAACTCGTGCCAGCGTTACGCGATTTTGGTCTCCATGTAAAAATAAATATATAAATATAAATGTATACAAATATAAGTATTATATGAATATAATGAACATAAGCTTATGAGTATAAAAATCTAAGGATTTATATAAATACACGAATTATATAAGAATTATACGAATGAATATAAGAATATAGGAATTATTCATATTTCTTTTTTTACAGGGCTCTTCCCCTAGAATGACATTAAACAATAATATAACATAATAATAATAATAATAATATAATAATATTAATTTAACTAATTCTAACTAGATGATAACTAATGGATTTTATAATACAGATTTATATACACAACATAAGTCGGGGTGGTTGTTACAATGCATAGTAATTAGAAAATCAAATCCTTAACACGACACTTGCTTAGAAAGTTATTAAAGAACCAGGACCTGACACGAACTGGCCGCCCAAAGTGCCAGCCACGCACTCGCAAGAGGGATGAGGCTTCGACTGCCCTCTCAAAGTGTTTGCACTTTGCCCTGGAGAAACTCCTATAATGCCACGTTTACAAAAGATTCTTAAGGTTGCAAAGGTTGTCTAGTAATGATATTAGCAAAGGAATTTATATAATTTTGGTTCTACCCATCACTCCTTTGGTTCCACACTTAACTCCTTTATGTGATTTATATTAGCCGGAAAGAACATTTAGAATTTAGGAATCTCTTTAAAATTATAGATTATGCACACTGGAGTCGTTAGGGTTTAGAAAGAGGACAGATGATCCACTGGGGCATCGAGGCGAGGTATAAAATATAAAAAATTCAAAGATTAATACTTTAATTTATGCAAACAAAATAAAAGGATTAATACGTTAATTTAGAAAAACAATGATATTGTTAAATTTTATAAAAATTTATTTTCCTGTGGAAAACCTTCTCCACATGGCTCCCCTCCCAGAGTTGGGAGTTGGAACTAAGGGGTTAGTTTGAATATCCTCTCAAACAAAAGCAGTTGGATATAGTGTTATGTAGAGACAAAGAATAGTTAAAGAAGTAGTTGGATGTAATGTTCCATAAGAACAAAAGAAATAGTTAAATAAAATATATCTATTTCGTACTTAATCCACTATATTTATCAGTTAAATTTTACACTAAAATCGATGCTTATGTACTAATGAACACTTATAATTAAGGTCACTTGTGCGTTCTTGAACACTTGGAGTCTGATTTGTCTAGGTCCACTTTTTACAGTGGTGTAAGTTCACCGTGTGCATACACTTTTAAATCAAACGCGATCTTTATCAACTTTATGAGAACAAAATTTGAGAGAAATGAATTTCAATGAACTAATGGAAAAGTACTTAAGTGAAATTGATATGATTTCTGCAAGGTTTAGAACGGATGTGGGTCGTTTGATAACTTTTTCAGAACTTTGGAATTGACTAAACTCTATAGCGTGGAAGGTATAAAATTTCAAGGTATTGTGCAGTGAAAACTTTGGCATGATTGCACGGGTATTGCCTAACATTAATATAGAGTACGTGTGGTGGTAGCTCTGGAACTGGAAGTACGGTTAAAGAAAATTGTGACCAATCGAATATTCAGGAAAAGGCAGGAGTCTGAACGAGCGGGCCAATCTTGGAGATAGCCTTGAAGGGCGGTGATCTATCGGACTGCGAGATAATAGGGAAAGGGAAGGGTAAAATTTCTAAAAGCTGTTTTATGGTGGTAGAAAGGAACATTTAGAGGAGGAGAAGGAAGGTTATGGTCAATGCCGAGGTTCTCGACCCGTGGTTTAACCTGAGGAAGGGCCAACAAGGAGACAGGAGAAAAATTATTATTCCGTTTCATCGGACTGGAAACAGGAGGAAGATAAGTCTTCTGTTTAGAAGGAGAAAGAAAAGACTTTCTGCAGGTGTCTAAAATGGTGCTGCAAAATTTCGATTTCCAAACTTTCTGATTAGAAAGAACAGCATCGAATGAACGTTGTCCTGTAGAGCGATGCAAAGATGCATCACTCACCTTGGTGGGAAGAGAAGTGTGGCAATTTTCTTCCGAATTCTTCAAAGACGCGTTGTTGGCGTGTGGTGACAAGATTTGAACCTCATTAAGACAATGGGATTTGAGGTCAAAAGCCGAGCTTGCATCATGTCCGAGGGACATAGGCAAGTTCTCCGTGACCTCACGTAAATTTGCAGAAGGGGGATCCCTCGGAAAATTCCCCTCATCGAGGACTTCCCTCGTGATATCTGGGACAGTTTCTTCATAGAGCACTTCCGTCGTGGGGTTTGAGACAGCCTCTTCATATGGCATTGCCCTCGTCATACTGAGGACACCCAGCATATCGTGCATGCTACAAAAACTAACGGGATGGACAAGTGTATTCCGTGCTTGCCTTTCCGTACGAACAACTTCCGACGGCGGAGTAGGTTCGGGTTCGCTCCCGGCACCTGTAGGCTTAGTCTGGGAATTGGGTGGAAAATACTCTACCTTTGAAAAGAGAATCAAGTCATCTTCCTTAAATAGGGATTCAAGCGAAATGACCAAACCGGAACTCAAAGGAGATGAGTCTTCAGATTTGTTTGAAATAACCGAAACTCTGGGGACTTCAAGTTCCTGCCTAACTGTAACCGAAAGGGGTGACTCACTTTCGATGGAGTCACAGGGCTCTACTCTGAAGACATTTGAGTCTTCATGCTCAAAATTACCAAAGATATGTTGGCTTTCTAGTTCCTCGTTCGCCGGAACTGGAATGGAACAATTGACGATTGATGAAGAATCTTCCACATTTAATAGCAGTTCCTCTTTATTTTGAATTGTTTAGTTAGGGCTCTCTGAAACAATTCTTTCACCCTCAGTTAAAAAGAGCGAAGAGTAGGGGTGACACACATACGCGAAAGGTGGGTTCTTCCTCGAATTAGGCCTGCTTCTCTATCGGCCACAGAAATCGTGCGTAATAAAGAAATTCATCCCCAGAATTAAATTTCCATCCCAGTCTCCTTCAGATATGACCACAAATGGGGTCAGATAAGGGACTGAATCAAACTCAATAGGAAGAATAATTTCTCTGGTACTGTATTTTTCCCAACCATCATCAATGCAGGTCAAGCGAGAACGCAAATCGAAATTTCCCGTAGCCGTCTTAAGTAACGTCTTGCATACGTCTTGTTTAATGTAATTCACCTGACAGCAGTCGTTAACAAGAGCCAAAACCGCTTGGTTGTTGACAGAAGTTTTCATGGAAATTTGTGAGCTCTGGTCAAAAAGCACCATTTCGTGAGCCTAAGGAGTTTCTGAAACATACGAACATACTTCGTCTGTGTCATCGATGGTTTCGCGCTGGGTCCAGAAAGCTTCCGACCATCCTGGCTTCCTAAATTTATCCATTTTCTTCGAAACACGACAAAAGAAAAGAAAAATGGACTTACAAACAAGAATGGCGAAGCGAAACAAAGAAAAAAAAGAAAATTTATCCCTAATACCGGATATACAATAGTATTGAAACGAAAAAACTGAAGCGTGACATTAGCTATTTCGGTTTAAATAAACACTTCATAAAGTTGTCCCAACGAAGATGCAAAACTTGCCTGTCGATTTCGACATATTACTCGAAATGTATGAACTCATTTTAAAAATTCCATAAATCTAACATATACTTTGCAGAAACCGCTTTTGTTACAAACAATAAAATATATAATTCACCTTTATATTTATATACGCAAATACTGCATGGAAAAAGACACAAACTTGTCAATTTCTTTCCTCTTACAACGAAAAAAAGAAGGTTGAATTAAACTGGCTATGCTGAAACTGACTGACTGGAAACTGACTGTGTTGATCCTACTGGATTCAACAACTGGAACTGATTACTCTGGGGACTGATTTCTGGGGCGGTTTCCCTCTGGATGCAACCGACTGACTTGAACTGCTATAAACTGGAGTGGCTTTCCTATTTCTTTCAAAAATCCGAACTAAACTAATTCTGTTAGCATTAAGCTGTCGATTATTCTGTGGGGCGGTTGTCCGTCTGGATGCAACCGACTGACTTAAACTGTTATAAACTGGAATGGGTTTCCTATCTACTCTATCTAAGAAATACACAAATAATGCAAACAACTTGTCTAACTAGGAAAAATTTGAAAAAAATTGTAAACAAAATAATAAAAATGCAAACAAAATTTCACTCGAATGTACATTAAAAAAATTTAGTCTATGCTAATTATAATAGTGGAAACAACTCGGTTTCAATAAAAAGAAATGTATCACTGGTGTGTGGAGTGTTCACTGTGTTCTGTGTTGATTCTGGCTTGATGCTAATTATTAACTTAATTATACTGACTTCTCAAATGTTTAGTAGTTAATTTGAAAAAAGGATCTGTACTTAACAAGATCCTACGGCGAAATCCTTGAAGACGTGTCCTGAATTAATCCACTTGTTCCTGGACGAAGAATGGGCGTGGAGAACTTGGAGTCGTGACACACCGGCCGAATGATGGATGTGAAGAACTGGAAGTTGTGACACGCCGGTCAATTGAATGTTGGTTCTAGTTCCAGGGTCTGGAAGAGTGGAAGAATCCTGCTTGCAGAGGTCGCCAGTTGTTAACTCCTCCGTCTATGGCCTTGGTTGGTTCGAAGTTGATGGGGGTTCTGGTTAGGTGGCAGCAACAAATTTGTTACTCTGGAGTAGTTGGTACCGTATAGGGAATCGCAGTAGTTTCTCTTATACTACTCTCCGATTTCTTTTTGCAATGGATCGGAGGATTCTGTGAGGTTGACTAAATTCTCTGAAGGTTCCCCGATTCTTCTTATAACGTATTGGGAAATTATTTCTTTTTTCTATTTAAGACTAAGTTCTCTGAAAAGAGCAAGGCTCGAAGGAGAAGACAAAGAAATTTTATGGGTTTATATACTGAACCTTTTACTGACATCATTATTATTTAATTAGTGCTGATCTGTTTTTTTTTATTCTCAGTAGGTTGATTTACTTTGCAAATTATTTAGAGACAAAACAAATATTTTAGCTGTAGCAAGTTCTAGAGTGCTATTTTAGCTGTAGCAAAGTCTAAACTGCTAAGCAAGCGGAAGCCATATTTTTACATTAAACCGCATATTGACAGATCTGATGGTATCATGATTTGCCGAATTAACTAAAAATGGAAAGTGACATATGCCTTCCCATCACGAAATAGAAAAAAACATGCACCAGAGCAAAAATTAAATGCTCAAGATTCAAAATTAAACGTTAAGCAAGACATGACTTCATCTTTTACAACGAAGAGAGAATGTATACAGGGAATGAATAAGATTATATTATTAAGCTATATAAGTATTATATGAATATAATGAACATAAGGATTATATAAATATAAAGATTCATATAAATATATGAATTATACAAGAATTATACGAATGAATATACGAATATAGGAATTATTCATTGTTCATTTTCACACACACACACACACACACACACACACACACACATATATATATATATATATATATATATACAGGGTGGGCCGAAAGTCTGGATCCATAGGAAAATATTTATTTTAATACATAAATTACAACAAATGGTAAATACTTAAAATGAATATCAACTTTAACTCGTAAATGCGTATCCGTGATACTGTACAGTGGTTCGTACTCCAGTATAAACAACAAATTATAACAAATGCTCAAATTGGCGGCCTCTGACATCGAGACACTTAGGGATGGAATTTATGATTTTTAATAATTCTTCGAATTGACGTTCTCGAGATGCGTGTTTCATTTGATAATCTTCTTGTTGACTTTACTGGACTATTCGTTAAAGTTTCACATACCATTGCAGAGGTATTTTCATCAGTTGCAGTTTTTGGACGACCAGAACGCCGTCGATCATGTACACTTCCTGTTTCTTTGAAACGTTTAAACAACTTGCCAACAGTCGCATGTGTTACTGGATGCTTATCAGGATGATTTCTATTGAATTCGGTAGCAACTTCTGTGTGTGTAGCGCCCTGTCTTGCGTACATGAGCACAAGTTCTACCCGGTCTTCTGTTGTTAGATTCGAAGCCATTTCTGGGCTGAAATAAAAAAGTATTTGAATATTTATACTGGAGTACGAACTACTGTACAGTATCACGGATACGCATTTACGAGTTAAAGTTGATATTCATTTTAAGTATTTACCATTTGTTGTAATTTATGTATTAAAATAAATATTTTCCTATGGATCCAGACTTTTGGCCCACCCTGTATATATATATAAATTTGACAAGAGCCTCACAATTATTCAAGACATTGTATAACGAGTGTATTTATTATTAATAATAAAGGTTATTCACTGTTTCAATATGTGGATGAAATTTTTTGCGATCCCATTAATATACATATAAAAGCTCAGTATAGCATAAAGGGCTAAATTAAATTAAATAAATAGTCGCGCTTCACAATTATTCAGGGCTAATCAATGTTTCAATTTGTGGAGGACGTTTTTGTGGTACCATGTAATTCGGCTTATTATTATTCTCTCTCTCTCTCTTCTCTCTCTCTCTCTCTCTCTCTCTATATATATATATATATATATATATATATATATATATATGCCTAATGGGATTTGTTTAAATATGCCGTTTCGCCTTCATTCCCTGAGAAGGTATGAATACATGAAAGCATCAAGTGCTTGGTTTGTGCTGATGAATGGCGTATTTATCTATTTATTTTGAAATATAATAATGATTCTTCTTAATAATGTATATAGAGTTATATAAATTTAATTATTTATTTTTAAATATAATAATAATAATAATTCTTAATAATGTATATACACAATATAAAAATTAATTTTTAGCACTATTTGGCACATTATTAAGTGGACTGCCTTGGATATATATATATATATATATATATATATATATATATATATATAAATTATTTCACGAAAGTATGATAAAACGTGAAAAATATTTATGATGAAAAAACCACGAAGGAAAGGAAACACAAAATGGTGCTCAAGCGCTTTCGCCTAATGACATCCTCAGGAACACTGAAGTAGATAAAGAGTTCGAGACTATATATAGGTCACATAATATATATATATATATATATATATACAGTATAATATATATATATATCGGCTATTGATTGGTGGCGTGGAAAACGCAGTTTAATAATGAACAGGAACACCAGAGAAAATACAAACATCCTTCAAGGTTTAATAGTACCAACGTTTCGGAATGCACTAATTCCATCTTCAGGGCTAAAACAATAAAATTCCAAATCACATACAAAATTACAAAATACAAATTGCTTAATAACAATTTAAAATAAACTTTAAAAAAAAAAAAAAAAATTATAAAAAGTAGCTAAGAAAATGTAAAACATTAAAACTAAAAGGTAAATAAATGTGAAGTTAAAAAGTTAAAATTATAAAAAGTAAAAGCATTAAAACTGAAATGTAAATAAAATAAACTAGTACCTTAACCAAAACATAGCAGATCTATCGATGATTCGTCAGAATTTAGGTCTGGTTTTAGTTTATAAATAAAGAGAGACTCCATAATTTTAAGCTTAAGGTCAGAGCTTCCAGCAGCAAGTACGGTGAAATTAGACTGTGAAATTGGGTGGTTATTGTTGTGCGAGTGATTACGTATGAGAGAATTAGGTGGTTTGCCAAGGGGTAAATTTGAGGTTCAAACTTAGTAACTTTCATTTACAAAAAAGTGAAACCTATAGGAACTGTCAAAAACAATTACTAGATGCAGAAATTAAATTTAAGAAAAGGCTCATTAATGAATGTAATCGGGATCTTAATCGGTCTACTTGTGATTTTAAGTCTCTGGTGTCTGGTATAGATTCAACACATCTTTGAACGGTCATTCAGACGGGCAATTGAAATGTATTGCAAGGGTGAATTTTGTTCAGAACAGGAAACTCCAAAAATTAGGATATAATACGAGTAATAATCTAGCAGCTAATGATCTCATCTTTAATTATTCTTCCAAAGTTCTCAGTGATATTCAAAAATCTGCCCTTTGTAAAGGCCTGAAATTCTCTCTTACTCCAAAGAAACTTAATTTTTACAATTATTTCCTCAACTTTGAGTTATTTTTTAAGGACCTTTTAAACATTCATTCTTTGACCCACATAGTAAAGGTTTTAACTTTTTATCTAATAATTTACGTAATTTAGCTTTTACTTCATTTTATGCTTTTAACCCTTATGGCAATAGATCTAATATGGAGGTGGAAGAGTTTCAAAGTCTAAGAAATCTGTCTTTGGACAAGTCATTGGTGGTTACAAGACCAGACAAAGGCAATGGCGTTGTTCTTTTGGACAGGAATGTTTATGTTGATAAAATGTTAGATATTTTAAATGATGCAACTAGATTTACTAAAGTAACTGGTGACATTTTTGCTTTAATTTTAAAACAGGAAGATAAAATTAATAGGTATCTTAGAAAACTTAAATCTAATAATATAATCTCAGCCACGGTTTTTACTAAATTATTTGTTTCTGGATCCAGCCCAGGCATTATGTATGGACTCCCTAAAATACACAAACCTAATTGTCCGCTTAGGCCAATTTTATCGGCTCTAGGAACTTTTAGTTATAACCTTTCAAAATTCTTGGTTCCCATACTATCACCTATAACTTATAATTTGTATACAGCACGGGATTCTTTTTCTTTCGTTAGAGAAATTACCTCATTAAATAATAATTCTTACACAATGGCTAGCTTCGATGTAAAATCTTTATTTACCAATGTGCCTGTTGCAGAAACTATTGATATATGTATTGATAATCTTTTTAATAATACTGATACTGTGCAGGGTTTTAATAGAGGCCAAATGAAAGAACTATTAAAATTTTCCGTGGAAGACCTTATATTTATATTCAACGGTGAATATTTTAAACAGACTGAAGGTGTTCAAATGGGTCTGCCTCTTGGTCCCACCTTAGCTAACGCGTTTCTGTGTCATCATGAAGTCAAATGGTTGAATGAGTGTCCTTCCAACTTTAAACCGGTTTTTTATAGAAGATATATTGATGACACTTTTCTCCTGTTTAAATCACCAGACCATATCCCTTTGTTTCGTAATTACCTTAATTCTAAGCACCCTAACATTCAATTTACTTCAGAAGTTGAATCTAATAGCTCTCTGTCCTTTTTGGACATTAAGATAATAAAAACTAATTCCCTTTTGAAACTTCCGTTTACCGAAAGCCGACATTTACCAATCTTACTATGAACTTTTCTTCCTTTATCCCTTTAGGTTTCAAACGAAATTTAATCTCGACTCTGACCAATAGAGCTTTCAATATCTGTTCAGATTACTTCAAACTACACGATGAACTAGATTTCATCCGAAAACTCCTTGCCAAGAATAATTCCCTTCTAGACTGGTCGAGACTACAATAGGCAGAACCTTAAATAGACTAATAAGCCTACAACTAGAAACTTAATTACAGTCCCCAAAGATATCCTGTATTTCACTTTGCCCTATATGGGAACCTCAAGTTTTAACATTAGAAAAAACTTTTAAAATTGCTCAAGGAATTCTACCCACAACTGTGTATAAAAATTTATTCACCCCGTCTAAATCGATTTACCATTTATTTAAATACAAGGATGTTATTCCTACACTTCTTAAGTCATCTATAGTTTATCAATACAAGTGTGACCACTGTATGGGGTCATATATAGGTAAAACTAAAAGACATTTAAAATCTCGTATTTACGAACATCTCGGTAAATCGGTCCGTACAAATTTACCCCTTGGCAAACCACCTAATTCTCTCATACGTAATCACTCGCACAACAATAACCACCCAATTTCACAGTCTAATTTCACCGTACTTGCTGCTGGAAGCTCTGACCTTAAGCTTAAAATTATGGAGTCTCTCTTTATTTATAAACTAAAACCAGACCTAAATTCTGACGAATCATCGATAGATCTGCTATGTTTTGGTTAAGGTACTAGTTTATTTTATTTACATTTCAGTTTTAATGCTTTTACTTTTTATAATTTTAACTTTTTAACTTCACATTTATTTACCTTTAGTTTAATGTTTTACATTTTCTTAGCTACTTTTTATAATTTTTTTTTTTTTTTTTAAAGTTTATTTTAAATTGTTATTAAGCAATTTGTATTTTGTAATTTTGTATGTGATTTGGAATTTTATTGTTTTAGCCCTGAAGATGGAATTAGTGCATTCCGAAACGTTGGTACTATTAAACCTTGAAGGATGTTTGTATTTTCTCTGGTGTTCCTGTTCATTATTATATATATATATATATATATATATATATATAATAATAAATATAGAAATAAGAATTGTGGGAGGAGCATACAAATTTATAAGGGAAAACTACCAAAGTTTTAGCACTTTGCCCTTCTTGTCTAAATCCGTTCTGAACGAATTCAAAACAACAGGATCAAGTGGAAAAAGGCCTTGGCTCATGTTAAAGTTATTTGTAAGTTGGATAATAGCAGACGCAAGAATATTTCTATTAACAATGTTGCTAGAGTGAAAAAAACTGAAGCATTATTCCAATCAATACTGTGGGATAACTCTGACAAATGGACAAAAAGGGCACTGGATGACTCTCCCGTTCTAACGGAATATTGATGCTCTTTTACACGCGTGTGCAAATCCTTTCCCGTATGACAAATGTGAAAGGAATCACATTGTTTACAACCAATTTTATAGATAATGCCTGAGTTATTGATAGGGCTATTTTTAACTATGATATTTTTCACAATATTATTATATGAAAATACTACATTATTATTCAAAAGTTTAAGTACATTAGCAATGCCTAATTGCCTAGGAAAAATGGAAGTACTAAAATATTCTTTGACAAAGTGCGAGTGTTATTATTCACACGATAGAAGGTTCGTTTTCCGTTAGAACGGGACAATCGTCCAGTGTCCCTTTTGTCCATTTGTCAGAGTTATCCCACTGTATTGATTGGAATAATGCTTCAGTTTTGTTTCACTCCAGCAACATTGTTAATAGAAATATTCCTGAGTCTGCTATTATCCAACTTACAAATAACTTTAACATGAGCCAAGGTCTTTTTTCACTTGATCCTGTTGTTTTGAATTCGTTCAGAACGGATTTAGACAAGAAGGGCAGAGTGCTAAAACTTTGGTAGTTTCCCTTATAAATTTGTATGCTCCTCTTACAATTTTTATTTTTCAATTTATTTTTATATTTTTATTTTTTTGTGACCTATATATAATTCAGTCATTATCTATAAAATTGGTTGTAAACAACCGATTTGATCCTGTTGTTTTGAATTCGTTCAGAACGGATATAGACAAGAAGGGCAAAGTGCTAAAATTGGTAGTTTCTCCTTACAAATTTGTATGCTCCTCCCACAATTTTTATTTCTATATTTATTATATATATATATATTATATATATATATATTTTTTTGTGACGTGATATATAGTCTCGAACTCTTTATTTACTTCAGTGTTCCTGAGGATGTCATTAGACGAAAGCGCTTGAGCGCCATTCTGTGTTTCCTTTCCTTCGTGTTTTTGTCATCATATATATGGGATTGAACTCAGAATGGTCCCCTGAGGTGTTTTTCATGATACACACAGACTCTTTTTTCTTTGATGTATTCAATCCGACGAGAATGCATCGAGTTTTTTGCTTACATTGAGGTTCTGTATATAGTAGGCTAGGTGTAGCTGTAACCCCTAGATCCTGCCCCAAAGCTGGATCCAATCTGCTTTGCAGATAGCTGGTGAGGGAATCTAAATTTTTGGGGCCTCTTTGCGAGTAACCGTTGCCCACGTCGGGCTAACATCATGAAAAAGAAAAAACTATAGTGTTTTCATTTACTATTACTTATTCGGACTATAGTGGATTTAATTTTCCCAGAAGAGTTCCTTCTTCCATGCACGGTTGGTATATTATATCTATATATATATATATCATATAGCGGATCGACAAGAAATAGACCAATAAGTAGACGGACAAATTCTTCTTTCCACGCCATCATCAAACATTCTTGGAAAACACACGTGGGCAAAGAATCAAAGAATGGAAGCGTCTGTTTTCTTCCAAACAAAAGCGAGCCCTTAACAACAAAAGGATGCGCGTGCAAGGTGTCTTAAGATTTGGCGCGAAATCCCACGTCACAGGAACTCCGTATAAAAGCGAGTTTCCACTTACACTCGTTCTCACTCTCTTACTTGCTCTCCACCTTCACGAGCGACACACGTCCGTCAACCGGCCTCCGGCTTCCCGCCGGAGGAGCGGCCTGCTGTCTCCATCAAGGCCTTCGATCTATCATCAAGTAAGACTTTCTACAGACCGCTTGCAGAAGCAATCCTTCGAAGCCCAACCAGAATCACTTCGGGCCTACGGTCTACAAGGTCAGCCTTCAAGTTTCTCTACCGTCTACGAGAGATATTCAGCACCTCAGGCCTACGCCTGCAAGATCATTTATAGGCCATCCTGCACCTCGAGAAGTAACATCACCTCAGGCCTACGTTCTACAAAGCCTACATCAAGCATCTCCATCATCTCGAGAGGCTTAACAGAAAACGACAACTTGAGCCTACGGTAATAGGTTCCTCTTCAACACTCCTTCAACAGAGTTTCTATCGTCCCGGTAAGATAAGTGCATCCTTTCTAAGTACTTTCGTGAAGCCTACATCATCCTACCGCCGAACGGTAGACTATACCCCAAGTGTAATTAAGTGTTCCAACCGACTCTCGTTAAAGTGGACCTAGTTTTAGCCGTTTAAGGTGATAATGATTTGATTGTATGCTAATGATTAATTGATGCAATGACTGATTGTTAATGATAGGCTGGGTTAATAATTTATGATGTCGTAAAGTATCACCAGTTGGAAATGGCTAGGGGCGTAGGTCCACCATACTATTGGGAGTGATACGAAATTGCTTTCGGGATCACCAGCTCGGATTACACCCGAGCAAATATTGTTAAGGTTATAAAAATACCTTATTGTTTTGTATTTTATTATGAAAATATAGATGTTTATTTATTCACAGTAATTAACAAAGAATTGACAGTGATTATGGCTAGCCTTTACGTTATGCTGATGACATGGAACTTAGCTAATAAGATAAATGGTTAATAGCTTAAATTGACACTTAATACATTCATTGATGATATAAAAATAGCATGCAAAATGGTACATTGAATGGGCTTAGTAAATGATATAAATAATGCAGAACTGTGTGTGCGTGACACTCTGATTAAGTAGGCTAGATGATTGAATGGGCCTAGTAATGACAGAATGAATGATGCGGCCCAATAATAATAGATTGAATGCTTGACAATGGTTACACAATAGGGTGGATCGATTTTACATTTGTTTCGATTTCCATATTCTAATAGAGACAAACACTTGCGCATGCATGAGAAAATAGCCTCTGCAAAATCTTAGCTTAATAGGTAATCATCTTCTGCCCCCGGCAGAGCGATGAAAATCATATTTTAGTAGTCAAAAACGTATTTTTCTTATAATTTTTAAAATATTTCAATATGCATCAAAATTATTTCTAATAACTATAAAGTCGATGAAAAAGACCTCATATGATCGTTTTTCCAAGCGCGTTGTCCTACGTTAATATCTTTTGCCCCCGGCAACAACGTCAAATGTTGAAAAAATAGGTAATTTACAGTATATACATATTTTCAGATCGGCTCTTTGTCTTAAATAATGCATTTATATATTTCCCATAGCATTTATATCGTTGCTTAGGCATGAAATAACACACACCTGATGCAGGAGTGAAATGCCCCATGTACTGGGATTCTGGTTCTTGAACTAAAACTATATGCTCTTCTACCACAGTCCTTCTATGCTTCACATTGGCTATTTCTTCTTGTGTCATTGTTTTATCTTTACGTCCGTCAAAGAAAATGCCCGGTAATGGTAGCGTGATCTTGTCATCTTGCTGATGCTCAGAACGAACTCTTTTTCTGGCTCTTCTTATCTTATTTCGATCAATCACTGAACTGACATCATCTTCTCGTATCCAGCCAACATCCTCTAACAACGAAGAAGCAATAAATGAAGCAGCTCTGTCTGAGACGCCCGTACGATCACAAGCTTCAGCAAGTACCTGGAGTTTCATTCGTGTTTTTTCCTTCATGTCATGTTTATCTCTCGGTGTTAGTTCATACGATGACGATGATTCTATAGATGTATCCTCGGTTTCACTAGAGGCTGACGAAGAAGGTTGTTCTTGAGAAGTTTCTTGTCGTTTACTAGTCGACGGCTCTTGATGTTCTGCTATTCCTTCTTGTTTCAATATCGCCAATCTTCTTGCAAGAGTCATCTCGTTTTTATTTGTTGTTTCAACATCCAAAGTTCCTATTGCCATTTTGCGATCACTTCTTTGGTCGAGTAAAAACTGTTGCTCTTTCAGTGGTACTCGTCGTTCACGAGGGCAGCTGCATTGTCAAATCAGGGCATTTACAAGCCGATATGTCAAATAAGGTGGTCTTAGTTGATTTCTTGAAGGCCTCAAGATTTTTCTGTAACGATTCGTTCTTCTTTTTCGCGTTCAGTGATTTGATGATGTTAGCCATTTTATCACGATAACTTTTCAACATTTGATTTATCCGTGCTGTCGAAACTGTTGGAATGGAAGCTAATTTCCACAAGTATTCCAGTCTCTCCGTGACCACAGCGGCGATGTCTTTGAATGGAGGTTCCTTCTTTGATGATCTCAACTCAGTTCTCACAAGATGGTAGTATTGCATCACATCTTCACATGTGGGAAAACATCGCAAATTCAAATCTTTCCCAGCACCAAATATTGGACACGTAACCGATCTTCTAGTTGTAGCGGTAGCCATCCTGTAAAGATTAAAGAATAATGTATTGTTCTGTTACGCAATAAAATCGAAAAAACAGAGTTATGAGAAAAACAAACAAGGATATGAGCAGAGAGATTGAGCACACTGAGGACTCTGAGTGAGGAGCCACACACACACACACACACTGATGACTCGAGGAGCCAGCTGCAAAATACACACCTGCCTTCGACGCTGTCAAAAGGCAACTGAGGGAACTGCGCAGTGCGTACTAGCGCGTCAGTGGCAGCTGCTGCTGGCAGCACTCACCAGAGATGACCTTTAAACCCTAGCCTAGAGTCATAAAATTTTGCGTGTGTGTTATTTCATGCCTAAGCAACGATATAAATGCTATGGGAAATATATAAATGCATTATTTAAGACAAAGAACCGATCTGAAAATATGTATATAAATTACCTATTTTTTCAACATTTGACGTTGTTGCCGGGGGCAAAAGATATTAACGTAGGACAACGCGCTTGGAAAAACGATCATATGAGGTCTTTTTCATCGACTTTATAGTTATTAGGAATAATTTTGATGCATATTGAAATATTTTAAAAATTATAAGAAAAATACGTTTTTGACAACTAAAATATGATTTTCATCGCTCTGCCGGGGGCAGAAGATGATTACCTATTAAGCTAAGATTTTGCAGAGGCTATTTTCCCATGCATGCGCAAGTTTTTGTCTCTATTAGAATATGGAAATCGAAAAATGTAAAATCGATCCACCCTATTACACAAATATCATTTATAAATCAGGCCATTATGTGATGCTAAGTGATTACGCCAAGAGAATATTTAGTCATCACATAAATATATGAATTGAACCCAATACGGATGATACGCGGAATTACGGTTTCCGAATGACACTTGAATTGGATAATAGGCCTACTGCGTTCTTTAACGAGAGTCGGTTAGAACGCTTAACTACACTTGGTGTATAGTCTACCGTTCGGCGGTAGGATGATGTAGGCTTCACGAAAGTACTTAGAAAGGATGCACTTATCTTACCGGGACGATGGAAACTCTGTTGAAGGAGTGTTGAAGAGGAACCTATATTTATGTGATGACTAAATATTCTCTTGGCGTAATCACTTAGCATCACATAATGGCCTGATTTATAAATCAGGCCATTATGTGATGCTGTGATTACGCCAAGAGAATATTTAGTCATCACATAAATATATGAATTGAACCCAATACGGATGATACGCGGAATTACGGTTTCGGAATGACACTTGAATTGGATAATAGGCCTACTGCGTTCTTTAACGAGAGTCGGTTGGAACGATTAATTACACTTGGTGTATAGTCTACCGTTCGGTGGTAGGATGATGTAGGCTTCACGAAAGTACTTAGAAAGGATGCACTTATCTTACCGGGACGATGGAAACTCTGTTGAAGGAGTGTTGAAGAGGAACCTATTACCGTAGGCTCGAGTTGTCGTTGTCTGTTAAGCCTCTCGAGATGATAGAGATGCTTGATGTAGGCTTTGTAGAACGTAGGCCTAAGGTGATGTTACTTCTCGAGATGCAGGATGGCCTATAAATGATCTTGCAGGCGTAGGCCTGAGGTGCTAAATATCTCTCGTAGACGGTAGAGAAACTTGAAGGCTGACCTTGTAGACCGTAGGCCCGAAGTGATTCTGGTTGGGCTTCGAAGGATTGCTTCTGCAAGCGGTCTGTAGAAAGTCTTACTTGATGATAGATCGAAGGCCTTGATGGAGACAGCAGGCCGCTCCTCCGGCGGGAAGCCGGAGGGCGGTTGACGGACGTGTGTTGCTCGTGAAGGTGGAGAGCAAGTAAGAGAGTGAGAACGAGTGTGAGTGGAAACTCGCTTTTATACGTAGTTCCTGTGACGTAGGATTTCGCGCCAAATCTTAAGACACCTTGCCCGCGCGTCCTTTTGTTGTTAAGGGCTCGCTTTTGTTTGGAAGAAAACAGACACTTCCATTCTTCGATTCTTTGCCCACGTGTGTTTTCCAAGAATATTTGATGATGGCGTGGAAGGAAGAATTTGTCCGTCTACTTATTGGTCTATTTCTTTTCGATCCGCTACATATATAATGTAAAGAATGACGCTTGTTTAGAAGAGTGTCCGCACAAGAAGAGGAGAATTACGATTTCTAATTAATCGATGACCTTGGCGTAGTGGTTATCATATCGACCGGCAATTGGATAATCCGGGGTTCGATTCCACGGACGGATGTGCCTCATTTTTCATTGCTAGTTTTCTCTCCTCTTCTTGCGCGGAAACTCTTCTAAACAAGCGTCGTTCTTTTACATTAATTATACTGTGTTATTTGCAGTTAAAATGTATATATATATATATATATATATATACAGGGTGGGCCGAAAGTCTGGATCCATAGGAAAATACTTATTTTAATACATAAATTACAACAAATGGTAAATACTTAAAATGAATATCAACTTTAACTCGTAAATGCGTATCCGTGATACTGTACAGTGGTTCGTACTCCAGTATAAACAACAAATTATAACAAATGCTCAAATTGGCGGCCTCTGACATCGAGACACTTAGAGATGGAATTTATGATTTTTAATAATTCTTCGAATTGACGTTTTCGAGATGCGTGTTTCATTTGATAATCTTCTTGTTGACTTTACTGGACTATTCGTTAAAGTTTCACATACCATTGCAGAGGTATTTTCATCAGTTGCAGTTTTTGGACGACCAGAACGCCGTCGATCATGTACACTTCCTGTTTCTTTGAAACGTTTAAACAACTTGCCAACAGTCGCATTTGTTACTGGATGCTTATCAGGATGATTTCTATTGAATTCGGTAGCAACTTCTCTGTGTGTAGCGCCCTGTCTTGCGTACATGAGCACAAGTTCTACCCGGTCTTCTGTTGTTAGATTCGAAGCCATTTCTGGGCTGAAACAAAAAAAGTATTTGAGTATTTATACTGGCGTACGAACTACTGTACAGTATCACGGATACGCATTTACGAGTTAAAGTTGATATTCATTTTAAGTATTTACCATTTGTTGTAATTTATGTATTAAAATAAATATTTTCCTATTTATCCAGACTTTCGGCCCACCCTGTATATATATATACATACACACACACACACGGGATTGGAAAGCGCCCACTCTAAAGGACATTCGATTCCGCTTGTATGTAGGAAAGAGGGTATTACCAGGAGAGAGGGTATTACTTAAGCACTTCTGGATGCAGAAATAGTTCACTCTTTGTATTCCAACAATCGCGGAGTACTGTGTGGGCCCGTGATTTTCTTTTTCCCAGTTATCAAAGTCCAAAGAGTAGAAAATAAACACAACGACTAATACGATTTTTAATTTGAATTTAGGCGAGATAAAGTTTAATCAATTATAGTGAATCAAATGTTCCTTTTACACAGAACAGAGAGTTAATAATAATAATAATAATAAAAGTTTCATAAATACAATATTAGTTACTTCTTCATTGTAAGATATTAAATAAGCCAGAGATCCCTCTAAGATACCCTTGTCCGTTCTGAGTCTCCAAGCTTGTATGAGTCAATTCCTAAGCTACTGCCTTTTTTTCCATATACAGTCAGACTCCAATTGAAAACCCATTAATCTTCCAATTTCCAAAAGCAATTCCCGTTAACGGACTGAAAACCCGCCATTTCAGCCCTGTGAACCGTCTCCCTGGAATCTGCCTTAAGGGCGCTGATCCCCTTCTTATATAGTCAAAGGAACGGAACCTGGCAACGTAACGGCGCAAGCGGTTGACGTCACCTGAGAACGTTGTAGAATTGAGCGTCTCACAATCTGTTTTCCCAAGTGAAATCAAAGAAACCGTCTGCGTCGCTGCGTGTGAATTCCTTTCGAAAGGAAATGAATCATACATAGCTTGGGAATTATTGAATGAATTAAATCACAAAAGTAATTGTCATCAGGGCGCGGCTTTACTTCGATTATAAATTAAATTATAACATGTATAATATATATATATTATATATATATATATATATATATATATATAAAGCCTTCTAAGCCAACTGGTAGCTTAAGCCAACTGGCGGATTAAGATTTCTAAGCTAACTGTGAGGTTAAGAGCGCTCATTAAGTGAAGCGACATGCCTGCAAGAACATCTTCTCTTCTCTTCTCCTCTCTCCTCTTTCTTAGGTTAGGTTTGGGTGGCAGCTTTGGGATAAAACAATCCACCTTGCTTGCATACCCTCTTCCCTTATTTTTGGTGGCACTGGCACTATGGGTGAGGGGGGTTTACACCTTGCAGCAAGAGGAAAGGGGTTGGCAACTTGCAACAATTAATCAACATTGCAATTGCATATGTACTAGAACATTTTGCAGGCATACTACTGTAATGACTGACGATGCGAAATTTGAAACACTAAATAAGATAGCAGTAAACAGAGCAAAGGGAATAACTGGGCAGATACTGAAAACTTTTAAACGAAGGGATAGGAATATAATGATTTCTCTACTGAAAACACTGATCATACCCAAATTAGAATACTGCTCCGTCCTAACATGCCCCTACAAAAAAGAAGACATTAGACAGTTAGAAGGGATTCGGAGAAACGTCACAGCCAACATCAATGGGTGAAAAGAACTAAATTACTGGGAAAGGTTACTGGAAAGGAGAAGAGAGAGATACACCATTGTTTACACTTGGAATATAATGGAGAAACTAGTCCCTAATCTTACTCTGAACCCTGTAACTCTCCAAACAACAGTGGAAAGTAGAAAAGGAAGACTGTGTCGTTTTCCCAAATTAAAGGGAAAGACCTCATATGATCGTTTTTCCAAGCGCGTTGTCCTACGTTAATATCTTTTGCCCCCGGCAACAACGTCAAATGTTGAAAAAATAGGTAATTTATATACATATTTTCAGATCGGCTCTTTGTCTTAAATAATGCATTTATATATTTCCCATAGCATTTATGTCGTTGCTTAGGCATGAAATAACACACACGCAAAATTTTATGACTCTAGGCTAGGGTTTAAAGGTCATAAGATAAGAGGAGCCAGAAAAAGAGTTCGTTCTGAGCATCAGCAAGATGACAAGATCACGCTACCATTACAGGGCATTTTCTTTGACGGACGTAAAGATAAAACAATGACACAAGAAGAAATAGACAATGTGAAGCATAGAAGGACTGTGGTAGAAGAGCATATAGTTTTAGTTCAAGAACCAGAATCCCAGTACATGGGGCATTTCACTCCTGCATCAGGTTCTGCCACTGCAATAACATCAGGTATCATCAACTTTCTAGAAACTAACAATATTAGCACGGACGACATTGTGGCTATCGGCTGTGATGGTACCGCAGTGAACACGGGTCGAAAGGGTGGAGCCATTCGTATGATTGAAATGAAACTACAAAGGCCAGTTCAGTGGATCATATGCCTATTACACGGTAATGAATTATCACTGCGACACCTCATTCAAGACTTGGACGGCAAAACAACTGGGCCAATGGGCTTTACTGGACCAGTTGGAAAACAACTGAACGACTGCGAAAAACTTCCAATTACAGAATTCGATGCCATTCCATCTCCCGACATTGACATAGATGATGCCGAGTTGAGCACTGACCAAAAATATTTGTTAGACATCTACAGAGCAGTGTCGAGTGGTAGCTGCTCTTCAGCTCTCGCGGCTCGAAATCCAGGTAAGATGGCGCATTCCAGGTGGCTGACAACAGCAAATAGATTTCTGCGCCTCTATGTTTCAACCAGTGAACCCTCCAGCACCTTCAACGAAATTGTGCGATTCATTACACAGGTCAACAAAAAAAAAAAAAATTTTCGTTGCCAAGGAAATTCGTACGAATTTAGGGTATTTTGGGGTTGCTGAATTCCAAAATGAAAGTAGTTTTTCCGATTTGGCTCTAGTTCTTGAGATAATGAATACCCTCAATTAATAGGAAACGTAACCATAACGCGTGCATATGGGAAACTACCGGAACATTCTAGATGGTGAGACCGAATAAAATGCCATTATGTATTTCATGTGTTTACTTTTGTATGATTTGAGACAATTTCAATGCGATTTGTAAGTAGGCTCCGCCTGAACATTAAATTTTTTGCATTTTTACGTGTTTCAATGGAGTACCAATTATCTCATAAATTAGAGCCAATCTACCAAAACCGATGTCATATTCGGAATCAGCACCACAAAGTTACCCCAAAATCACTCTAATATGATTGGCAATAAAATGAGTGTTGACCAGTGTTATGACAGTTTACGCAACAATTTGGTTTAAGATAAAGAAAAACTCGTTTCACTGAGGGCGCAAAACATTTTTTCGAAATGATGCGTCTCTCTCAGACCATGCCTCAAAGATCTAAGACAATCGCCAACAAAGTCCTCCGTAGAAATTCTTCCTTTGCTCACCCAGAAAATATTTTGATCTCCATGCTACATGCCGATGAGCAACACATAAGAGAATTGGGATGGAGAAGAATATTAAAAGCACGATCAAAACAATCACCAGCGGGGGAAATTCGAGCCTTCGCCATGCCTGAGCTGCTCTGCGATAGTCAAAACTATTACGAAATGATCAACTGGCAAACGGCTGAGGTGACCGAACCCCCCGTTACAAAAACAATACCTGATACCCGAATAAAAGAGTTTGTTGAGACGGGAGACCAGCCTGATGGACTGATCCCACTATTCCCTTGTCATACTCAAGCGGTCGAGAGACTCATCAAATTAGTAACCGAAGAAGCCTCTGCCAGTGTAAGTGGAATAGAAGAGAGGGACGGATTCATCCGCTCCCGTCTTCACTCCCGAACAAAAATTCCACGATTTGATTCTAAGAAAGATTACCGTATGTAAATCGACATGCAGCCAAAGGAAGGGTGGTTGGGGCTGGATAGGGTGGAACTCGACATACAGCCACGTCCTCGTGGTGAGTTCTGGGTTGCTAATTTTATAAAATTAGCAAGCGAGGAGCTGTACTTAGTACTTATCGTACTTATAACATCGCATTAACGTAATTATAATCCACATTTAGACTTTTCTCGGGGACAGAAGATATTACTCTATAGTCATAAAATTTTGCGTGTGTGTTATTTCATGCCTAAGCAACGATATAAATGCTATGGGAAATATATATAAATGCATTATTTAAGACAAAGAGCCGATCTGAAAATATGTATATAAATTACCTATTTTTTCAACATTTGACGTTGTTGCCGGGGGCAAAAGATATTAACGTAGGACAACGCGCTTGGAAAAACGATCATATGAGGTCTTTTTCATCGACTTTATAGTATTAGGAATAATTTTGATGCATATTGAAATATTTTAAAAATTATAAGAAAAATACGTTTTTGACTACTAAAATATGATTTTCATCGCTCTGCCGGGGGCGGAAGATGATTACCTATTAAGCTAAGATTTTGCAGAGGCTATTTTCTCATGCATGCGCAAGTTTTTGTCTCTATTAGAATATGGAAATCGAAAACAATGTAAAATCGATCCACCCTACTAGACAGTGAACATCCTTAACCCTGAAAGAAAATAGTTTTGTTGTGAGCGGAGCAAAACTGTTTAATCAGCTGCCCAGAGACCAAAGGAACACGAGTGGCGTTGCGGTGGACATCTTCAAAAGAAGATTAGACGTCTGGCTCAGAAGAATCCCCGATGAGGCGGGCGTACCTAGCTATGTGAGGTGGAGAGTACAAGAAACCAACTCACTACTTCACCAGGCTAACTCGAGAGGAGGGGCGACAAGCTTCACCTTCGTGAAATGAGGAATCATCGCACGGAACATTTGAAAGGTTGAAAGGTAGATATATATACTAGGGGCACTCAATATATTTTGCTCCACCCTTTTTCTTAACGAAATAATAGGACATGGGGCTGAAATGTCGTTTGGGCCGTAAGTTTGAACTTTCTGCGCTTCACATAACCAAATTTTTCCAGTTTGAACCTCCCCTCCTTGTATAAAACTGCTTTTAAACGCCTTTGTATAAAACCGATGGTTAACGCAGTTTCGAAAATGGCGTCGGACAGTGATGTGCATCGTAAACAGACCTGTTATCGACTTCTTAACTGGAGAGAAGGAAACAGTTGGAAATATTCACAAACGTCTACAAAACGTTTACGGAGATGATGTTGATCGAAGCACAGATGGACACTGGTCTAAACGTGTGAGATCATCGGAGAGAAGGAAAGCCAGCCTTGATAATGAGCCACGCAGCGGTCGCCCGGCATCGGCTGTGACATCTCACACTGTGCAACGTGCCAAGAACATCATTCGATCAAATCGGCGCGTCACATACAAGGAACTATCACTGGAGCTAGGAATTAGTGAAGGAAGTGTGAATACGATAATTCAGCACCTAGGATACTCAAAAGTGTGTTCACGGTTTGTTCCTCGCGAACTGACTGAAGATCACAAAGCCCAAAGAAAAGAAATTGCTTCTGAGTCGTTCGTTCGATACGAGACTGAAGGGGATGACTCCTTTCTCGAATTGCGACTGGGGATGAGACTTGAGTACACCAATCCATGGAGTGGCATCATGCAGACACCCCACGCAAGAAAAAGTTCAAAATGGCTCCCTCTGCAGGAAATGTTATGGCCACCATCTTCTGGGACATGAAAGGGGTGATTCTGGTGGACATTATGAAGAAAGGACAAACAATCAACTCAGAAGCATATATTGCTACCCTACAAAGACTCCAGAGACGTATAAAGCGAGTTCGATCGGAGAGAAAACTGGAAGATGTCCTTCTTTTGCACGATAACGCAAGACCACACAACAGTTTGCAAACAAAAGAGACCATCACAAAAATGCGCTTCACTGTGTTACTCCACCCTCCATACAGCCCGGATCTGGTACCTTCAGACTTCTATTTGTTTGGGCCAAATGAAGGATGCTATTCTTGCAAGAAAGTTTCAGAGTGACGATGAGGTTGTTGAAGAGGTTAAGACGTGGCTCCAGCGGAACCCAGCGAACTTTTACCAGCAAGGAATAAAGGCCCTTGTTTCGAGGTGGAGGAAAACCGTAGAAAAGGATGGAGACTATGTGGAAAAATAAAAACTTGTAAAAAAAGGTACGTAACTACTTGTGTACAAAATTTCTGGAACTTACAAGGAAACTTGGAAAGAAAAAGAAAGTGGGGAAAAATATATTGAGTGGCTCTCATATATATGATGCAAACCCACAAGGAAAAAGAAAAATAATTCCAAGGTCTTTCGTGTATCAGAAGTACACCTCGTCAGGGAATATATATATTAGGGTGGCCCTTATTTTTCAAAATTGCAAATTTCACCGTCTCACCCCCTCAATATATTCCATTTGACAAAAAAAACCAAAATATTCTTATTGGTCCAGCACAAGGACTCAAATTTAGTTAATTATTGAAACATAAATACACAAATTTTTTATTAGCGTTCCATTCTAAGGGCAAATAACAGCAGTTAAAGAAGAGCATAAACTAAAATGGACATTGACTACTGATTAAGTAGAAACTGAATTGAACTTAACATTTTAGGACTGAAAGCATAGTAAATTTGGCCTAGTAGGGATGTTTGCTTATGAGGCCCCCCTAAATATTAATTGATTTTAATAAACTTCCTTGGTACACGTTTTATATTAATAGAAAAAAAATGCTGGGTTGAGACCCCCAAATTTTGGTTGATTGGGTGGTTCTTATACATATACATATACGTATACATTAGGCCGGGTCGTTTTTGCTTGAAAAAATTTTATGGGGAAGTTTAATTTACCCTGTATTACGACAGTTTGTGTACCTACATAGGAAGTATCATGACAAAGTTTCAAGTTTTTATATAAATATGTTGAGGTTCCACAAGTCACTTAAAGTTTTGGTGATTTTTTCCGATACTCCGTATAGTAAACTACAGCTCTTTGCTGACTTGCCATGATAGTTTACAAGGCAAATCACCCAGAATTCACCACGAGGATGTGGCTGCAAGTCGAATTCCGCACCATACCCAGCCCAACCTCCCTTCCATTAGTTTTTACACGTAGTTTATTGACATTTGTATTCGCATTTTGACTCAAATGTAGGCATGTTTGATCTTGAAGCAATTTTGCCTTTATAAAACCATCTCTATTTTCCTGACCACAGACAGAAGCTGATGCTTCTGTTACAGATTTGACATGTCTTTCCACAGCTTGTGAATGACATGGGTACTTTTTCAATAGAGGGTTAGTTTCATCACCCCTTACAATAAGCTCTAACTGGGTGTTTGTCAAGCTTTTTTTCAGAGGTGGTTCATGTCTTGGGTAGTCTCCAAATCGAATTAAATCTGTGTAGTCTCTTGCCAAGAAATTAATTTTAGGCCGTCTAAATTCTCTAATGCCCGAGGACACGCTTTCCCTGGCTAAGAGAATGCGCCGGAAAGCTAACTCTCTCATCACTTGCCTTTCATCAAATAACATCGAGACCAATAAAGTTTCTGGGTGAGCAAAATATGCACCTCTCTCAATAACAGGATCAATGACTGCCTTAAGCTCATCAGAGAGGTATCTTCAACTAGATATCATAAACCAGAGGTGCCTTGGTCCCTGGTAATAGTAAGGATTTCGCTTTATATTAAACGTCGTTGAGGCATAAACGCGAACAATGAATTCGGTCAGAGTTTTCAAGTTTTCTGACGGCTTTTTGGTCGCAACATAAGGTCTAACTATCCTGTTGGCTGTCGTAAGCCATCTGGCATGGTTCAAAGAACCTGGGTTACGGTTTTTAAAGTTTTGGGAACATTGGCCTTCTATGACTGCATTACAAATTTCCATGAGATACTTTTGATGTTGGCTTAGATCGAGATCCCCCGGAATAGAAGGCATATTACTTGATTTCATTGCTTCAAACTTGACAACTGGCATCTTTTCGTACGCAGTAAGACTTTTGCCAACATTTCCAGCAAGGGCTTTTGGTCCTTTGGTTTTACTATCAAAATAATTAAACAAATGGCGGAGAGGTAGCTCATTGGTATGCAGCAAACACGAACCAAAGGAAAAGAGTATTGTAGTGTACTTCTAGTTGCCTGATAACTCCATTATGTATGCCAGTGTTTACATTGGTTCCATCACATCCAATGATCTTCAGATTGTCTACCTTAATATTGTTACTGTTAAGAAACTTTATCACTCCCTTAGAAATATTAGTTGAATTTCCAGTCACAGGAGTGAAGTGCCCAAGATATTTTGATTCTGGTTCAGCTATAAGCGTGATGTGTTCCTCAGTAATTGTTGTACTGTAGTACCTCCCATCCTTACAGATATTTGCTTTGGTTAAGTCCTTTCTTCCATCAAAATACAATGTTTCTTTACTTTCTTCACTTGATTTACTCAACTCCTCTCTGATCTTCTTTCTCTGCCGTCTCACCTTATTCTTATCCACAACATTGTGATAATCTTCAGAGGTAATGAGACCAAAATCTTCCAAAACAGCAGAGACAACGGTTGCACCAACTCTGTCTGATATTCCGAATCGGTTACAAGTTTTTGCTATTGAAGGCAATTTGCGAGTGAGCTTATGTGCTTCACCTGATTTCGTTATACCTTCCTCAGTGTGATCATCATCATCACGCTCTCTATCAATATGCATCAAAATTATTCCTAATAACTATAAAGTCGATGAAAAAGACCTCATATGATCGTTATAGGGTTCAAAACAGCCAGTTGGTTGAGTTGCCAGGTACCATTTTATATTTTAATTGTACAGGTATACATTATTAGGGTGAGTTGCTAAACACCACCAATTATTTTAATTCGTTACCAAAGCAAACGTACTTTCTCTTTTAAGCAAAATTGACAATAAAAAAATGTTTAAATAAATAAAATTTGTCTTCTACTGTACAAAAAATAATACACACACACACACACACACACACACACACACACACAAACACACACACACACACACACAAACACACGCACACACACCTCTGTATATATTATGTGAATGAAAATCAGAAAAATGACAAAAGTATATTAATATAGCAAACATACTTTCTCTTTTAAGCGAAATTCACAATAAAAAAATGTTTATTAATTAAATAAATAGAATTTCTCTCCTATTGCACAAAAAAAAGAAATAATAATCGTCAAAATAATAGTTCAGGCGAAATACATACAAACACACACACTATATATATATATATATATATTAGGGTGGATTGATTTTACATTTTTTTCGATTTCCATATTCTAATAGAGACAAAAACTTGCGCATGCATGAGAAAATAGCCTCTGCAAAATCTTAGCTTAATAGGTAATCACCTTCTGCCCCCGGCAGAGCGATGAAATCATATTTTAGTAGTCAAAAACGTATTTTTCTTATAATTTTTAAAATATTTCAATATGCATCAAAATTATTCCTAATAACTATAAAGTCGATGAAAAAGACCTCATATGATCGTTTTTCCAAGCGCGTTGTCCTACGTTAATATCTTTTGCCCCCGGCAACAACGTCAAATGTTGAAAAAATAGGTAATTTATATACATATTTTCAGATCGGCTCTTTGTCTTAAATAATGCATTTATATATTTCCCATAGCATTTATATCGTTGCTTAGGCATGAAATAACACACACGCAAAATTTTATGACTCTAGAGTAATATCTTCTGTCACCTAGAAAAGTCTAAATGTGGATTATAATTACGTTAATGCGATGTTATAAGTACGATAAGTACTAAGTATAGCTCCTCGCTTGCTAATTTTATAAAATTAGCAACCCAGAACTCACCACGAAGAGGTGGCTGTACGTCGAGTTCCACCCTATCCAGCCCCAACCACCCTTCCTTTGGCTGCATGTCGATTTACATACGGTAATCTTTCTTAGAATCAAATCGTGGAATTTTTGTTCAGGAGTGAAGACGGGAGCGGATGAATCCGTCCCTCTCTTCTATTCCACTTACACTGGCAGAGGCTTCGGTTACTAATTTGATGAGTCTCTCGACCGCTTGAGTATGACAAGGGAATAGTGGGATCAGTCCATCAGGCTGGTCTCCCGTCTCAACAAACTCTTTTATTCGGGTATCAGGTATTGTTTTTGTAACGGGGGGTTCGGTCACCTCAGCCGTTTGCCAGTTGATCATTTCGTAATAGTTTTGACTATCGTAGAGCAGCTCAGGCATGGCGAAGGCTCGAATTTCCCCCGCTGGTGATTGTTTTGATCGTGCTTTTAATATTCTTCTCCATCCCAATTCTCTTATGTGTTGCTCATCGGCATGTAGCATGGAGATCAAAATATTTTCTGGGTGAGCAAAGAAAGAATTTCTACGGAGGACTTTGTTGGCGATTGTCTTAGATCTTTGAGGCATGGTCTGAGAGAGACGCATCATTTCGAAAAAATGTTTTGTGCCGTCAGTGAAACGAGTTTTTCTTTATCTTAAACCAAATTGGTGCGTAAACTGTCATAATGAATCGCACAATTTCGTTGAAGGTGCTGGAGGGTTCACTGGTTGAAACATAGAGGCGCAGAAATCTATTTGCTGTTGTCAGCCACCTGGAATGCGCCATCTTACCTGGATTTCGAGCCGCGAGAGCTGAAGAGCAGCTACCGCTCGACACTGCTCTGTAGATGCCTAACAAATATTTTTGGTCAGTGCTCAACTCGGCATCATCTATGTCAATGTCGGGAGATGGAATGGCATCGAATTCTGTAATTGGAAGTTTTTCGCAATCGTTCAGTTGTTTTCCAACTGGTCCAGTAAAGCCCATTGGCACAGTTGTTTTGCCGTCCAGGTCATGAATGAGGTGTCGCAGTGATATGAGGTCTTTTTCATCGACTTTAGAGTTATTAGGAATAATTTTGATGCATATTGAAATATTTTAAAAATTATAAGAAAAATACGTTTTTGACTACTAAAATATGATTTTCATCGCTCTGCCGGGGGCAGAAGATGATTACCTATTAAGCTAAGATTTTGCAGAGGGTATTTTCTCATGCATGCGCAAGTTTTTGTCTCTATTAGAATATAGAAATCGAAAAAAATGTAAAATCGATCCACCCTAAAACTTTATTATATATATACACACACAATTGAACAACTTTTTCCATAACTTATATATATATATATATATATAAAGAATCACATCAACTGTGTCTATTTTCTTTTGTCATTCCTCTAGGAGAATTTCGATTTATGATTGATCGAGGTCCGTAGTGTAATGGTAGCGCATCCAACCGGCAATTGGAAGGCCCTGGGTTCGTTCCCGGGCGGTTCGCCTCATTTTTCATTTATTCGTTATTTCTCTTCCCCGTGTGCAGAGACGCTCCTTATTTACGTCGTTTCTATTCATTTATATACTGCGTGGTCATTGCAGTTTAATATATATATATATATATATATATATAGAACGAAGCACATTAACTGTGTCTACTTAATTTTGTCATTCCTTATATATGTATAAACGGATTTTCTCCTTTAAAGAGAAACAATTATTAAAACCAATATTAACAATATAAGAAACTAATTATTTAAACGCCGTTCTATTTACTTTCTTTCAGTTATTAAAACGAATCCCAATATTAACTCTTAGAATAATGTTTTGTTTTAACATTGTGTTCAGACGACAGCAACAGGTGGCAGGTAATGAGAATATCCAGCAGAAGGTCCAGCCCGAGGCCTTTTAAAACCGCAAACTAACGTGAAAGGAATTTTGGGTCAAAAACTTTCTCTCTGAAAGACATCCATCTCCTTTCGCTTCATACGATTGTCATTCCTTTTATATAAAAAAATGTATTATATTTTATCAACTTAGTTATTTCTCCTTTTAAGAGAAACAATTATTAAAACAATATTAAAATTTAAAAATTCACTAAACAATTGGCTTAGCAAAAGAAATCGTTCCATTAACATATTCTCAAATCTATATACAAACACACACACACACACACACACACACACACACACACACAAAATTATATTAAATAATAAACAGCAAAAGAAATAAACACACTAACTGTATCTATTTTCTTTTGGCAAACCTTTCTTGTGTTTCAAAAACAGAAAAAATATCATTACACACTTTTCACTTTCTCCTTATAATCTATATACATATATATATATAGAGAAACAATCAATTTCGGATTTTTAATTTTCACACCAAAGGGTCTATTTACTTTTGTCACTCCTCTATATATAAATCTTTTCATTTCATTTCATTTTCATGTCATTTCACTTCATTTCACTAATCTCATATCATTTCACTCATCTCATTTACTTTCAGCTTCTCTAGAAAAAAAATTCTGAGCAGATGCGCCTCGAGAGCAAAGATTGACCACAAAAGTTCCTTTCGGCCTACATCCGTATTTTCTCTCGGCAAAACCTCGCTTGAGTCCAAATGTTAATAATATTATGCTAATTACTACTGAAGTTAAAAAATTGATTTTGTTATTTATTAAAGGAGAGAGAGAGAGAGAGGACCACACACACACACGTACAAACACAATGTATATATATATATATATATATATATATATATATATATATATATATACAGAGAGAAAGAACGACACATACACACACACACTATATATAATATATATATATATATATATACACATATATAAACACACACACAGAGAGAACGACCCCCCCCCCCACACACATTATCGATTTTGAATCACTGTTAAAAATGATAAAAACTTACTACATTATTGTCCCTGTCCCATCCTTCATCCAAAAACAGATCTACTTTGTTGATAACCTTCGATTAGCATCCCCAAGATTTGTTCATTTTGAAAAAGATCAAGCTTTTCACCCCGCATTAGACCTACAGTTTAACGTGGAAACCGAATACGTTAATCCGGGCGGGGAGAAACGACATCGCAACGGTCTCTCAACCGGCGGCTAATCCATCAGTATTACCAAGGGTACCCACTTCATTCTGATTTCCAATTCGTATTTTTTTAACTTTTTACGATAGTAAACCCTTAAAATACATAATTGCGATGATATGCAAGCATGCATTTCATTCGAAACTTGTACAGAAGATTTTTCAATGTTTCCACTACAGCTACCACTATTAAGTTTTCTCAAAACCAACTAGTAACCTTTTACAAATGACTCTTTAATTTATACACCAATACTAAAAGGACAACTTTAAAGCCCCGACTTCTATTGCATAATCAAAAACTTTTAAAATATTCTAGACCACTAGGATGGTGAGGGTGAAATTTTCAAATTAATCCGCGGCTTCCTCCGCAAATTCAATTATGCTTAAAAACACACAAAGATGCTTTCGCTAGCTACAACACCAAATACAAATTTATAAACATTTCCTTTTCAGTCGAAGTTTTATTCTAGCAGGAAAACCAGGGTGCCCATTTATCTACCAGCCAATTTTCTACCTTTTTTGTTGCAACCGTTAAAGAAAGTTTTCTCCGAAAAATATATTGTATAAAGTGAAAAAAATTATTCCAAGGCTGTTTGTGTGTTCAGAAATACATCTCGTCAGGGAATGATTGCTAGCTCCTTCACATCATAATTTCATCGAGATAATTCAAGCTCATATACAGGACCAACATTGTCTACAAGATCTCTGGCGCGTGGAACATGCGGCCTTCAGAAGATGTGAACATCTGCTCTGTGGATCAGTTCAAGAAAATGGATAGGCTGAACCTTGCGATGTAGGAATTTTTTCCATGGAACCATAACCACTGATACATCCTCGGTACGGATTGCAATACTTATTGAGGTACTTGTTGTCCTTGAATCTCCCTCAAGTACACGTTCCACATTGTGTCCGACAACACAGAAACTCATTAAATTGTTGTGTGAAAGTGTAATGACAAAAAAAGAACAGCTTCACAGTTCATTCACACCATGCGTACACTTATCTCGTGTACAGTGTACACTTCCACATTGTGTCCGGCAGGTGCAACAAGGGGTCATGAAACTTGGAGTGAGTCTACAATTACATCGTTGTTGCTCTACATTATGCAGTATACGCAGTTTAATAATATTTCACCGCTTAATGTAACGGGATACCTGTACTCTATATAAAGAGCATTCATATCGTTCAGTACTATTCGTATCCACTTTACATTCGGTTGGCAAGTTATCTTTAAACACGGCTAGAATACACTCAAAAGCACGCACAAAGAGGTCACCGTTAGCCACATTATTAAACACAAGTTTATAAACACGCCTTTCCATTCGAGGGTTTATTTCTACCGACGCGAGCTTTTCAATCGTGAACTCTTCTTCACAAGGCGTAGCTATAGTCGAAATAAGTTAATTCGTTACAACAGCTGATCATTATATAAAGAAGTAGTTCTTCAGGGTGAACGGTGTAGGTGAGCTCAGCCCTGTACCGATCAAGTGTTTTGTACCAAAGCTCATGATATTTCGAAGAGTCTAAACTTATTAAATAATCCTCCACCTCTAGACCATTCTCACCTTGTTGAGCCCTACACTCGGTAAACCCATCAAACAGAGCGGTGTATGCGTATTCAAGAACCGTATCAAAATAAAGCATATCCGTAACACGCGCGTCTAATATACGATTCAGCTTGCGGAATCTGGCGATTTCAAACATTCTGTCGAGGATGAAACGGTTCCGCGTAGGGACAAGAAAGTCATCAGCTCCCCATTTCCCCATCTCGTATATCAATGCACGGTTGTTCATTATTTATACTCAATGTGCAAACAATGGTATATGTAGAGGCATCACTAATCTGCTCTCTTCTTGTACCTAACCCAGCAGGTATTTTATAACGGCCCTCTGCCCACTTCTCAACTATCACGAAGACTCTATTCATCTCCTCGACACTTAAATAAACAATGTTACGTTCGCTTGCCTGTCTGCAAGTCGTTTCCAGTACATAATTAATGTTGCCGGTTTCACGCCTGAACACGCGCAACGACTTCGTCACGGACACATCGTACGAGGCGTTGAGAATGCTTCTCAAAGGGATTTCCATCGTATTCGCACATCCACTCGGTTCAAGCTCTGGGATAACTATGAGGCACATGCAACGCGACGGTTCGACGGTGGTAGTGAATCCGATAATCTAATGAAACGTGTGCGGCGCTGATCGAATCGTTGTATCCCATTATATTGGGCAGGTGTTTTTTCCGATACAAGAATTAATTTCGGTTTTAATGTTTTATCACTCCCACTCCCCAGAATACGCACCAGACATTTTTATGGAGGGGGATTTTCATGAACTAAACACATTTTATAGCGGTTTTAATGTTTTATCACTCACCATTTCCACAAACTAAACATCTTCACACTCCGGCGCACTATTTGAGAGACAAGATTTACATTCTCAGTCGCAGGGTACGGTATGAAGCAATATATTATAATTTAGCTTGACGCACCACTCATCAATAAGACTCACTAATCATAACCGCTGCTTCTCTTCTGCACGTGTTGTTTCTTCTACTTCACGGTATATGTAAGCTTTTATAAAGTTTAGTCCTACAACATAATTCAATACATCACTTGTACCACGTGACATATGCATGAGAAATGAAATGCAGTACATTCCACACGTATTACTAAAATATCCTTCCTTCGCATGGTTCAATGTAGCCTTAAAAGCATCAAAGGGTGGTGGAATAGGATTTTCAGTATCCATCACATCTTCACACTTTACCGAATATCACTTCATAAAACACGAGTACGCAATATTAAAGGTAGCCATCACTATTTTTCTTCTACGCGAGAGAATACACATCTGAAATCCACGGCTTGCACCGCTCAACTGAGCACGCAGGGGTAGAGATATCCCCAGGTAGTAGCTGGAGTCACGTGACCGATCATACAGGGGACGGAGCTTAGGACAGATAATTCAAATGAATGAATTTATTAATATCTTACAAACTGTCAATTTCTAGTCGAAAGAATAAGCACGAGATATCCCATTATAAAAGTTACGCCAGGAACTCCAGGGGTACTGGGGTACAATAGTACCCCGGGTAGAGTTTAAGGGTTAAACTTGAAAAAAACTCGTAATAATTTTGATACTACGATTTCAAGGTTTTACGCATTTTGGTAAATATATTTATATTTAGACGTTATATTGACGTATTTGTCAACTTTATTGGAAACAGATTCAAACAAACTAAGGATCTGATTGACTTGAAAGAGCTTGGTAATGACGTCACAACGACATTGTATAAAGGCAGGCGAAACTTTCACTTTAATTCATTACAAGATTGGAAATAGAGGATGGAGCCGTGTTAGTTATCTCTGTGTAACTTGACCAATTGCTAAGTGATGAACATGATATCTGACGTTCCAAACGGGTTTGAAGCACACAAGTTGATAAATATATCGCTCGATAAAATTGCATCCAGACGTTCTGGAAGAGCTGGTGCATCCTTGCATAAATCATTATTAGTTGCCACTGTGTTACATAAAGCCCGTTTTGTTTACTTAGAAGAAGCACATACTAACTACCAACACACCATATTTTCCACGCCAGAAGGGCAACCTGAGGAGTTTGCCCCCGACCCACCTCGCGCATCCACACCATTACCTGAAGTGTCCGTTACTCCAGTGAGGCCTCTCGATTGTGGTGGCAATAATACTGACCAAGATGATTATTCAACCATTGAATGCATTAGTGAAGAGTGTAAATGATTAGAAGACAGCGACAGTAAAGTAGACTCGAACAGTGAATATGGTTGCAACGAATCCTTGCACCATACCAGAAAAAGGCGGAGAGTTTCTAATCAGGAAACAAAGGCAGCAGTTTCCTCAATTTTACCAAAACGATTAAAATCTGATTTAGAACAGGAACAAACGCTCAGGCTGTTATTTTAGCGAACCTAAAATTTTTGTTGATGTGGATTCGGTCTCACCTCTTGTCGGTGTTCTGAGCAGTCAGCGGACGACAAGATTTTGCAGCATGGGAGATGACTACATAACTTCTCTCGTGATCAACTTGGAATCCTTGAATTTCTATAAACTCACTCCAGACGGTCTTCGTCTCGTGACTTCTTAGTAAAAGCGTTTTTTATTAATCTAGTTTGTACGTACTCATTCATGCACAGTGTAACTCATTACGTGATAAACGAATTTGTATTTAAGGTTGCGTATTATATAAACTAATTATATATTTTATATAATAAAGGCTCGGGGTGCTTAATTGTTTCATTTATTCCATTGAAAAGTGTGTAATTTGATAAAGTTTGTGGATTGGTCAGAGAGTGCGACTTAATACATCAATAAAAGTTAAAGAGTAGGTGACAGTACAGAATCTGAGGAACATTAGTGTTATTAGCTTTAGGAGAAAAACCGTGGCCAGCTACATCCGCATCGATAGAGCGCCCAGAAAGGAAAATAGATAGGAAGGCACAGATAGAAGCGTTGAAACCAAAGGATAGCAGTTTCGAAATTAAAGATTTGTGCCAGAATTTATCAAAAGCTTTTGATATGTATATCGCAGTAACAAAGGTTTCGCCGAAATCACAAAAAGGAGAAGACCAAGAGTTAAAGAGATATGAAAAAAGATCGCCAGTAGAGTTTCCCATGTAGAACCCATACTGACGAACTGTAAGAAGAGGGGTGATTAAGATTTTTCCTATTAAGGATGGAATCAAAAACATTACAAAGGCAAGAAAACAAAGCAAATGGAAGATAGTTGGAGGGTTCAGAGTGAACACCCTTCTTTAGGACATGCTGAATGAAAGCGGGCTTCGTGCAGGAATGAATAGTATCAGATGAAAGATAAAGATGAAAGAGTTTTCCACGGCTAAGGTGTCTTTAGGCATGAATTTGTTCTTGAACACAGTAAAGCACAATGATGCGATTGTGGTTGTTTCAGACATAACTATGTCGGCGGAATAGCACTGGATTCGTTCAGGTTTGAGTTGGAAGAGAAAGTTCGAGCGAATAGTTCAGCTTTGTGAAGAAAAGAGATGGCAACTGAGCCAGATTGGAAAAGGGGAGGAGAGGAAGAACATGTAAAGTTGATGGTGAGGTTCTTAACTAGATGTCAGAAAGAGCGAGAAGATTTAGAATTGTATAGATTTTTCACAATTTTATTGCATGAAGGAAATTTTGTCGACTCGAAGAACAGAATTTGGCTGAATCCGGGCACAAATATGATATTGAGCAATTTCTGAAAAACTCATCTCTGTTGCTGCTAGCAATAGAACAAGTTAAACCAAGGTTGCCCTTGTGGCGGGGAAAATATGGTGTGTTGGTAGTTATGTGCTTCTTCTAAGTAAACAAAACGGGCTTTATGTAACACAGTGGCAACTAATAATGATTTAAGCATAGATGCACCAGCTCTTCCGGAACGTCTGGATGCAATTTTATCGAGCGATATATTTATCAACTTGTGTGCTTCAAACCCGTTTGGAACGTCAGATATCATGTTGATCACTTAGCAATTGGTCAAGTTACAGAGAGATAACTAACACGGCTCCATCCTCTATTTCCAATCTTGTAATGATTTAAAGTGAAAGTTTCGCCTGCCTTTATACAATGTCGTTGTGACGTCATTACCAAGCTCTTTCAAGTCAATCAGATCCTTAGTTTGTTTGAATCTGTTTCCAATAAAGTTGACAAATACGTCAATATAACGTCTAAATATAAATATATTTACCAAAATGCGTAAAACCTTGAAATCGTAGTATCAAAATTATTACGAGTTTTTTTCAAGTTTAACCCTTAAACTCTACCCGGGGTACTATTGTACCCCAGTACCCCTGGAGTTCCTGGCGTAACTTTTATAATGGGATATCTCGTGCTTATTCTTTCGACTAGAAATTGACAGTTTGTAAGATATTAATAAATTCATTCATTTGAATTATCTGTCCTAAGCTCCGTCCCCTGTATGATCGGTCACGTGACTCCAGCTACTACCTGGGGATATCTCTACCCCTGCGTGCTCAGTTCAGCGGTGCAAGCCGTGGATTTCAGATGTGTATTCTCTCGCGTAGAAGAAAAATAGTGATGGCTACCTTTAATATTGCGTACTCGTGTTTTATGAAGTGATATTCGGTAAAGTGTGAAGATGTGATGGATACTGAAAAACTCCTATTCCACCACCCTTTGATGCTTTTAAGGCTACATTGAACCATGCGAAGGAAGGATATTTTAGTAATACGTGTGGAATGTACTGCATTTCATTTCTCATGCATATGTCACGTGGTACAAGTGATGTATTGAATTATGTTGTAGGACTAAACTTTATAAAAGCATATACCGACTATACCGTGAAGTAGAAGAAACAACACGTGCAGAAGAGAAGCAGCGGTTATGATTAGTGAGTCTTATTGATGAGTGGTGCGACAAGCTAAATTATAATATATTGCTTCATACCGTACCCTGCGACTGAGAATGTAAATCTTTTCTCTCAAACAGTGCGCCGGAGTTCATAAAAATCCCCCTCCGTAAAAATGTCTGGTGCGTATTTTGGGTAGTGGGAGTGATAAAACATTAAAACCGAAATTAATTCTTGTATCGGAAGAAACACCTGCCCAATATAATGAGATAAAACGATTCGAACAGCGCCGTACACGTTTCATTAGAGTATGGTGTGACTCACTCCCCCCGTCGAACCGTCGCGTTGCATGTGCCTCATAGTTATCTCAGAGCTTGAACCGAGTGGATGTGCGAATACGATGGAAATCCCTTTGAGAAGCATTCTCAACGCCTCGTACGATGTGTCCGTGACGAAGTCGTTGCGCGTGTTCAGGCGGGAAACCGGCACCATTGATTATGTACTGGAAACGACTTGCAGACAGGCAAGAGAACGTAACGTTGTTTATTTAAGTGTCGAGGAGATGAATAGAGTCTTCGTGATAGTTGAAAAGTGGGCAGAGGGCCGTTATAAAATACCTGCTGGGTTAGGTATAAGAAGAGAGCAGATTAGTGATGCGTCCACATACTCTATACCATTGTTTGCACATTGAGTATAAATAATGAACAACCGTGCATTGATATACGAGAGATGGGGAAATGGGAAGCTGATGACTTTCTTGTCCCTACGCGGAATCGTTTCATCCTCGACAGAATGTTTGAAATCGCCAGATTCCGCAAGCTGAACCCTATATTAGACGCGCGTGTTACGGATATGCTTTATTTTGATACGGTTCTTGAATACGCATACACTGCTCTGTTCGATGGGTTTACCAAGTGTAGGGCTGAACAAGGTGAGATTGGTCTAGAGGTGGAGGATTATTTAATAAGTTTAGACTCTTCGAAATATCATGAGCTTTGGTACAAAACACTTGATCGGTACAGAGCTGAGCTCACCTATACCGTTCATCCTGAAGAACTACTTTATATAATGATCAGCTGTTGTAACCAATTAACTTATTTCGACTATAGCTACGCCTTGTGAAGAAGAGTTCACGATTGAAAAGCTCGCGTCGGTAGAAATAAACCCTCGAATGGAAAGGCGTGTTGATAAACTTGTGTTTAATAATGTGGCTAACGGTGACCTCTTTGTGCGTGCTTTTGATTGTATTCTAGCCGTGTTTAAAGATAACTTACCAACCGAATGTAAAGTAGGTACAAAAATAGTACTGACCGAAATGAATGCTCTTTATATAGAGTACAGGTATCCCGTTACATTAAGCGGTGAAATATTATTAAACCGCGTATACTGCATAATGCAGAGCAACAACGATGTAATTGTAGACTCACTACAAGTTTCATGACCCCTTGTTGCACCTACCGGACACAATGTGGAAGGTGTACACTGTGTACACGAGATAAGTGTACGCATGGTGTGAATGAACTCTGAAGCTGATCTTTTTTTGTCATTACAGTTTTGCATATCTCACAATTTTGAAATGAACTTCTGTGTTGTCGGACACAATGTGGAAGGTGTACATGAGGGAGATACAAGGACAAGAAGAACCTCAATAATTATTGCAATCCGTACCGAGGATGTATCAGTGGTTACGGTTCCATGGAAAAAATTCCTACATCGCAAGGTTCGGCCTATCCATTTTCTTGAACTGATCCACAAAGCAGATGTTCACATCTTCTGAAGGCCGCATGTTCCACGCGCTAGAGATCTTATAGACAATGTAGGTCCTGTATATGAGCTTGAATTATCTCGATGAAATTATGATGTGAACGAGTTAGCAATCATTCCCTGACGAGATGTATTTCAGAACACACAAAAAGCCTTGGAATAATTTTTTTCATTTTATGCAATATATTTTTTTGGAGAAAGACTTCTTTAACGGTTACAACAAAAAATGTAGAAAATTGGCTGGTAGATAAATGGGCACCCTGGTTTTCCTGCTAGAATAATACCTCGAATGAAAAGGAAATGTTTATAAATTTGTATTTGGTGTTGTAGCTAGCGAAAGCATCTTTGTATGTTTTTAAGCATGATTGTATTTGCGGAGGAAGCCGCGGATCAATTTGAAAATTTCACCCTCACCATCCTAGTGGTCAAGAATATTTTAAAAGTTTTTGATTATGCAATAGAAGTCGGGGCTTGTAAAGTTATCCTTTTAGTGTTGGTGTATAAATTAAAGAGTTATTTGTAAAAGGTTACTAATTGGTTTTGAGAAAACTTAATAGTGGTAGTTGTAGTGGAAACATTGAAAAATCTTCTGTACAAGTTTCCAGTGAAATGCCTGCTTACATGTCATCGTAGTTATGTATTTTAAGAGTTTTACTATTGTAAAAAGTTTAAAAATTACTAATTGGAAATCAGAATGAAATGCGTACCCTAGGTACTACTGATGGATTACCCACCGGTTGAGAGACCGTGGCGATGACGTTTCTGCGATGACGTTTCTCCCCTCCCGGATTAATGTATTCGGTTTCCATGTTAAACTTTAGGTCTAATGCGGGGTGAAAAGCTTGATCTCTTTCAAAATGAACAAATCGGGGGGATGCTAATCGAAGGTTACCAGTAAAGTAGATCTGTTTTTGGATGAAGGATGGGACAGGGACAATAATGTAGTAAGTTTTTATCATTTTTAACAGTGATTTAAAATCAATAATGTGTGTGTGTTTGTGTGTGTGTCGTTCTCTGTGTGTGTATATATATATATATATAGTGTGTGTGTGGTCCTCTCTCTCTCTCTCTCTCCTTTAATATACAACATAAAACCAAGTTTTTAACTTCAGTAGTAATTAGCATAATATTATTAACATTTGGACTCAAGCGAGGTTTTGCCGAGAGAAAGTACGGATGTAGGCCAAAAGGAACTTTTGTGGTCAATCTTTACCCTCGAGGCGTATCTGCTCAGAATTTTTTTTCCAGAGAAGCTGAAAGTAAATGAGATGAGTGAAATGATATGAGATTAGTGAAATGAAGTGAAATGACATGAAAATGAAATGAAATGAAAAGGTTTATATATAGAGGAGTGACAAAAGTAAATAGACCCTTTGGTGTGAAAATTAAAAATCCGAAATTGATTGTTTCTCTATATAATATATAAACTATAAAGAGAGTGAAAAGTGTGTAATGATATTTTTTGTTTTTGAAACACAAGAAAGGTTTGCCAAAAGAAAATAGACAGTTAATGTGTTTATTTCTTTTGCTGTTTATTATTTAATATAATTGTGTGTGTGTGTGTGTATTTGTATATACAGTACATTTGAGAATGTTAATGGAACGATTTCTTTTGCTAAGCCAATTGTTTAGTGAATTTTTTAATTTTAATATTGTTTTAATAATTGTTTCTCTTAAAAGGAGAAATAACTAAGTTCATAAAATATAAAACATTTTTTTTATATAAAAGGAAAGACAATCGTATGAAGCGAAAGGAGACGGATGTCTTTCAGAGAGAAAGTTTTTGACCCAAAATTCCTTTCACGTTAGTTTGCGGTTTTAAAAGGCCTCGGGCTGGACCTTCTGCTGGATATTCTCATTACCTGCCCCCTTTTGCTGTCGTCTGAACACAATGTTAAAACAAAATATTGTTCTAAGAGTTAATATTGGGGTTCGTTTTAATAACTGAAAGAAAGTAAATAGAACGGCGTTTATATAATTAGTTTATGCAAAGAAACCACTTTTTTCTACGTGAAAGTCACAATATGATAATAGAACCCACTCTAATAGAAATGGAAATAAACTCTGTCTATTAGAGTGGGTTTTTATTATCAAATAATTAGTTTCTTTTATTGTCAATATTGGTTTTAATAATGGCTTCTATTAAAGGCGAAAATCCGTTTATATATATAAGGAATGACAAAATTATATAGACACATTTAATGTGCTTCGTTCTATATATATATATATATATATATATATATATATATTATATATATATATATAGAGAGAGAGGAATGACAAAAGAAAATAGACAGAGTTGATGTGATTCTTTATATATATATATATTAATATATATATATATATATATATATATACATATATATGGTAAGGAGAAAGTTGTTGATTTGTGCGTGCGTGTGTGTATTTCGTCTGAACTATTATTTTGACGATTATTATTTCTTTTTTTTTTTGTGGAGTAGAAGACAAATTCTATTTATTTAATTAATAAACATTTCTTTATTGTCAATTTCGCTTAAAAGAGAAAGTATGTTTGCTATATTAATATACTTTTGTCATTTTTCTGATTTTCATTCACATAATATATACAGAGGTGTGTGTGTGTGTGTGTGTGTGTGTGTATTACTTTTTGTGCATTAAAAGACAAATTTTATTTATTTAATTAATAAACATTTTTTTATTGTCAATTTCGCTTAAAAGAGAAAGTACCTTTGCTTAGGTAACGAATTAAAATAAATGGTGGTGTTTAGCAACTCACCCTAATAATGTATACCGTACAATAGGGCGGCTCGTTTTTACACTTTTTTCGATATTTGATTGGGGGTAGTGCGGAAAAGTTGCGATTTGGAGAAAAAATAAAGTGTGTAAAATTTTTTTGATCTACGTCAATACCTTCCGGTGGCGGCGAGTCCTTAAAAATCGAAAAATAGGCCTAAAAACACATAAATTTTTTATATAATTTTATATACTTTTTATATAATGTTCATTGTTCAGTGACTGCTATTAATTTATTCAAGCCTATAATAGTGTTCTCAGGGTTGTTTGCACAGAAATATACCGGAATTAACATTTGTATAACATCTTGTTAAAACTTGCTTTAAATCAATATTTTGGATATTTTAACGGCTAAGACGCCACCGGAAGTTATTAACAGACTGTGCTGAAATTTTTATTGTTTATTTTGTAAGTCTTTAAAACCATTTTCCAATCTACCCCGTTAGGCCTATTTTTCGATTTTTAAGGACTCGCCGCCACCGGAAGGTATTGCCGTAGATCAAAAAAATTTTACACACTTTATTTTCTCTCCAAATCGCAACTTTTCCGCACTACCCCCAATCAAATATCGAAAAAAGTGTAAAAACGAGCCGCCCTACTGTACAATTAAAATAAAAAATGGTATCTGGCAACTCAACCAACTGGCTGTTTGGAACCCTATAAGAGGCGGCGTACGGCCGACGGACTTTATATTCGCTCGGCTTCCAGCCGAGCAAGGATCTCTACTCTGGATCCTTTCTTTTTCTGACCCTTTGGGGGGTGAGTCGTTCCCTTCCCCACCCATAGAGGCCTCTTAGGTTAGGTATGCCCCTTTGGGGGGTTCAGCTTGGGAGAGAACTCCGCCTCCAAGTTGCATACCCCTTGCAATCCCATTTTGGGGTTGGCAACAAAGGTTGGCACTTCCCTTTGGGGGGATCAGCTTGGGGGATAACTCCAGGTTGCATACCCCTTGCAGTCCCATTTCGGGGCTAGCAACAAAGGGGGTGCCTTGGCAACGAAGGGGGGTGGGCTTAGCAAAAAAAAGGGGGTTGGGGGTTGGCACTCTTGCAACAAAGGGGGTGGGGGTTTGAAACTCTTGCAACAAAAGGGGTAGTTGGCACCCTTGCAACAAAGGGGTGGGTTGGTACTTTTGCAACAAAGGGGGGTTGGGGTTGGCACTCTTGCAACATTGATCATTATCTCTTGCACCACTGCAACATTCCTGCACTCTCCCATTTTTAGGCTATACTACTGATGATCTCGCGTAAATGAGCGACATCTTTTATCCCAGTCCTGTAGACTTGCTCTGGTAAGTTCTCCCATATTTCAGCCAAGAATAAAAAAGTTATTGAAATGGAAGGAAAGCATTTCGAACAATTTTTTTAATAATTTCAGGTAAATTTTACATTTAAAATTATTTTTATAAAAAAATATTAAAAAGGTTTAACAATTTTTGCATGTTAAGTAGAAAACTCATACTCTTTTGTTAAATGTTGATAGGTTTTGAATTATTTGATATTTTAGTCTGAAAACTTGTTTGCTTATAGATAAATAGATATGTTTTATTGTGTAGAAGTTTTATTAAAATTAAATGACAAATGTTGATTTTATAGCATTTTTAAAATGTACCCCTTCTTTATGGCACACCCGTTATAAAGAGAAAGAGATAGAGAGAGAGAGAGAGCGAGAGAGAGAGAGAGAGACAGACAGACAGACAGACAGACAGAGAGAGAGAGAGAGAGAGAGAGAGACGCTACTTCTTGGAAAGAAGACGTGAACGATACACAATAATGTAGCCTACATATGAAAAATACTCGGAGGATATGTCCCAAACTTTAGAAATGAAATAAAAACAAACTGGAATGAGAGAAGAGGTAGATTCCGTACTATCGTACTATCCTAGGGTTCTCCAGTGTCCTTATTTCCAAGATTTGTTCTTATTTTTGGACTCAAATCGTATTTACTTTTATTTGTTCTTATTTCTTAATTTTTCAATTTTTCCCTTCATTTAGCTATTAGAATAAAATGTTAACGATATATTCTGGATATTCTTATATTTGGGAAGGAATTCTTATTTTTGGGAATTGAGGTTCTGATTTTTATTTTTTAGACTTGAAAACCCTGTGCTATCCTAGTTGTGGTGGGAAAGGTGCCACGAAAACGAAGATAGAAAATACTCAGGATACATATCCCAAACTCTTTAACGTGTTCCTAAAAAATAACTGAAGAGTTTCCAGTACAATGACTACATCAACATGAATAATTTCAGAAATCATCTCGACAGGTTCCTCTGTAAAGTTCCTGACCAGCCACACGTAGCTGGTTATGAGGGCGTGATGAGAGCAGAAATCGGCTTCCTCCTTCATAAATTCCCCAAATAAGGTGTGATGATGCAGCGGGGTCGAATGCAGATCGATCCTGAGCAATTGTTTAAACCTAATTAAAGTAAATTGAAGGGTTTACTTGGCGGCAACTTAAATGCTGCCAAAATTCACCAGAAACACAAAAATAACTACAGCAATTCAAAATTCAAAATTTACTGAGCATATGCAAATTTCAAACGAAACAAAAATATCCACAACTTATTACGTCCATGAGGAAACTATGTTGGCTCAGTCTGAAGTTACGTGGTGCTCAGCGGAGATCTGAATGATGGACAATGAGAGAAACAAACAAAACCTCAGGGGTGCCGAGAAAGAAGACAGAAAATCCTTAGGGGTGCTGCGAAAGAAGACAGATGGCATTGCGATGCTTTGAACCAGAAAAGGTTAGGAACTACTGATGCAGAAAAACAAAACTGACGTGTACGATGTCGCCTTGTATAATCTTAAGACGAAAATTTCTAAACATCCCTTATGTCGAAAAGTTTGACCTTATAAATGACAGCTAAGTTCATTTAAATTATATCAGCTTAGGTTAGGTTACATTATGTCCAGATAGGTTACTGTAGGTTAAATTAGGCTAGTCATGAAAATCTGAAATGTATGTATGAGTTAGTCACTCTCAGTTAAGCATTAAACTTTCTCTTTTCACTTGAAATCTCAAATTTGGAATAATGTTTACTTGCACAAGGTCGAACATCGACACTGTTCATTCAATGTACGGTGTATACACACACACACACACACACACACACACACACATATATATATATATATACAGTATATATATATATATATATATATATATATATATATATATATATACACAAACTCAGAATGGTCCCCTGAGAAACTTATATGTTAAACACAGACCGTGCATGGAACAAGGAACTCTTCTGGGAAAATTAAATCCACTATAGTCCGAATAAGTAATGGTAAATGACAAATACCATAGTTTTTCTTTTTCATGATGCTAGCCCGACGTGGGCAACGGGTCTCTCGCAAAGAGATCCCATAAATATAGCTTCCCTCACCAGCTATCTGCAAAGCAGACAGGATCCAGCTTTGGGACATGGATCTAGGGTTTAAAGCAAGCCTAGTCCGACTACATTCAGAACCTCTATATAAGTAAAAGACTCGTTAAATTCACGTCAGATTGAATAAATCAAAGAAAAAGGGGGTAACTATTGTATTTTTAGCCAAAAAAACCAAAACTTAAACCTCAACCGGGACATTGAGCGTCCACTTTTCAAGGCACGTAACACGTCCGTTTAATATACACAAACTCAGAATGGTCCCCTGAGAAACTTATATGTTAAACACAGACCGTGCATGGAACAAGGAACTCTTCTGGGAAAATTAAATCCACTATAGTCCGAATAAGTAATGGTAAATGACAAATACCATAGTTTTTCTTTTTCATGATGCTAGCCCGACGTGGGCAACGGGTCTCTCGCAAAGAGATCCCATAAATATAGCTTCCATCACCAGCTATCTGCAAAGCAGACAGGATCCAGCTTTGGGACATGGATCTAGGGTTTAAAGCAAGCCTAGTCCGACTACATTCAGAACCTCTATATAAGTAAAAGACTCGTTGCATTCACGTCGGATTGAATAAATCAAAGAAAAAGGGGGTAACTATTGTATTTTTAGCCAAAAAAAACAAAACTTAAACCTCAACCGGGACATTGAGCGTCCACTTTTAAAGGCACGTAACACGTCCGTTTAATATACACAAACTCAGAATGGTCCCCTGAGAAACTTATATGTTAAACACAGACCGTGCATGGAACAAGGAACTCTTCTGGGAAAATTATATCCACTATAGTCCGAATAAGTAATGGTAAATGACAAATACCATAGTTTTTCTTTTTCATGATGCTAGCCCGACGTGGGCAACGGGTCTCTCGCAAAGAGATCTCATAAATATAGCTTCCCTCACCAGCTATCTGCAAAGCAGACAGGATCCAACTTTGGGTTTAAAGCAAGCCTAGTCCGACTACATTCAGAACCTCTATATAAGTAAAAGACTCGTTGCATTCACGTCGGATTGAATAAATCAAAGAAAAAGGGGGTAACTATTGTATTTTTAGCCAAAAAAAACAAAACTTAAACCTCAATCGCGACATTGAGCGTCCACTTTTCAAGGCACGTTACACGTCCGTTTAATATACACAAACTCAGAATGGTCCGCTGAGAAACTTATATGTTAAACAGCGTGACCGGACAGCTCATACCAGGACAACACATACCCGGACAATTTATACCGGACAACTCAGACCCGGACAACTCATACCTAGGACAACTCATACCTAGGACAACTCATACCTAGGACAACTCATACTCTCTTCATCAATTACCACCCCAATGTTGATCTTTTCATCTATATCCACTCCGAAAGTTTAAACTCTGCAAATTAACCAAAATAAGATAAGAAAACAATAACAACAAATTTATTATTTATTGCAAACATATAATAAATAGAGAACCATTATTTACATAGGATAAAATTTGAATGCCCGGTTAGGTCAACTGTACGCCCTTGACGATTGGTTAGGTTTAGTCGTGATATTTTCGTTAGTTTTAACGAAAATATCACGACTAAACCTAGCCAATCGTCAAGGGCGTACAGTTGACCTAACTGGGTATTCAATGAACCCAACCGGGTATTCAGTTGACCTAACCGGGCATTCAATGAACCTACCTGGGCATATATATATATATATATATAACTTGCATGAATTTTAAATGTTTAAATTTAATTTTTAATTTTACAAAATAAATGTTTTCATTTCAAAATGTTTTCATTAATAACTTGCATGAATTCTAAATGTTTAAATTTAATTTTTAATTTTACAAAATAAATGTTTTCATTAATTTTTCATTTTTTTCTGGTCTTATGTATGAGTTGTCCTAGGTATGAGTTGTCCTAGGTATGAGTTGTCCGGGTATGAGTTGTCTGGGTATAAGTTGTCCTGGTATGAGCTGTCCTGGTATGAACTGTCCTAGAACCGTTAAACAGACCGTGCATGGAACAAGGAACTCTTCTGGGAAAATTAAATCCACTATAGTCCGAATAAGTAATGGTAAATGACAAATACCATAGTTTTTCTTTTTCATGATGCTAGCCCGACGTGGGCAAATGGTCTCTCGCAAAGAGATCTCATAAATATAGCTTCCCTCACCAGCTATCTGCAAAGCAGACAGGATCCAGCTTTGGGACATGGATCTAGGGTTTAAAGCAAGCCTAGTCCGACTACATTCAGAACCTCTATATAAGTAAAAGACTCGTTGCATTCACATCGGATTGAATAAATCAAAGAAAAAGGGGGTAACTATTGTATTTTTAGCCAAAAAAACCAAAACTTAAACCTCAACCGGGACATTGAGCGTCCACTTTTCAAGGCACGTAACACGTCCGTTTAATATACACAAACTCAGAATGGTCCCCTGAGAAACTTATATGTTAAACAGACCGTGCATGGAACAAGGAACTCTTCTGGGAAAATTAAATCCACTATAGTCCGAATAAGTAATGGTAAATGACAAATACCATAGTTTTTCTTTTTCATGATGCTAGCCCGACGTGGGCAACATGTCTCTCGCAAAGAGATCCCATAAATATAGCTTCCCTCACCAGCTATCTGCAAAGCAGACAGGACAGGATCCAGCTTTGGGACATGGATCTAGGGTTTAAAGCAAGCCTAGTCCGACTACATTCAGAACCTCTATATAAGTAAAAGACTCGTTGCATTCACGTCGGATTGAATAAATCAAAGAAAAAAAAGGGGGGTAACTATTGTATTTTTAGCCAAAAAAAACAAAACTTAAACCTCAACCGGGACATTGAGCGTCCACTTTTCAAGGCACGTAACACGTCCGTTTAATATACACAAACTCAGAATGGTCCCCTGAGAAACTTATATGTTAAACACAGACCGTGCATGGAACAAGGAACTCTTCTGGGAAAATTAAATCCACTATAGTCCGAATAAGTAATGGTAAATGACAAATACCATAGTTTTTCTTTTTCATGATGCTAGCCCGACGTGGGCAACGTGTCTCTCGCAAAGAGATCCCATAAATATAGCTTCCCTCACCAGCTATCTGCAAAGCAGACAGGATCCAGCTTTGGGACATGGATCTAGGGTTTAAAGCAAGCCTAGTCCAACTACATTCAGAACCTCTATATAAGTAAAAGACTCGTTGCATTCACGTCGGATTGAATAAATCAAAGAAAAAGGGGGTAACTTGAAAAGTGGACGCTCAATGTCCCGGTTGAGGTTTAAGTTTTGTTTTTTTTGGCTAAAAATACAGTAGTTACCCCCTTTTTCTTTGATTTATTCAATCCGACGTGAATGCAAAGAGTCTTTTACTTATATAGAGGTTCTGAATGTAGTCGGACTAGGCTTGCTTTAAACCCTAGATCCATGTCCCAAAGCTGGATCCTGTCTGCTTTGCAGATAGCTGGTGAGGGAAGCTATATTTATGGGATCTCTTTGCGAGAGACCCGTTGCCCACGTCGGGCTAGCATCATGAAAAAGAAAAACTATGGTATTTGTCATTTACCATTACTTATTCAGACTATAGTGGATTTAATTTTCCCAGAAGAGTTCCTTGTTCCATGCACGGTCTGTGTTTAACATATAAGTTTCTCAGGGGACCATTCTGAGTTTGTGTATATTAAACGGACGTGTTACGTGCCTTGAAAAGTGGACGCTCAATGTCCCGGTTGAGGTTTAAGTTTTGTTTTTTTTGGCTAAAAACAATAGTTACCCCCTTTTTCTTTGATTTATTCAATCCGACGTGAATGCAACGAGTCTTTTACTTATATAGAGGTTCTGAATGTAGTCGGACTAGGCTTGCTTTAAACCCTAGATCCATGTCCCAAAGCTGGATCCTGTCTGCTTTGCAGAGAGCTGGTGAGGGAAGCTATATTTGTGGGATCTCTTTGCGAGAGACCCGTTGCCCACGTCGGGCTAGCATCATGAAAAAGAAAAACTATGGTATTTGTCATTTACCATTACTTATTCGGACTATAGTGGATTTAATTTTCCCAGAAGAGTTCCTTGTTCCATGCACGGTCTGTGTTTAACATATAAGTTTCTCAGGGGACCATTCTGAGTTTGTGTATATTAAACGGACGTGTTACGTGCCTTGAAAAGTGGACGCTCAATGTCCCGGTTGAGGTTTAAGTTTTGTTTTTTTGGGCTAAAAATACAATAGTTACCCCCTTTTTCTTTGATTTATTCAATCCGACGTGAATGCAATGAGTCTTTTACTTATATAGAGGTTCTGAATGTAGTCGGACTAGGCTTGCTTTAAACCCTAGATCCATGTCCCAAAGCTGGATCCTGTCTGCTTTGCAGAGAGCTGGTGAGGGAAGCTATATTTGTGGGATCTCTTTGCGAGAGACCCGTTGCCCACGTCGGGCTAGCATCATGAAAAAGAAAAACTATGGTATTTGTCATTTACCATTACTTATTCGGACTATAGTGGATTTAATTTTCCCAGAAGAGTTCCTTGTTCCATGCACGGTCTGTGTTTAACATATAAGTTTCTCAGGGGACCATTCTGAGTTTGTGTATATTAAACGGACGTGTTACGTGCCTTGAAAAGTGGACGCTCAATGTCCCGGTTGAGGTTTAAGTTTTGGTTTTTTTGGCTAAAAATACAATAGTTACCCCCTTTTTCTTTGATTTATTCAATCCGACGTGAATGCAACGAGTCTTTTACTTATATAGAGGTTCTGAATGTAGTCGGACTAGGCTTGCTTTAAACCCTAGATCCATGTCCCAAAGCTGGATCCTGTCTGCTTTGCAGATAGCTGGTGAGGGAAGCTATATTTATGGGATCTCTTTGCGAGAGACCCGTTGCCCACGTCGGGCTAGCATCATGAAAAAGAAAAACTATGGTATTTGTCATTTACCATTACTTATTCGGACTATAGTGGATTTAATTTTCCCAGAAGAGTTCCTTGTTCCATGCACGGTCTGTGTTTAACATATAAGTTTCTCAGGGGACCATTCTGAGTTTGTGTATATTAAACGGACGTGTTACGTGCCTTGAAAAGTGGACGCTCAATGTCCCGGTTGAGGTTTAAGTTTTGTTTTTTTGGCTAAAAATACAATAGTTACCCCCTTTTTCTTTGATTTATTCAATCCGACGTGAATGCAACGAGTCTTTTACTTATATAGAGGTTCTGAACGTAGTCGGACTAGGCTTGCTTTAAACCCTAGATCCATGTCCCAAAGCTGGATCCTGTCTGCTTTGCAGATATCTGGTGAGGGAAGCTATATTTATGGGATCTCTTTGCGAGAGACCCGTTGCCCACGTCGGGCTAGCATCATGAAAAAGAAAAACTATGGTATTTGTCATTTACCATTACTTATTCAGACTATAGTGGATTTAATTTTCCCAGAAGAGTTCCTTGTTCCATCCACGGTCTGTGTTTAACATATATATATATATATATATATATGTAATATGAGTGATTCCGATTCCATAATTAGAATTCTTTCCTGAATAGACTTTCCTGCTGGAATAGGAATCGGAATCAAGTGTTTTTTCTTGAGAAAAACCGGAATTGAATTGCACAAATTATATTTAGTTTTTGTATAGTTATAGTATAGTTGTATAGTTATTGCATAGTTATAGATTTAGTTGGTCGTAAGAATTAATAAATACTTATAAGTAAAAAGTGGTTTGTTGTTTAAAAATTTTTGAAGCCTAAAATGAAGAACTATTCCCATTAGAAAAAAAAACTTATTTACTACTGTGAGGACGAATTTCAAGTTTTTCTAATTTTAAAGATGATTTATATAATAAACAATTTCCAACGTGATTTACTTTGGTTCGAGTCTCACCACTTCATTCTTCGCATCATTTGTAAATAAATATAAATCTATAAATATAGTAAATTTTATTCCGGTTAAAATTAGAACTTTATAATTTTAAAAGTGATAAAAAGAGGGACTATCAGATTTTATCAGATTATTTCTACAAAATAAATATTTGACGTCGCAATGATTTTACTTTCATTTCATAGACCTACAATTAAGTAAACCAATTTCAGTGACGTAAATACGATGTAATATTGCCTCTTTTATTCCCCCGGCCCCACCCATTCTGAAAAAAAAGAAAAGTAAATATTTTAGTATAAACTGAAAATTGTGCAATTTGAAATTTCTAAGTTTCATTTCTTGGTCAAATTGTTAAATCCAGATTTGAATCCGAAATTTTAATTATTATAGTTTTGAGAATTGGTCTTATAATCGAATAATATAATCAGATTTGATTTTTTCGACATGAACTGGAATTAATATTTTTTCAGTCCTGAATCAGAATCGATTGCCTGACAGCTGGAATAATACTAATGATTGGGGTTGTTTAACCTCCTTCGCAACATCTAAGGTCATATGACGGAGGGGACCTACAGCTTTACGTTGGTTCCGAACTACGGGTCGCTACATAATCTGGACGTGGAGGACGGTCTCCCATCCAACTACTACCCAGACCCACTGGCGCTTAACTTCGCTGATCAACGGGAAGTGAAGTTACGACATTGGCTACGACGTAGCCCTTAACATTTGGAAAGGCAGAGAAAGACGCAAACTCATGAATTACAATTTATTTCAAGAATGTCAAGGAAATGTGAATGTCGAGATAAAGTGGGGAATATATGCACTTTATTTATTTCATTTATTTACTATTTGTATATTAAAGTAAAATTATAAAGTGAAGGCATTCCAGTAAGATGAAGTGTTCATATTTAATGAAGAAAAACTATACAACAATATTGTCAATTCACGTGTCGAAATTGGGTGTTCTGAAAAATATATAATTAATGAATACTGTAAGTAAAATATATTAATATTTCTACGCCGTTGGACGATTCACTTATAAATATGAAGAAAGTTATAAATTATTGTCTGCAATATATCCACGTTTTAAATAAAGACATTTATGATATATCGAAGTTACTGATATTATACATTTTCTTTAAACTTCAAATGTTTTCTCTAAATTTATCGAATGGGTCTCTATGATAAAATTCAAAGTAATCCTCAATGTTCAGAGTAAATTTTATAGTATAAAAATACAGTGAACATTGAACTTTATATGATAATGGTAATGATAAGCTTTATTGGCAGGACATAAATCCCATAACATAGTACAATATTCTTGTCAATACAAAAGGTAAATCAAATAATAATACATTTAAAAACAAACAAATTAAAAATTAATGAAAGGAGATAAACATAAGACACGTACCGAAACAAGTACAGTAATAATAATAAAATAAACTACCCAATGCAAAGACTACAAAAATGATGATAATGATACTGATAATAATGTTGTTTATTGTCAGGAGACAGATTCCTCAACCTAAAAATAAAGGTGCGGTATCTATCAAAGCAATCAACGGTACAACTAGGTAATTAAACACTAACTTTAAAAACAAAAACAAAAAGGCATACGGTAATAAAGAAATAACAATGATACACGTAAGGAGACGAGAAATAATAATAATAATAAAAAAAAATAGTAAAAACAGTTTCATAAAAATAAAAAGTACATGTAAAGGGATGACAAATGCCGGAGTTAAGTTAGTGGCGTAACTAGGCATACGCATTATACGCACGTGCGTATAGTTTTTATTTTATTTCGTGACCCTTACCGGGTAACATCTTTTCATTTACATTACTGTATTGAAAATTTCTGTCTCTCCATTCCACCATTTTATACGAACATGCATACATATTTATAAGCAGAACCTTATTAAGCAAAACATTTTCACAAGAACGGTTGATGCGTACTTTATCCCAAGATAAAGCTGGTGTCACTAATTTTTATTTTAGCATTAATAGTAATATGTGAGAATTAATTTATTGTATATCAATTCATAGCTGCGTATTAATAATAATATGCGAGAACGTGAAATATTACAGTTAACTTTGATCTGCATATTGCTATTAATTACTGCATATTGCTTTTATATATAGCTGATAATTGTACAATACCTAAAACTGTACTCGAGTCATCTTTTAATATTTATTTCAGAATTATTGTTAAATTTTCAAATTAAGCTGATTTATCTTCTATTTGTCATTTGTGATCAGGATTGTAGAATTTACGATTAATACTCTCACAATTAGTTCATATTTGTTAGAAAATCTAGAAGAGGAAGAGCCATTGTTGTCCCAAGACGATATGATGACAAAGCTGATTGATGCAGCAGTGCTTGTATATATTAAGTTAAGGTGTGTATATATCCATCTCATAATTGTAAGGTTAGTGAAAAATTCATTTAATTTAGAGCTAGCATTTTTGGCCTCTTGTGACATCATTGTTTGGGCACTCTTGTGGCATAATTTTTTTGGGGCACTGGCACGTCCTTTCTACTCGTTTGTTGAATGCGACTCTTACAGGGCGTGGTCTTATAGAGAGCTCACTTGCAATTCAGTTTGGTTGTTTAAATACAAGATTGTTGCATCGTGCAATGGTGCAGGTTGTGTTGTTGTTGCAAGGTTTAGAAAGACCATAAATTGTGCCTCTTTTATTTTTATCTTAATTTTATGCAACTGAGGCCTAAGGTACCCACATCGAGTCTGCAACCCTGAGGTAGGACCTAATAGGACCTCCAAGTCCGTAAGTTTATTTAGTCTAGCTTAACTTGGGCTGTAGGTTGCAGTAACCCGTCAGAGCTTGGCCGTTCAGGGCTCAGCTGGGATTCTCAACCCAATCAAATAAAATAAAATAACATGGTTCTTTGAAACCGGATTCTAGCCCAAGACTGAGTCAGTGACTATTTTTCGGCAAAGTTCTGATTGTGCAAATTGTAGCCCAACTTAGGCCTGGACGGGTTGAGCATAATTGCGTTAAAGTCCCAGGGTAGAAAGTTTGGTCGCCCAATTGCGAAACTTGGCCGCTAGTCTTTCGTTGTTTTGGGCCTATATATTTACCGGTTTGGTTAATTTTGGTTTTATTGCTCGTAGGCGAAGGTTGCACACTTCAGTACGCCAGTTACTTGGGTGGAAAATTTGGTATTCCATACTGGTGGTTGGTCAGTACCCCAACCAATCAATTCAGTTCATTTTTAAAAAGGCAAATTTTGAGTTTGATAAGTTTGGTTAAGTACGAGGTAATTCCATAAGTATTCGCACTTTTTATTTTCACAATTTTATTTTCACATCTGATAGATTATGAATACATCACTTCTCAACATAGTCTCCCTGTTTCTCAATAGACTTAGACCAGCGATCTACAAGCTTCCTAATGCCATCACAAAAGAATGTTTTTGGCTGTGTGCGTAGTCAGTATTTCACCGCCTCCTTCAGGTCATCATCGCCTTGGATCGCTGACTTCTCAAAACGTCTTTTAGTGGTCGAAACAGGTAAAAATCCGAAGGTGCCAGGTCTGGACTGCAGGCTGGATGGTCGAGAACTTCAAATTTAAGTTCTTGAAGGCATTTTCCAGTCTGTGCAACGGTATGAGGGCGAATTGCTTGCTTTAACTCATTCCGAAGTATGTCAGAATACGATGCACTTGTTACTGTAGTTCCACGCTCAAGATAATTTTCAAGGATAGGGCCTCGTTTATCCCAAAACAGTGTTAGCATAACTTTACGTGCTGACGGCTGCGCTTTGAACTTCCTTGCAACGGGAGATGTTGGATGCTTCCATTGCATGCTCTGTCGTTTGCTTTCTGGTTCATAATGATGGATCCAGGTTTCATCTCCAGTGATAATACGCTCCAAAATGTTTTCACCTTCATTATGATACTGTCGTTTGCTTTCTGGTTCATAGTGATGGATCCAGGTTTCATCTCCAGTGATAATACGCTCCAAAATGTTTTCACCTTCATTATGATACCGCGCCAAAAGATGAGAACAGACGTCCATACGATTACACTTGTGCTCTTCTGTCAACTGTTTGTGCACCCATCTTGCACAAACCTTGTGAAAGCCAAGAATGTCATGAACTATCGAATAGGCTGACCCTTGATTGATGTCTAATGAAGATGCAATTTTTGTTATTGTTAATATTCTGTCATCGAAAATCATGGCTCTGGCTTCTTCCTGCTTGTCACCACTGGTTGATGTTGACGGTCGTCCTGAGCGCTGAGCGTCTGTCACGCATGTCCGACCTTCCTTGAAGGCATTTTCCAGTCTGTGCAACGGTATGAGGGCGAATTGCTTGCTTTAACTCATTCCGAAGTATGTCAGAATACGATGCACTTGTCACTGTAGTTCCACGCTCTAGATAATGTTCAAGGATAGGGCCGCGTTTATCCCAAAACAGTGTTAGCATAACTTTACGTGCTGACGGCTGCGCTTTGAACTTCCTTGCAACGGGAGATGTTGGATGCTTCCATTGCATGCTCTGTCGTTTGCTTTCTGGTTCATAATGATGGATCCAGGTTTCATCTCCAGTGATAATACGCTCCAAAATGTTTTCACCTTCATTATGATACCGCGCCAAAAGATGACAGACGTCCATACGATTACACTTGTGCTCTTCTGTCAACTGTTTGTGCACCCATCTTGCACAAACCTTGTGAAAGCCAAGAATGTCATGAACTATCGAATAGGCTGACCCTTGATTGATGTCTAATGAAGATGCAATTTTTGTTATTGTTAATATTCTGTCATCGAAAATCATGGCTCCGGCTTCTTCCTGCTTGTCACCACTGGTTGATGTTGACGGTCGTCCTGAGCGCTGAGCGTCTGTCACGCATGTCCGACATTCCTTGAACATTTGAATCCACTCGTACACACTTCGCCGTGGTAACGCATTATTCTCATACTGAGCACATAACCGCGTGTGAATTTCAGCTCCTTTCACACCTTCTGCCCACAAAAAACGAACAACGGGTCTCTATTCGTCCAGAGTACAAATTGAAAGTGGCGCAGCCATGTTCATTACTCGTACGATATGTGACAGCTATGAGTAGCCTAAATAAGCCTATATTGTTGCTAGCCTAAATAAGCCTATACATCTCAGTTTGGCTAGTTATTATGAGTATATACAGGGTGTCCCAGAATTAACTATCTATTTCAATGAAATCGGACAAATTTTTTAAAAACACACTTTTATTTATGTTTATCATATTTAATATGTGTTAAAAATGTATAAATTTCAAATTTTTTTTCATAATTTTATTTTCATAATTTTTTCATAGTTTTTCATAGTTTTATTTTCATTCTCTTTCAGAACCAGAAGATTCCACAGAACCGGTCCTACAGACAAAGCGATTCGTGAACTTGTGAACAAATTTAAAAGAACTGGATCCGTACACGACGAGGTGGGAAGAGGACGCCCAAGGACAGCACGTAACAGTACCGAACAGGTACGACAATTGTTTGAGGATGAACCAACAACTTCGGTTAGGGAGGCCGGTCGAAGACTCAACATATCCAAGACAACAGTTCATAGAATCTTGCGTTCGACACTGATGAAAAAGGCTTTGATACGGGATGTTACAACAAAGATGCGTTCTTGTGTATTCATTATTAATAGGGTTCTGAAAGAGAATGAAAATAAAACTATGAAAAACTACGAAAAAATTATGAAAATAAAATTATGAAAAAAATTTAGAAATTTATACATTTTTAACACATATTAAACATGATAAACATAAATAAAAGTGTGTTTTTTAAAAATTTGTCCGATTTCATTGAAATAGTTAATTCTGGGACACCCTGTATTATATACTCATATACTATATTACCACTAAAATAAAAAGTGCGGATACTTATTGAAGTACCCTCTTATGTTCGCCAATTCAGCTTATTTGGCATTGAGCCCAATTGTTGTTTGCATTGAAGATGAGTGCAGCTGAATTGAACAAGTTTGGAAAAAGGAGAACTTACTACAAAGGTCTAATTACAAAGGTCATTGCCACTATAGATTCTGCCATAGAGCAAGAGGATTTAAGCTTAGTGACTGTGCAGCTTTCCATATTATAGACTAAAAAGGTTGCTCTAAGCGAAGTAAATGTTAAAATTGAGGCTCTTATAGAAGAGGATGAAATAGAAAATGACATCATTTACTTTGAAGGGATTATTGATGACATAATTAAAGCATGCCACAGAGCAAAAGAGTTTAGTAGCTCAGTACAGTTAGAGACCAGGTCTAGTAATGAAACACAGCTCTCAACAAACGGTGTTTGTGAAGTTAACGTTAACAGATCTGCAGTTCAATTACCGAGGCTTGTACTGAAAACATTTTCTGGGAGTATTCAAGAATGGCAAGGATGGGCAGACAGTTTTCAGTCAGCAGTTCATTCTAATCAAGTGTTAAGTGCGGTGGAGAAGTTTAATTATTTGCAGTCCCTCTTGGAAGGGGAGACAGCAAAGACAATACCAGGATTAGCTTTAACAGAGGCCAATTATAATGTGGCTTGGGATATATTAAAGAAACGGTTTGGTAAGCCAGAGATCTTAATTGAAAGCCATCTCCGCAAACTTTTAGCTATACCTCCCGTTAATAATCTCAATAGTGTCAAGGAGTTACGGCAGTTATATGAATCATTTGAAGTTAGAACTAGATCCATGGACAACTTGGGTGTAGGAATGAAAAGGGATGGTGTAATGTTGGTCACTATACGGGAATAGGGTGTGTCAATTTTAGAGAGCAAAGTGAAATCTTTAGATTTTCAAAGACTACTAGTGACCAAATGATGCATTTTTATGTGCTAAATCGAAATATGGCTTTAAAATCTAGATTTGACCACCCCTAGCAACTTACAGTATATGTGAAGTTGAATTTTACGAAAAATCAGCAATTTTTGCAGGTATTTTTTTGTTGTATATAAATACATTTTACATGCATTACATACAATTAAAGACATTTTGATTGTATTTCAATATTAAAACTTAGAAATATAGATAGGTTTCTTGAGCTTTGCCAAGGATGCCATGTCTGCATTGCTCTTGTTCCTGGACATGAGCTCCCTACTGGCCACCTAAGACACTGATGTAGACCTCCCTCCTCTCTTGTGAGTAAACATGTTGTGCTGCTTCAGTTGTCATCCTTACACACCTCTCTACTGACTGTGTGTGTGAGGGCCATGCAGGAACTTCCATTGGTCTATCCAGAAACTCCTTGATTGCAGCAGTGGTGAGGGATCAGGTCAGAGGAGGCTCAGTCACGCCAGAGTTCTAGTCAATAAGGTCCGAGAGTTTGGTGGCATCTAGGTTGATGTCAGTGGTCTTCCTGGGTCTGACACTGCAGTCTCCTACCTGTGTGTCCTCATCTCTTTCACCTCTGATTTCCAGTATCCTCTTCGCTGCCTCCCTCCACTCCTCCTCCACCTCACTGCACTGCATGGCCTGGAGCACAGTCTCAGAGTGTGCATACCAGGCTGAGCTCTTCACTGTAGGCATCACTATTCATATCACCTCCTTCTTATGACTTCTGAGCAGCTCCAGCTGGTACAGTACATGCCTGGGACCTTCCACCCAGTTGTGATTTAACTTGATGTTGAACCGGTTTGGCATGTAAACTCCCACTATGAATTCCACAATTATCCTCAGATTCTTCAGGTTCCTCTCCTTCAGCCCATGTTTGGAAATCGACAATCTGCAGAACCTTAGAGCCGTGGTGAGCCACCTACTGTAACAGACTGGCCCAATCTCCAGGAGAGCTAGACTCTGAAGTACCTCTCCCGATCTGATGGCAGTGATGATTCTGTAGCCACATGATTGGTCTGTGCTGAGGTCCCTGACTACCTCCTGACTGAGACGGGGTAGAGGAGGACCAACAGTGAACCTCGTGAAGTTTGAGTTGATCTCTAGCTCAGTGGCAGTGTCTAACATCTTTCCTAGGGGCCCAGACCACTTCTTGTTGCTCAATGTCTTGCCATCCAGTGCAGTCACCAGGTGTCTGAGACTCAGCTCCCCAGTGTGCAAGCCAAAGACAATTCACACCAACTTCCTGCTAAGCTTGGCCTCCAAATAATGCATCACTTCTCCCTCCCAGCCAGTATTCACATTAGTACTGTCACCTCCTATGGCCAAAAGGGTCTGGTCTGCTCCTCTCTCTCTTCGCCAGTTCACCAGATGATTAGCAATGACCTCAGCATGACTTCTCTCCTCTGCAGCTTCCTCTGGTACAAAATGCCACAAATATTTCCCACCTGGTTCATTGCACACAGTGTAGTGTTCTTCCTTAATGAGGCCAGGAAACTGCCTGTCAGTACCCTCAGCTTCCATCATCATTTTGGTGTCATCTTTTTTCCCATTAAAGAAGATACAGGTGATGCCATTTTCCCTAATCTCTTCATCAAACTTCTTGACTAGCTCCTTAGTCAGTCTCTCCTGAGCCCTCCTCACCTTGTTGTAGTCAATCACCAGTGCTGTGTCAAACTCTGTGATAAGACCAGCATCAATCCAGGCAGCAGTATCAATCTCTGCAGTCTTTCTCAACTCAGTGTGATGTCTCAAGCTAGCCAGAGCTATGTTGGTGATATCTTCAGTGTTGTATTTCTTCTTCTTAGCCACAGGCAAGGAAGAAGTTGTCGCAGCCTCTGGTATGAAGTCTTCGTCCTCCTCTCTTCTCCCTGCCTCCTCCAGTATATGTCCAGACTCCTCCAATTCCATCTCCAGCAGTGACTCCTCTCTCAACTTCTCTTCTTTCTTGGGAGACTCCTCTGCCTTCCTTCACTTCTCCTCGGCCTTCCTTCTCTGCTCCTGTCTCTGCAGCACTGCTTCCTGTTTCCTAGTTTCAGGGTGATCAGCTCGACCCATCTGGTGTGCCCCCACACTGCCCACCTTTCTCTCTGACCTTTAATGAAGGCAAGCTCCTGCACTGGTATCTTCTGCTCGCTCCTGCAGCTGCAGTCAATGTGAACCTCACTGTTGCAGACAGGGTTGCACCCAAGCTCACTGCAGCTCCTGATCACACAGTGACAGGTCAGGATGTCCACCAATTTGTCCAGTTTCATCATGAACCTATCTTTGACCTCTAGCTTCACATTGCCAATGGACACCTTCACTGCCTCATCCCACAGTGCCTTCACTTTAACCCTGATCCTGACCTCAGTGTTGATTACAGGTCCTGTAAATAGAGCGTTGGCCTTTCTCCACTGAGCCAGCCAGTAGCCCTGGAACAATGCCGTTGTTAATCAGGTCATTAACTGGGTAATTCCTCCTGTCTTCCTCACTCATCTCTCTCCTCAACAAACCATACCTCAGCAGATCTCTGGCTGTGGGGAGCTCAGCAGGGGGAAGTTCCCTCCCAGTCCCCACCAAATGATTTAGGTGACAACTTGATTTGCTTCGGATTCTGATTTGTTTGTGACTCATCCTGTGGACCTGTGAACAAAAGAAATGTCATTGAAATTTGGATAGGCCTACTGATTATAATTACATAAAATTAAGTTAATTGAAATTCTTAATATCTTCCTATAAGCTCAAATAAAAGGTTTTGTTTTTACAGGTACAAGACTTAATTATTCAAAGTAATGATAATTTCATATATCTATCATGTCAAAATATACAGAAAGTTTGGGTTACAATAACATTTCGAATAATTTGAATTACACAATATTTACATTACGAAGTAATCAAAATTGTCAAAAAGGAGGGAAAACACATGCATTCACAATCAAAACTCCAGCATTTGTGACTATGTGAAACTTAGAAATCATATTGCACACCAAAAATAACCAAAGTTGACCACACATATCAATTTCAAACCTTTATGGTCAAATATAAGTAGGTAAATGGGTTTTTTAAACAACGCTAAAGATATTTCTAAATTTGCTACATAATATGACATCATTTGAGCATTAGTAGTTTTTGAATTGTTGACTTTACTAAAATTAACACACCCTAATACTGGAGTCTAAATTGCCTAGCTCAATTTTGCTTGAATTAAGTAGGGGACACTCTACGGAACATGTGTACATCCCCCTTCAGCAGATTTTAAGCCTTTTAGGCACAGAATTAGCAAGACGAGAGGGAAATGAGTTTGCACAGTGGGATGTTAAAGAAGGGGACAAAAACAGGCACAGCACCAAGGTTTCTACAAACACGAATAGCCCAGGTACAGTGTTAGCTCTATATGCATCCTCTGAGAATAAATTAAAGGGAATCAAGGAATGCATACTTTGCGAAGGCAACCACAAGTCATATAAATGTGAAGTGGCTGAGGCTTTTGTTGATGAGAGAAAGGACAGGGTAACTAAGTCCTCAGCATGTTTTAAATGTTTTTTGAAAGGTCACAGAGCAAGGTTTTGTAAGTTTAAAATTTTGTGCAAAAAATGCCATGGCTGGCATCAGCCATTATTGTGTGAAAACACTCCTAGTAGGCCTACCCCAGAAGTAGGGACATCAGTGGCACATGACACTGCTATGAAAGGGAGTAGAAGTAAAGGGGGATTATTGCAAACAGCTGCAGCATTATTAATTGGGAATGATGGAGACGCTACTGTTAGAGTGTTGCTTGATGGTGGTAGCCATTGTACCTTTATTAAGACCAGAATTTCCAGAAATTTAAAGTTTAAAGAACTTAAGAGGGAAAATTTAAGAATTTCTGGGTTTGGAGGTTCAGTTCAAAACCGAACCAAAGTTAAGAAGGTAGAAGTTCTGGTTAAGGGGTTGTTACCACAAAGTCCCACTATCAAGGTCCAAGCTGTAGAGATTGAGGAACTTTGTGCTCCAGTCACTACTTGTTTAGATATGGCATGTGGCCACGATTTTCAAGTTAAAGGAATTAATTTGGGCAATAATAAGTTTGAAGGAACAGAAGATATTAGTCTTTTGATTGGAGTTGACTATTATTGGGACTTCATCACTGGTAACATTGTTCGCACATCTTAAGGCCCTGTAGCTATTGAAAGTAAGCTAGACTGGATGCTACATGGTAGCTATTGGAATGAAATGGAGGTTAAAGCCCTTTTTGTTAAGATTGAGAACAGCCATGGTTTAGAAAAGCATTTGAAAGCTTTTTGGGAACTTGAATCCATTGGCATAAATGACAAACAGGAGAAGCAGGCAAGTACAGTGAACAGTGATGTTTTAGAGCAATTTGAAAAAAGGTATTGGGTTTAGAGATGGTTGCTACGAAGTTGGCCTCCCTTGGAAGGATTCTTGCAAACCCAGCTCAAACTTTCAGCTAGCCAATAGGAGGTTGGAGACTTCATTGCACAGGCTAAGGAAAAATGAGGAGTTGTTAAATGAATGCGATGAGGCCATCCTAAGTTATGTAAAGGAGGGCTATGATGAAAGGGTGCAAGGTGAGCTGGCGAGCCAGGATGCACATTATCTGCCATACCATGCAGTGGTACGGCGAGACAAAACTACCACCAAAATGAGGGTAGTTTTTGATGGCTCAGCCAAGGACAAAGGTGGTGTGTCCTTGAATGACTGTTTGGATGCTGGGTCAAATTTAAATGCAGATTTATTTTCCTTGTTACTGAGATTCATGTTTGGTGGAGTAGCATTGACTGCAGATGTGAAGCAAGCCTTTTTGAGGATAAAATTAAAACCAGAGGAGAGAGATGCAGTACGAAAGACTTGTTGGAAAATGAACTGAAGGTTCAACCATATAGAATGAAGTCAGTGTTGTTTGGCCTCAGCTCTACAGTAGTTCATTTCTATTGGCAGCTACTATGCAGTACCATTTTAAGAAATATTCTGGTCTATCCTAATACTATTGAACACATAAGGAAAAATTTTTATGTTGATGATTTGGTGTGTTCAGTGGATAATACAGAAATAGCTAAACAGATATTCATGGAGGCTAGAGCTATAATGAGGGAGGCTGGCATGGAGCTTAGAAAATAGCAGACCAATCATTCTCAGTTACAACAATTTATGAGTCAGTCCTGTGTAGGACCTGATGCAGCAGAAAGTATTGCGGATTCTGCATTAAGGAGTTGTGGGCAATAGACATCAAGGTGCTAGGCATTGTTTGGCAGCAAGGAGAGGATTTGTTTACCTTCAGTGGGAAATCTTTGTGGAGCTGGCTGAGAATGAGACAAGGTGGACAAAACGTACAACTCTTACTTTGGCTTCGAAGGTCTTTGATTCCCTTGGATTCCTGGCTCCATTTGTGATAAAGTTAAAAATTTGGTTTCAGAGCCTCTGGGAAATTGGACTTGGTTGTGATCAAGAGTTACCCGATCATATGGTGGTAAAGTTGAAATATTGGTTCAAAGAATTGGCACATCTTGGAGACATTGAAATCCCAAGATGGTACTTTGGAGCTGCACATCTTTTGTGATGCAAGTGAGGAAGCCTATGCAAATTGCATTTATATAAGATGGTACATTCGAAAAGGAATTAAGTTGTAGGTTGGTTGCTGCAAAGAGCAGAGTAGCACCGTTAAAAAGGCTTTCTATTCCAAAGTTGGAATTGATGGGTGCAGTCATTGCTAGTCTGCTTGCAGTTACAGTGCAAAACTCTTTGGGCCTTTATGAAATTCCAAGCTATTATTGGACAGACTCCACTATAGTTTGGCACTGGTTAAGAGGCCAGACAAGGAAATGGAGACCATTTGTTGCCAATAGGGTGGAGGAAATTCAAGCACACACAGATCCAAAACAATGGAAGCATTGTCCAGGCACCCAAAACCCAGCTGATTTACCAACACGAGGAATTTCAGAAAGATCTTGCACAGTCAAGTTTGTGGTGGAATGGGCCAGTGGCTAAAACTTGGAAGTGAAAACTGGCCTTCTAATCAGCCTATTGTAGGAAAATGCCAGGCTGAAGAAGAATGGGTGAGTGAGATGAGAAAATGTACTGTGAACAGTTGTCAGATTATGCAGCAGGACCCCATATTCAGGCTTGAGGACATTAGCAGTCTGAAAAGGTTGCTAAGAGTGACAGCATGAGTATACAGATTTACAGACAACATTTAGGGAGAAACAAGAAGGGAAGAAATTCTGAACAGTAAGGTGATTCAACAATCCAGGTAATACTGGGTGGTATATGTGCAGAAGGAAAAATTTGGTGAAGAGAAAAAATTGATCACCAGTAGTCCATTACAGGTTCTACCAACACATTCTGCTCTCAAGGGTTTGGATGTGTTTTTGGATCAGGATTTATTGAGAGTAGGAGGTAGACTACAGCTTTCTGGGCTTCCAGAGGAGAAAAGACATCCAATTTTGCTACCTTTTGAGGGGCACTTTGTGGAACTTTTGATCCTGGATACGCATCATAAGTTGTTACATGCTGGAGTTAGAGAAGTGATAATAGAGATCAGACAACAGTTTTGGATTCCCAAAATTAGACAAGTAGTTAAAAAGGCCTTGCATAGATGTGTGGTTTGCAAGCGTTGGAGTGCAAAGCCTTATCATGAAAAGGTGGCTCCACTTCCAAGAGAACGGTGTATCTATACTGCCCCATTTGATGTAGTGGGAGTAGACTTTGCAGGTCCAGTCTATGTGTATGAGGAAGGGGAATCTAACAAAGGTTACATATATCTTTTCACATGTGCTACCACCAGAGATGGGCACGATCTTGATCTTCAAGATCAGATCGTGATCTGATCTTGATCTTGAAGATCACTTTTATTATGGTGATCTTGATCTTGATCTAAGATCACTTTATTTCTTGTGATCTTGATCTTGAAGATCACTTTAGACTTCAAGATCACTTTTAATTTCAGATTCTTAAATATGCCGCTATGCGAATGTCATTTGTTTTTTGTCCAAGCGACATCTGGTGGCAACTTTGTTCAACACCGACTGTTTATGTTTTCTGTTAGTTGGGTGACTTGCGTCATGCGTGGGCTCATGGAAGGTGTAGTTGCTGTGGAATTTAGGCTCGTAAAAAGTGTAATTTACTGTGCAATTATGTTAAAAGTGTTCTATTAATATATTATTATATATAGGCATAAAATATAGCCTATAGGTCCGTATTCATAATAAATTAATTCTAAACATATTTTATTTACAGATTGAATTTTTTAATAATGAGTGCAATTTTACAACTTCAACAGGCTCCCAAGGGAACCAAATATTCTAGGTTGTCACCAGAACAGTATTCAATATATTTAGATAACAATGTTGGTAATAAGGATCAATCTGTGCTATTGAACGGAAAATATTTTCAAATTGTCGAAAAAACTGGAAACAGTATCAAAGTTATTTGTAGGCAGTGTACAAAGAAAACTACAATTCTGTCTGCTGGCCTCGACTCAACAAGCAATCTTCTGAGGCACCTCAGGGTTAGTACTACTTAGTAACTAAGTAGTAAGTAGCAACATTAACATAATGGTTCAAGTCATATTTTAAGTGACTGGTGCCATACAAGACTAATGCTACATTTACATAGACGCCCATTTGAATATATTGTGCACTTCAGATATTAATAGATTATGGACTAGTAACTGCATTAAAAACTGCCGATATCCAACTATAATAAAACGCCAGGTGTATCTGTCTTTCTCTCTGTCTGATCCATGTCTGTAATTTCTCCTATTTAGTTACTGAAGGACGAAATTCGGCTTTCAATTTAACATAGGATAAAAATGCACTAATCATGGTGAAAATAATTTTAGTTAAAGATAACAAAATTTTAGAATCTTGTTAAGTATTAATTTCAACTAGAAGTTTGATACTCTGATAAATATTATACAGGGTGTTCAAGAAGTCTCTCCGCATGATAATAATTTATTTTCTTGTGCAGAAACTACATTCGGATCTTTTGGGTGAATATGAATCGGAGAAGAAATCTCGCAAGCGTCCAGCTAAAGAAGAAGATGCCAGCGGCAGCAATGCTGGCCCTGCCAAAATTGCCAAGCAGTCAACACTAAGCATGTTCCACATTTCCAAGCAAAAACCAGGACCACCAATATGCAAGGATATCCTTGAAAAGAAGATTCTCTCGCTTGTGGCTAATGGGCTCCTACCATTGAGCCTAGTTGAACTACATGAATTTAAGGATCTTCTTTCATGTTAGTATAACTCAAATATTTTGCTATTTTTTCCATAGCTAATATCTGATTAAAATAATTAATCATATTATTTGTATGAACATTAGACTATCGCTAGCCTAGCTAAATATTTTGATATTTTTTCCATAGCTAATCTATTGTATTTGTTTTAATTTTTAAATATTTTTTTCAGACGTCAACCCGGCTGTTCAGGTGCCATCTAGACGCACCCTGGCTAGATCTCTTGCAACAACAACCAGTACAATGAAGGAAGACATACAAGCAAAACTGGCAGCAGTTGACCATGTGTGTGTTACATGCGACATATGGTCAACTAATCACCGCAGTTTCATGTGAGTCACTGCGCATTGGGTATGCTATTGATTTAGTGTATTATTTTTATATAATTGATAAATTGACCATTGGTGATAGACTGATAGTCTGATAGACTTATAGTATAATCTTTTCAATTATTCGACATGTGTTCCTCATTCATTAATTTGGTGAGTCTTCATTTTGCTGTGATTAACAGTAATTTCCACTAATTCACTGATTCTGTCATCTGTCATTGTGTCCTGATTCACAGCAAAAATGTGGAAGAGTCCATATTCACAGGCTGTGAATATGGACTCTTCCACATTTTGCTCTTATGGAGGGGTCACTGATGTGGTGTTTATGGTAGGCGACTCATCGCTGAATTGCCTCCTTTATATCACATAGTTCTTCTCTTCAATGTTTGGTGGCGCAGTTTAGCTGTGTGCGTGTCTAACCAATATTATTAAATTAAGCTTAAAAAAATGTTCATACAAACATTGATTTTATATTCTTAACATTACAGATCAATATGACTTGTCCGAGGATCAGCTGCACTGGCCATGCGAAGATTTCGTGGAAACACATAGCTTTGATAAAATTGCTGGAATATTGGACAGGTCAACTCGAGCATGGTTTATTATAGAAAAGTTGTATCTACAGTCACCGACAATGCATCGAACATGGTGAATGCTTTAAAGAGTTCGGTGTTCGTGTTCAGAATCGTACTGACGAACATTGATGAAAGATGATGCAGATGAAGATGATGATGAAAAAGATCAGATGAAGAGGTTTATCATCAGCAACTTTCCTGAACATTCAGGAGAGCATGGAGAGGAGTCAGTGAAACTATCATCCATATTCGATGTGCCTCCCACACATTGAACTTGGTAGCAACAACTGATGCAGATAAAGGACTGAATTCACCTGGACTAAAGAAGATAAAGCATTCTGCAATGGGAAAATTTGGCGCTGTGGAATGCTGCTGGTAAACCCAAGTCAGGCAGAAAAAATACAGGAAATAACTGGCGTCCAATTTAGGTACCCATGCGTCACCCGATGGAACTCAATGTACGACTCATTAAGCCAAAATATAAACATAAGAAACGACGTGAATGTAGCTCTTGAAGAACTGAATATACCCATCCTCAAAGACAATGAATTGGAATTTATTTCAGAATATTTGTCTGTTCTAAAACCAATTGCAGCAGCCCTCAAACAAATTACAGGCAGAGAAAGAATGCTACTACGGTTGTCCTCTTCCAACAGTCCTAGTGACTCAAGATGCCCTCACAAGATTGGAGCCTATCCAACCAAACGACCTGCGCTTGAGACACTGCATGCCATTACTGGCAGCAGTCGTCTCTGGCTTCAATGCCAGATTTGGTCATTTTTTGTCGTTGAGCCCCGAGGTAACTGATGCCGTTTTGGCCTCAGTATCTCATCCGTATTTCAAACTTAGATGGATATCATTGTTGCAAGGGCCTAATTTCGGCGATGATGAAGCAATCAAGTCTCAAGTAAAAGACAAGCTGCAAATGGCTGTAAGAAATTGTAATTCTGACAGCAGTGGTAATAGTTCGGTGAACTCAGACTCATCTTCTGAAGACGATTTCTTCAGAACTATGGACGGCTCATTCTCTGCTCCTAACAACAAGGAAGACTTGGAAGTCCTCAATTATTTGCAGGACACCAGTAAGGCACTCGACTCTTTAGATAGGTATCCTGCTATAAAGAAGATCTTCAAGAGGTATAACACCACGCTACCTTCCTCTGCACCAGTGGAACGGTTGTTTTCGTTTGCTGGCATGGTTCATAGCCCCAAACGAAGTCGTCTCTCGGATGGTAACTTTGAACAATTGGTTTTGCTGAAAGCAAATGTTTACAGCGGTTGAACATTAAATTAACACTCTTAACTTGCGGTTTTTACCCTTATATTGTCAGTAATTGCGTACTGCAGTAAAACTATAAATTAAATTCTATGTAAAAAATGTTTACTTATATATGCTGACCATTCATTGATATGGGTTATGGACCTGGTGAAATGAGAATTGAGAAAAATATAACTAAAAACTATATGTAGGTCATTTAATAGTTTTTTCTTTGCTGATAAGTTATGATAATACTAAGTTTTAAGTTTACCACCTGAAAAACTGAAAGGGGAATCGTCAATCCCCGTGGTTTAGATCAGGTGACATGGGTAGGATGCGATGCTTGTATTGCCTCAGCCCTCAGGGGAGTATTAGGAGTGATACTTTTCAGGAGTGATTAACAAAATAATTTGTTTTTGTTTACTCTACAAGAATACAACTTTTTTCAATTCATATAAAAGTATCTTAAAAAGTGATCTTGAAAAGTGATCTTCAAGATCACGATCTTGATCTGGATCTTCAAGATCACATTTTTCTGGTGATCTGATCTTGATCTTCAAGATCACATTTTTCTGGTGATCTGATCTTGATCTTCAAGATCACATTTTTCTGGTGATCTGATCTTGATCTTCAAGATCACCAAAGTTGGTGATCTTGCCCATCTCTGGCTACCACCAGAGCAATCCATTTGGAGTTGGTAAGCAACTTAAGTAGTGGTGTATTTCTTTTGGCCTTTAAACGGTTTTTGAACAGAAGGGGTTTCCCAAATAAAATCACATCGGCATCGGATAATGCAAAAACCTTCAAAAAAGGCTGCAAAGGAACTCAAAGAAGTATTGTCCTTGCTAAAAGAGGAGGGATTCCAATCCTATTTTTTAGACCATTGGGTACAGTGGGAGTTTATTGTTGAGAGAGCACCATGGTGGGGAGGATTTTGGGAAAGGCTAGTGAGAAGTGTAAAGTGTCCATTAAAGAAACTTTTGGCTAATGCTCATTTGAGCAAAGAAAAATTCTGCACTGTTTTGTGTGAAGTGAAAGCAGTGATGAACAGCAGGCCCATCACCTTTGTTTATAACAGTATGCAGGATGCAGAGCCATTGACACCAAATCATTTTCTTTGTGGTAAACGATTAACATCCAGCCCCAGTTTGCCAGAAGAATTACAGCCTATCCAGAGTAGTCAAGAAGAGTTAACCAGAAGGTTCAAGTACCTTGAAGAGCTACAAGATCAGTTAAGAAAGAGGTGGCAGATGGAATACTTGCCAGGACTCAATTATTACCCATCAAGTAATGTAAAGGGCTCCAATGCAAATTCTATCAAGGTGGGAGAAGTGGTAATGATTGGGGATGAAAGACCAAAAAAATGTTGGAAGCTTGGCATAATTGAAGAGTTGTTTATTGGCAAAGACAATTTAGTTAGGTCTGCACTGGTAAAGACTTCAGGAGGAAAATTAAAGAGAACTATACAAAAACTCTATGCTTCAGGAATCAGCAAAAACACGGATAGTCAAGATGAAACATTTGGGTTACAGCCTCATGGAGAAGGCTTGGCTAAACTTGCAGAAAGTAATGACACCAATGCCTCTTCCGTTAGGAGTGTTAGACAATCTAGAAGAGGAAGAGCCGTTGTTGTCCGAAGGCGATATGGTGACAAAGCTGATTGATGCAGCATTGCTTGTATATATTAAATTAAGATATATATTATATATCCATCTCATAATTGTAAGGTTAGTGAAAAATTCACTTAATTTAGAGCTAGCAATTTTGGCCTCTCGTGGCATCATTGTTTGGGCACTCTTGTGCCATAATTTTTTGTGAGCATTGACACGTCCTTTCTACTCGTTTGTTGAATGCGGCACTTACAGGGCGTGGTCTTATAGAGAGCTCACTTGCAATTCAGGTTGGTTGTTTAGATACAAGATTGTTGCATCGTGCAATGGTGCAGGTTGTGTTGTTGTTGCAAGATTTAGAAAGACCATAAATAGTGCCCCTTTTGTTTTTTTCTTAATTTCATGCAACTGAAGCCTAAAGTAGGCCCACATCTAGTCAGCAACCCTGAGGTAGGATCTAATAGGACCTCCAAGTCCGTAAGTTTGTTTAGTCTAGCTTAACTTGGGCTGTAGGTTGCAGTAGCCCTTCAGAGGTTGGTCGTTCGTGGCTCAGCTGGGATTCTGAAGCCAATCAAATAAAATAAAATAACAGTACTTGAGGAAGGAGTGTCGAATTTTTAATTACGTTCTCTATTTTACAAGAAGCTTAACCTTACGAACAAGTGAGGCGATCATGAGGGAGATGAGATGCCACTTAAAAATATTAGTGAACCTTTTTATTCTTATGTAAAGGATTTGTGTATGTATTTATGTATATACTGTATAATATTGGTAATTTAAGAGGATATTTATGATAACACCTTACTGTATAAGTAATCTCGAGTATTTATACTGTTATAAGTTAAACAAAAGCAATAAAAGCACACCAACACAGATAACAATTTGTTATAAAAAAAATCTCAGCTATTGCATGTAAATATAAAGTTGCTTCACCAGTGTAAAAAGTTTCGGTACTTTTGCATTATCCTCCCAACACTAATTTTTTTTTATAACGGCTAACGCCTGCGGCTGGCTGTTTTTACCGTAACCTAACCTAACCAAACCTAACCTAACCTAATACCAACACTAATTTTTTTTATAATGGAAGGAAAATAAAGTACCATAACCAAAACCAAACCAACATTATATAAAAAAATTAATGTTGGGAGGATAATGCAAAAGAACCAAAGTTTCGCGAAAAAAATAAAAATTTTGTGGGTAAATAATTTGATGTTGCTTACTTTATTTGCACCTATAATTGCAAAAATGTGTAAATTTTAGATTCAAACAAGGCTGTATATACATTCAACGGTGTAAATATCATTAGATTGTATCATTATTGTATATTTTCGCCCTACGGGCGGGGCTTGTGCTTCGCAAACTCGCCTAGCGAGGGCACGTTAGGGTTACCCCTTTCGGGGAAGGTCGTTCTTCCTCTCCTCCACAAATCTCCTCACCCCATTTATGCAACTTAGGGGATAACGCCCACCCATTGTTGCAAACCCCCCTCCCGCATTACCCCTCCCACACTACCCCCACCCTTCTCCCTCACTTCCCCCTTCCCAATTTCCCCCAACCCCAGGGGGCTGGCACCTTACAACAATTAATCAGCATTGTAATTGCGTATGCACTCGAACATTTTGCGGTCATACTACTAACTTGGAAGACTGTAATACTGTTTTCATACTTTTTATATTTTGAAAGAATTTTGAAAGGAAATGGAAGAAAATGCATGTCTTTTTTAATATTTAAGGATCAAAGAATTTCTGATTTTTCGTATCAACTCGTAATTTCGATAAAAATATTAAAAAAAAATTGTCGATAATGATAACTGATTTTTATTTCTGTTGCATTTCATGTATATATCTGCTTATAGGAAAAAGTTTCATAGGATTAGATAGAATAGCAATATTTCTATACATATTGTGGACGACACGGGAGGCACGTGCCAGTAGCATGGGTGCAAAATTGGAGAGTGCAATGCAATTGTAAATGTTGCATAATGTAGCAAGAGTGCCACCCCCATTGGTGCCACCCCACACCCTTGTTGCAAGGCACCCCCATATTGCCAACCCCCACCCCCCTTTGTTGCAAGGCACCCCCACAGTGTCGACCCCCCCTTTGTTGCAAGGCACCCCCAAAAATGGGGGAGGGGATGTTGCAAGAGCAACAAGGGGTTATGGAACTTAGAGGCGTTGTTATCCCCCAAGAGAAAGAGAGAGGAGGAGAAAGGAAGAGGTGTTCACCCGGCTACTGCAAGGCGCATATGAGGACTTCAGCCGAGCGGCCGCTGTCTTATAGGACCCCTAATCAGCCAGTTGTTGTTGTTGTTGTTTAGCCGATCAGCCCACCCTGATCGAGCAAGCCGGCAACACGCAGGTAACCGATCGCCCTCTCCGGAGTGGACCAGAGGTTCAGCGCACTAGTCATGTTGTGTTGTGTTCGTTGTTGTGCTAGAGCGGTACAGTCTGTCATAATGTGTTCAATTGTTTGTGGTGTGTCCTAGCACAGGTGGCAGGTGTCGTCTGTGGAGTTGTCTAGTCAGTGTTTATATGTCCGTAAGTTGGGGTGATGTCCACATCGGAATCGTGCTAAGTTAACTCGATCCGATCTGCTCAGGCTGATCTCTGACCTGTTAATGGGTGGCGGCTTCGCACCTAGGACCGCATTCGGACCGAGTCGTGTCAGTGCTTTGTGGGTTAGGTGTGTGTGTATGTGTTTTCTGTACTGTGTGATGTCTGTGGGGCGTGGTATGGAATGGAGTATTTGGTTATAATGTCTCTCTGGTGTTACCTTAATGGTGCGAGGTGTTGGTGCATGATTGTACATGTAGTGGCAAGGGTGTTGTGGGTTAGTTATCGCTGCTGCCATGAATTGTGTTCCCCTCATGTCTAAATGTTCCCTAACTTTCAGTATTTTTGTTTCTGTGTGCAGGTGTTCTATTGGTGATGTTTGAGTGCATCCTGTAATGATACGAAGTGCGTTGTTTTGTATTGTCTGTAAGGTGTTTATGTGTGTGTGTGTGAGATAATGGGTGCCCAGCATGGGCTAGCATAGCCCATAACTGAGCGAATATATTGTTTGTATATGAGTGATGTTGTTTCCTGCTGGTGTCCAAAGTTTGTGCCTGTTAGTACCCTAAGCGTGTTAAGTCTTGACGTACATTTGTTTTTAATGTCCTGAATGTGGTTTGCAAAAGATAATGATGTGTTGTATGTGACCCCAAGTATTTTGGTACTGTGAGTGTGTGGAATGTTGATGTTGTTTAGTGTAAGCTGTGGAATTACCTGGTGTTCTTTTGTGTTGCTTGTAAGCAAGGTGATGGTTGATTTTGTGGGCGCAACTTTGAGTCTGTTGTGTGTGAGCCAGTCTTGTATACTGTTTATGTATGTTTGTAGGTTATTTGTAGCGGTGTCGATGTTGTTGTGGGTGGATGTTAGAGTGATTTCGTCTGCATATGATGATAAGGTAAGCTTGTTATCTATGGGTGTTGGAATGTCATGCATGTATAAGTTGAACAGTGTTGGTGAGAGAACAGAGCCTTAAGGGACCCCGTTCGGAAAAAGCTTGTTTTTGGATGACTTGCCATTAAATGTGACATGTGAGTATCTTCCTGAAAGATAGTTGCTCAGCCACCTTTTGGTGTTATTGTGCATGTTTGTGTTGAGTATTCTGTTTATGAGAGGGAAGCGTGGGATAGCATCAAATGCTTTACTAATATCTATTGTTGCTAATAGTGTACGTTGAGCTGGTCGTCTGGAGTTGATGCCATCCATGATGTGCTGCGTGAGGTTAGTGAGTAATGTCGTGGTGGAGTGGTGAGGTCTGAATCCATGTTGAGTAGGCGATAGTGGAATGTGTGGGTTGGTGATTTGTAAAATTAGTCTTTCTGTTACTTTGGAAGGTGTGCATAGTAAAGTAATGGGTCTATAGGAAGCTGGTTCTTTTGGATTTTCGTTTGGTTTAAGTAGTGTAATAATTTTACCTTGTTTCCATTTATCAGGAATAATACAGTGTTGGTATGAATATGTGCTGATATTTGTGAGAGCTAGTATTCCTTGTGGGCCCAAGTGTTTAAGGTGTATGTTAGATATGTTGACTGGTCCAGTAGCCCTCGAATTCTTAATGTTTTTGATGATCTTGGTGGTCTGGTCTGTATTGAATGGTGTAATGGTCGTGTCGAGTCTGTAGGTTTTCTTGTGTCTGGCTGTTTGTCTGTCTGCGTGTTTCTGGTTGTTGTCTCTGTTTAAGTGACTTATCTTTGCGTAGTGATTAACTAGAATGTTAACTTGTTGTGTGTATGTTGGGATATTATTTTGGCTGCGACAGATAGCCGCGTGTGAGGTGTGAATGCCGCTGTTAGAGTGGGTAATGCTGTTTATAGTCTTGTATAGCCTGGATGTATCTGTGGAGTGGTTTAGTGTTGTTATGAATTCCCTGAATGTTTCTGTTTGTTTTTCTTTGAGTTTGTTGTTTATTTCTGTGTTGAGCTGTTGTATCTGCTGTTTTATGGCTTCTGTGTGTGGTGTTTGTGTGTTATATTTGAGGTTGTTACGTTGCCTTATGAGGTGGGATATTTCTCTAGTGTAATTTGGGTTGTATTTCCTAATGTTGCCCTTGGGTATGTATTTGTTTGCATTATTGATGATCTGATTAAATGTCTTCAGTGTTGTATTGATGTTTATGATGGGTGTGCTGTTTAATGTGGTGAATTGTTCCTCAGTCTGTATTTTGAACTGTTCCCAATCAGCTTTCTTGTAATTTTTGTGTGTGCCTAAGGCTGTTGGGGCAGAGTGTAGAATGTGTTGTAATGATGATGGGCAGGTGGTCTGGTGACAGTTGTTTTTCTGTTCTCCATTGTGTATGTGTTGCTAGTGAGGGGGAACAGAACGTTATGTCTGGGGAGGAGTTTGAGTATCCTGCTTGATGTGGTATGTGTGTATGTTCTTCTGTATTGTTAAGAATGAAGAGGCTGTTTAGTTGTGTGGCTATGTTGGCGCCTCTGGTGTTGTTTTGGCTTAGAAGGCTGAATTGCCAGATTGCGCTGTTTATTTAAGTATATATTCTGACTTAATCAGCCAGTTGGCTTAGAAGGCTGAGTTACCAGTTTGCGCTATTTATTTAATTAAAGCATATATTCAGTCTTATTCCGCCAGGTGGCTTAGAAGGCTTCTTAGAAGGCAGATTGCATTTATTTATTTAATTAAAGCATATATTCTTGCTTAATCCGCCAGTTGGCTTAGAAGGTTTCTTAGAAGGCATAAATGACCTGTATATATTAATAACCTCCGAACGAATTAAAAGTGTACATACACTCACCGACTGTACGCCCATAAAGCCCCTATTATCACACTCACATACACACACACACACACACACACACGAGACCCGGAGCAGGTGAGATAGTCAGGGTGATACACAACAACCCACCAACCACCTCCACCACCGCCTTACTTACCAGCTCCTGATAGACCGACAAGGTCTCTAAATACGGCCCAAAGCACACACAAATGCACGCCCCGATTAATATGATTTTTAAAACAAATTAGATTCTGTCTCGAGTAATTTATTCATTTTTCCTCTTTTGGCCAATTATTTTGCTTCAATATAAATTCAGCTTTAAGACAATTTTATCCTTAAATTATAACATAAAAAGCATTAATACTTAATTTAACATTATTACTTCGCCTAGCCCAGTTACGTCTAACTTAACTCAGTTAAATATAACCTCATAAGAGTAAATTTAAGCTATCACTTCTACCATAAACGTAGTAGTCTGACCTTTTAAGTCAGGTTAGGTTAAGTTTTTATAATTTCCAGTTCCGAGGAACTTTTGTGCATATATATATATATATATATATATATATATATATATATATATATATATATATATATATAAAAAAATGTTAATTGTTTATATGAATATTTATTTGATAAAATACAAAAATTATATCGCTGATTATTTTAAAAGGTATAGACACCTCGATGTTAATATAAATCGATTTTAAGTTTTAGCCGGCTTAACCCAATAAATATCGTTTTCTATGGATATTTATAAAAAACGGAATTTACGGCATAACTCATATAACTGCACTTTCTACAATTTACAATCATTAGTTGTTCAATTAGGCCTACAAACTCATAAAAATGAACAAGAATTGTGTATAACATCATTTGTCAAATAAAATGAACAGAAAGAAACATATAGTACAGTCAATTTAGATGTGGATATACCCACAGAGAATAAAACAACAAACATAGCAGCAGTAGTCATTAAACAAGTTGGTCAACAAAAATTTAAAATACCAAATTTAAAACAAGTAATACAACTTAAAAAGCAATATAAAATTGAAGATAGAAATTTAAATGATACAATACTGTAGATAATGTTCAAATGTTAATTGGAGCTGATTACATTCACTTAATTTAGAAGGACATAGACAGAATAGGAGATGGGATAGCTCTAAATACTCACTGGGGTATAGCTCCACTGGGACACAGATAAATATAAAATAACAATGAAAAATAAAAATATATGGTATTATTCTACTATTACACCCGTCTAACGTCCAGCAATTATTATATGTTCATTAAGTATATTTTTTAATTCTAAGACACTTTCCTTCTATAGCGTTTCCGTCGCAAATGCTTCGTTTTCGAGATATAAACATTTTTTTGGTGTGTATCTAGTGTGTGTTTGTACGTTCGTTTGTGTGTTCGTACCTTCGTTTGTGTGTTCGTTTGTGTTGCCGTCACATGTCTGCCCAATCAGAGCGCTCCATCCATTTCGAATTTGAATTAGTTTGCTACCGGAATGGCTTCGTGTGACGTGTGTTCGTTCGATTATTACCGCTGTATTGTCGCTTTCTATGAAAATTTAGAAAAAAGTGTTGAGTTTCTGCGTGCTCACAGTGTTCTACCGACAGTAGTGAAGTGTCCACATTGTAAAATGGAGTGCTCATATCGTCAAGACCAGAAACTGTGGCGTTGTAGAAAAAGTTACGTTGTGCTTAAAACGAAGAAAAGACGGTACTGTGATTATTCTGTCTTAGATTTTAAAGGTAATTCCTGTTTTTCTTTTAGGTTAGGATAGGTTATGTTTAGTTAAGTTAGGATTGGTTAGGTTAGGTTGTTAGGATAGGTTAGGTTAGGTCAGGATAGCAGTGATGTAGGTCTCGAGATCGGTCTCGGTCTCGAGACCGATCTCGAGACCCAATTTGCAGATCTCGATCTCGATCTCGGTCTCCGCTATTTAGATCTCGGTCTCGATCTCGGTCTCGACAGACGCGGTCTCGGTTTTTCTCCCCGAGACCTTTCGAGACCTCGAGACCGTAATGAAAAATAGATGTTATTGGCATACTCATGATGGTGGCTTAGTTGAACAGACACAATTCAGAATGTTTATGAAAGTTTGTAAAAGTAAGGGACTCTAGGTATTCACTAATCAGTCACCCTGTTTTGAGTTGCCACGTTTGTCTTGCGGGGGGGGGGGGTCTGGATTTTTTAGGTTAGCGCTACAAAAAAAAATTGCCCTCCCCCGCCCCCGTCAGATTAATTTTATTGAAAATGGAAACACTAAATAGAGAATTATATATATTATATATATAAGTATATATTATAAGGCCACTTAGTGTTGCCAAACGGCGTGTCAACCTCTGTGGCGTGATAAAAACGATTATCCTCCCATCCAATATGTATTTGAAAAAATAAAATGCTTCACATAAAAATAATGCAAGAAATACAGCATAAAGAAAACAGTACCGACAAATTCAATAAAGCATAGAATAACTCGACAACCCTTCACATCACTTATATTTACAACGTACCGATTCGTAGAACAAATCGCAATTGCCAATTGTAAATGTTAAAAAATGACGTCATCAATGATATACTTATCATACTTAATATACTTAACATAGTCTAATTTCCATAGTAGTGTAAAACAAATTGAAAGGGCATGAGCTTGGTCTCGATCTCGATCTCGATCTCGAATTTTAAGGGTCTCGATCTCGGAAGGTAGATCTCGATCTCGAACCTTTGATCTCGGTCTCGATCTTGGTCTCACAGGATCAGGTCTCGGTCACGGTCTCAGTCTCGGACTTGGTGGTCTCGACTACATCACTGCAGGATAGGTTAGGTCAATTTTGAAGGTGAAATTTGTTTTTCCTATGGTTTTTGATGTGTTTTGAACGAATCTGACCTTCAAAACCGTCGGAAATGACTCGTTTTCTGTGATTTCCCCCACATTGCCGGCTGGGGGGGGTATCTCAAAAACGAGTAATTTCCGACGGTTTTGAAGGTCAGATTCGTTCAAAACAAATAAAAAATCATAGGAAAAACATAAATTTCACCTCGAAAGGGAGACGGGTGTAATACTGTACAATGTACATTTACCAAATATATGACTAACAAACTCGCCCTATTATGACAAGGTCTTACACAACTCAAATAATGACATAAATACTGAAATATTGAATAAATCATTAACAACTGAAGAATTAAATAAAGGTGTACAACAGCTCTGGCTATTAGAGTCAGTAGGGGTGCAAGATGGTGATAAAATTTTGAAAATACCATCATGTATGAAAATGGCCATTATTCAATTGAACTACCTTGGAAGATCAATAGTCCAAAATTAAATGATAATCTAAAGGTAGCTAAAGGTCATCTCTATAATTTGATGAAAAGATTAAAAAATTACAATAGAATTAAAATGTATGATGATGATGTTTTCACTAGACCATACTTTTTGCATCACCACCAAATTTAGGCATTTTACAGCCATATTTCAATTGATGACCAACACCGAGGGCTGGTGTGCAAATTTTAGATAAATTTTATTTTTAAATTAAATTTATTGAAATAAAATATGACAATAGATATTGAATTTTCAATATCCACCAGCTGGGCCTGACACAAGTCTTTGGCGGTCCGTATGTTGGACAAGTTTGCTCTAAGTCATTTAGGTATAAAGTAAAAAGTATTGAAGCTAAACGATGACTCCGGTGACGTCCAACTTTATTCTCCTTCCTGTAACCATTTCTAGCTAATTCATAACCGACACCAATAGCTTTTAACTTTATTTATTATCTTAGTACCTATGTGGACAATCAATAGATCACGTAAATAGTTAGTGTCTCAGCTAATAAATAATGAAATTATTCTTTGGAGCCCTATAGCTATTTCTAACTAGAATTATTTCATTACACCTTTTTCCCATCCTATTCAGGCCGGTTAACGTGTTTCTTAACTGTCTGTATTCAGATAAAGTCGCTAGGCTATTACTACTTTTATACTCCATAATGTCCTCTTTTTTATTTTTTCATCATCTTAGACATTTTCCTGTACCAAAGCAAAGGTTTCCTTCAAGCATCTTGTTAATTACTGAAATATTTAAATTTACAGAGTAACCGTCAAATGACTTTTTTCCTTATACGTACCCGTACAGAAAACGTTAACATATTCAATGGGAAAGGAAACTAAAATATTTAACATCCACAACATCGTTTGGTTTATTAATCATAACTTTACATTTCGAGATTAACTCGGTTCATCATCAGAATCTGTACTTTTTAAAAACATACATTAGCTGATCAGAAGGACTAAAGAATTACATACAACATTTTATCACATAAAACACTCCACTTACATTTTATATTTTACATTTTTTAGCATTATAAATGGAACGACATAAATGTCCCCCAGCCGAAATTTTTTGTCGCCTAATCAATCAAATTTCTTATTACTGAGCGACACTAGTTTTTCTTCCATATAAAATTGTGTATGATTCATAGCGTTTAGAACTTGTGGAACTCGAAGTTTGCAACTCTAGTCTCAAAGAGTGCTTGGATTATAACGAGTGGACCAGAGTGAAAGAGAACTGATCGTAAAGCAATGGTTATGCATCCTGAGAAGTCAATCAGTAATACTCGTAGTTAGTGCAGGTATATATATAAAAGTTTTAAAATAAAAAAGAACAGCAGCCTCTAATAGCAAACTAGCTATATCAAATGGCACAACTCTAAGCCACTGTGGTGACAACTTCCATTCCAAGGGGTGGCAAAATGCTAAGTACGCCTTTGGGTGTATATATATATATATATATATATCCCTTGTCGCCCAGTGAAATTGGCTTAAAAAATGCTCTGCAATGATATATGACACAAATACATCAAACCTAACAAACTGCCACTCTCAAGACATCTAAGAATATACACTATTTTCAATCTACAAACTACTTCTCATTCGGGAGAGTACCCAAATTTTCTTAAAACTGGTTAGCTGAGGAGCTACTATTACCGCAACGGCATTATTTTACATTTCATTTGGAAAGCATGAACCCACTGGGGCCTATCGGGATTATCCAAGTCATCCTCCAAGCTGCAATGAACCTAACCTAAGAGAGAGAGAGAAAGGCACGGATCAAATATCGTAGACATACCAATATTATCTTAAGGAAATGCCTAATTCTTAGCGTAACTTAACCAAACCTAACTTACACTTCTTTAGGGTGAATTTCACACTTAAACACATGAAATGAATGAATGATGCAAACCCACAAGGAAAAAGAAGAAATGTTTCCAAGTCCTTTCGTGTAATCAGCAGTACACCTCGTCGGGGAGTGGAAAAGGCGAGTGACGAAAATATATACATATGTACAACGGAACAGAGAAATAAAGAGATTAGCACGTGGTTAACAAGCATTGGTTAAAAGCAAAAGACATTTTAACAAGATATTGTTGATTTATATACCCCATATTCTATTCCTGCTACTACTAATAGGAAAAAACCTTGGTTTAACTTTACTTGTTCTAATGCTAGCAGCAACAGAGAGGAGTTTTTCAGAAATTGCCGTAGCCATCCATCTCCTGTCTCATATTTGTGCCCGGAATCGTGCAAAATTTGTTCTTCGAGTCGCCAAAATTTCCTTCATGCTACAAAATTCCCCCTCCCCCATTTTGGGGGTGCCTTGCAACAAAGGGGGTTGGGGGTTGGCACCAAGTGGTGGGGGTTGGCACCAAGGTGGGTGGGGGTTTGCAACAAGGGGGTGGGGGTGGCACTCTTGCAACATTTGCAATTGAATTGCACTCTCCCATTTTGCGCCCATACTACTCGTGCCCAATTGCCCCACCCTGCTGGCGCTGCTATGCTTGACAGTGTTCTGAACCCTTAGAACTTAGTTAAGGTTTCGGCTGTGAGGGTACGGGAAAATTCTAGTATTCTGTTTCATTTATTCGTGTATTGGTTTGTATGTTCATTTGTGTATTTATTTATTTATTTATCTACTTATTTCATTATTTATTCATTTGTTTATAAGAAATAGGCTTAATACACTTTCTTCTGACACTTGACGATTTTCACGACCTCGTGCGTATAGTTGTGAAATGTCTGGCTACGCCCATGCTATAGACACACACTTTCATAGCAAGAGGTCTACAGTCTAGAAGACATAAATCAGGAATGATGAATAGCTTCTACAATTGGATTGTCTGAGCTTTTAATTCTTCGCATTAGACTGTATTAGGCACGTCTTGTTACTTCAGGGAAGCTCAGAACGTTTCGGTTAGCGAACATTTGAGAGGCTGAGCATCTTGGAGGTAATTTATGTAGCACTCTATAGGATCTGTTGTAAAGCAAATTGAGGGTTCTGAAGGAGCCTTTTCTTTATAATTAACCAGGAGTTGGTGCCCATATATATTAGTGCAGAAAGTACGAAAAAGAGTGTCTTTAGTTTCGCTTGTACAAAATTTGAAGTTCCTTATAATCATGTGTGCCTTAACACAATAACTTCGATATTCTTTCCTTATGTCTGAGTCGTCACTCAAGGAGCTGGTGATAGTTTGACCCAGATATTTCAATTCTTGTACTTGCTCTATTGGTTCGTCTCTCAATTTGAAAATTTGGTTTGAGCTTTTGGGATAGAATTGCATAACCTTAGTTTTAGTAACATTAAAATTAATGTTATGGTTCTTAGAATATGACATAAGACAATCCAGACCTTTCCCCGAAGGGCTTATTAACACCATATCATCTGCATAGACCAAGTTATTTATCCTCATATCATCTATACAGCATCTCACTTTTGCCTCATTAAGAAAAGCAATTAATCCATCAATATATATATAAAACAGCAGAGGAGAGTAAGAAACCTTGTGTATCTTCGCATGAGGAATCAAAACATTCGGGCAATACATTGCCCCATCTAACAGTAAAGGTTTGGTGCGTGTACTAAAATTTCAATAAATTTAAAACATATGGTGGAACATTCGTGTCTTCTAATTTTTTTAAATAGACGATTGTGATTCGCTGTCATATGTTTTGCTTATATCCAAAAAACAACCATGAATAGTTGATTTACCAGCAGTATATCTAAAAACAATCTCTTTCAAAACATAAATACACATGTTAGTTCAATGGGACCTTTTAAAGCCAAACTGGTTGCGAGACTTCCATAAATAATCATTTAGTCGGCGTAGCAACAGTTTCTCAAGTAGTTTTGAGAAGCAGGAGGCAACAGCAATAGGCTTGTAGTTATGGCTGGATAGAATGTTCTCATATTTATTTTTAACAAGGGGTGTGATATAAACCCTCATAAACTCAGCAGAAATATACAGTAACTGTGAGCAAGCATGGCTGAGAACAGTAATGAGATATGAAGACTAATCATATCATTGGCATACTTTAAATGCTCATTCGACAGATCATCTGACCTTGGTGAGGCGCCTGTCTTTAGCTCTTTAATCAGACTTAATTTCAGGCATTTTCACTGACCCCACCTAATGTCGTTCCATTGCAGCCTGCAGCCTGCCTCCATTGCTTGAAGCAAAACAGCGAGTCTAAGGGTAAAATTAACGATACAGTATTTCCAAATACTAACTACTACTCATATGACGTACAAAATCCTATTTCACTTGCTAAATCTCACCCTCTCACTAAGCTCAGGATTTTCATTTCCGTTGCAAGCTTCAGACGACCCTTTATCAATTACGAGTTAATGGTTATTGGATTCCGGACGGTAGAGCTGCAGTAAAATCAGTACTTTCTAGTTGTTTAACTTGTGCCAAATTTAATTTGCTTTTACATACCTCCATCTCACTAATTTACGCAAATCAAAATTCTATTTAATTCGTTCTTTTCAGCATATTGGAATAGATTACACCAATCACGTCATTGAAAAAGTATATAATCATATTTACCTGCCTTCAAATAAGAACTATTCACTTAGACTTAGGGCCAGATATGTCCACGTTCAACTTTTTGCAGTACTTCCTCAGATTCTCAAACGTGTATGGGATAACCAGCTGCGTCTACAATGATAACTCCAGGACCATTCTAACGGGAGGACGCTATCTTGAGAAGGTTTTGGAGGCAGATGATTTTAGAAAACATCTTCGCAGGAACAACATTAAACACATGCGCATTCCTACCTATGCCGCATGGATGAGTGCTGCTTGGGAACGCCTCATACGCGCAATGAAAACTTTACATATCATTAGGTAAAACCAAAGTGACATACTATAATATGTTGACCTGTATCTGGCGTGCAAAACGGCATTAACAGTCGTCCTCAACAGGGATGGGGTAATTGTAATTTGTAATTGTAACTGATTGTAATTAATTACATTTTTAAAGTAATTGTTGTGTAATCGTAATTGAGCGACTAAAAATATATTTGTAATAATTGTAATTGACTAACTAAAAATGTAATTGTAATTGAAATCAATTACATTCAGAGAAGCAATGAGAATGAACCCAATGAACATTGAACAATTCCCCTGATATTACAATCAATGATTGTTAATTGAACTCTGATTTAAATATGTGTTCAAATAGAATAATATTCACACTATGGGTAATTGGGTATAGAAATAAAAAGTTAAGGTTGTAAATTAATGGTAGACTTCTTTCCTTTCCTTTAATTTATATTAAGTGTTTCTATGAAAAGTAATTGTAATTGAAATTAATTACTTTTCAATGTAACTGCAATTGTAATCAATTACATTTGCCAACTACAGTAATTGTAATTTCAATTGAGCATATATAAAGTAATTGTAATTGTGATAAATTATTTTTTAACTGTAATTGCCCCATACCTGGTCCTCTGACCTATTTGGACTCAGAAAGCAAAATCTCTACCATCACCCCAAATTCCTTCCCCAAAACAAATTTCAGTTCTAGCTTATCTTGAAAGACACCCTTCAAACGTGGTCTCAAACTATTAACATTCCAAATGCTAAGCAAATTAATGAATCACTTTCCCATTATAATGATCTTTTTACTAACTACAAAACCCTTTCGTTCAATAATTATTTATTGAGCTTGAGAGGATTGAGTAGGGATCTTTATGAAACTACATAATTGGGAAAATAAAATTAAATTAAATGACATTGTTCTAATAAATGAACCCAATACACCTCGCATTTCATGGAAATTAGGGGGGGAGGGGTTACAGGTAATACCTGGGGTCGATGTAAAATAAGGACCGTCAAGGATGAGGCTGGGTCGGGCTCTATTAATTTCTTTCCTATCAATCTTTTGCACCCCTTGGAAATTCGTACGAGCCTTCCTGGAACCTATCATCTACCTGAGAAAGACTCAGAGGGATCGGATCCTGCGCCTTCCGGATTGGCGGTTCAGTCTCCGTTGGTGACAAAAGCGCCTCTGCCTAAAAGCTCGACTAATCAAATCTTGGTCCCAGACTGGAGTCATTTAATCAACATCAAGAAGACTCCGACACCGACAACCCTAAATCCAACGATCAGAGAAGAACATTAAGAAAAGTTTTCGGAAGGGTTCGAGAAAAGCTAAAGCCTTTAGATCAATGTGTTTTTGCTCATTTTTTATGGAAAAATACTACTCCCTGTTAGCAGGGAGAGGATAAGTAAGACTATTCTACTCCAGAATTTTGAAATCCTGGAGTATTTCCTAGAATATATTAGAATTAATTAATTACCTATTTAAAATGTAAAACTACCAACCGCCTAAATTGTCAGCATTTACAACCAACCAACTGGGTGGAATAAAAAAAACAATCGGAAAAAGAGAAAGAGTGCTCGTTTTGCTCGAGCAAAACCTTGTTTATTTAGACATTATAAAGTTTACTCTCACTTCTTACTTTTTAGTGATTATTAACTGTTAGTTAGGAACTACAGTTTGTTTAAATCTCAACCAATGTTGATATCAGCTTTTGAGAGCCAGTGGCGATTTAATTTCGTCCGAGTGAAGATAAGTATTTTAATTAACACTCCCAACAGGATTACTTTAAAATTTCTGGATATCCAAGACAATAGTAGTGAAGGAATGTAAGAAACCTTTTTACAGACCATGAAATGGTAAAATTCCTTTAAAATTATTACTTAATTGAAGAGATATAATTTTGCATTATTATTCATCCAAACGAAAATCTAATTGTAGTTAATAAAATTTCGTTATTGTAAATTTGAACATTTTCATATTACCTTACTTTAAGACAAATTTGAAAAAAAGTTATAAACATTTAAAAAAAATATATATACATATACAATCAATGAAGTGGGGTCACCTGAAGATCAGGGACCCCCAGTCTCATCTGGGGGCCTTGACCTTCAGGTGGAAAATTTTCTTCCATCTCTTTGGAAAATTTTTGTAATCACATTGTTTTGCAATATCCGTTGGATTAACTAAATAAAATAAAATGTTTCTGATCTTTAGTTTGTTTAAATGGGATCACCTGAAGATCTTCCCCCCCAGCCCGATCCACCTGAAGATCTCCTCCCCCCCCCAAGCCCGATCCACCTGAAGATACTCCCCAGTTTTGACAAATAAAACAAACAATTCATTCTATGGGATATAATGCCCAGTTAGGTCAACTGTATGCCGTTGACGATTGGTTAGGTTAAGTTGTGATATTTTCATTAAAACTAACGAAAATATCACGACTTGACCTAACCAATCATTAAGGGCGTACAGTTGACCTAACTGGGCATATACTGTGTGTGTATATTATATATATATATATACACAAACTCAGAATGGTTCCCTGAGAACATTATATGTTAAACACAAACCCCCTTTTTCTTTGATTTATTCAACACGACGTGAATGCAACGAGTCTTTTACTTATATAGAGGTTCTGAATGTAGGGATCTAGGCTTGCTTTAAACCCTAGATCCATGTCCCAAAGCTGGATCCTGTCTGCTTTGCAGATAGCTGGTGAGGGAAGCTATATTTATGGGATCTCTTTGCGAGAGACCCGTTGCCCACGTCGGGCTAAAATCATGAAAAAGAAAAAACTATGGCATTTGTCATTTACCATTACTTATTCGGACTATAGTGGATTTAATTTTCCCAGAAGAGTTCCTTGTTCCATGCACGGTTTGTGTTTAACATATAATGTTCTCAGGGAACCATTCTGAGTTTGTGTATACTAAACGGACGTGTTTCGTGCCTTGAAAAGTGGACGCTCAATGTCCCGGTTGAGGTTAAGTTTTGTTTTTTTTTGGCTAAAAATACAATAGTTACCCCCTTTTTCTTTGATTTATTCACACGACGTGAATGCAACGAGTCTTTTACTTATATAGAGGTTCTGAATGTAGGGATCTAGGCTTGCTTTAAACCCTAGATCCATGTCCCAAAGCTGGATCCTGTCTGCTTTGCAGATAGCTGGTGAGGGAAGCTATATTTATGGGATCTCTTTGCGAGAGAGAGAGAGAGAGAGCCCACGTCGGGCTAAAATCATGAAAAAGAAAAAACTATGGTATTTGTCATTTACCATTACTTATTCGGACTATAGTGGATTTAATTTTCCCAGAAGAGTTCCTTGTTCCATGCACGGTTTGTGTTTAACATATATATATATATATATATATATATATATAAAGATTATCCCCCCAGCCCCATCCACCTTTGTTTCTCATAAATTGTTTTTTTATGAATAAAATTTTTCTGATCTTATTATTTTTATCTTCCTTTAATTTGGGGGCCTTGATCTTCAGGTGATCCATGAAGTGTCCAACCGGATGTTTTCGGTTTTACGGCCTGTAATATTTTTTAATATTACTTGTTTTTTATTGTCCAGTTTTAATCGAGGATTTCAAAAATAACATTCATGCTTTAGAGAAACAAATAGTGAGGCAGTTGTATACAATTTAACAAATTTAAAATATATATTTTTAAACCGTATCGGGATCTTTTTGGTTTGACGGCCGGCGGAAAGAAACGAGTCATGGCTACGGGATTGTCAAATTCTGGACTCTACCAATGGTTAGGTTAACTGAATGTCCAGTTAGGTTAGCAGAATGCCCGGTTAGGTCAACTGTACGCCCTTGACGATTGGTTAGGTTGTCATGATATTTTTGTTAGTTTACTGTCAAAACAAACGAAAATATCATGATGACAACCTAACCAGCGTACAGTTGACCTAAAACTTTCAGGGATTTGGGAATCTTAAAGCGTATATGATATTCTCTAAACTAAAATGTATAACTGCTTCACTATTTGTTTCTCTAAAACATGAATGCTATTTTTGAAATCCTCGATTAAAACTGGACAATAAAAAACAAGTAATGTTGAAAAACATTACAGGTCGTCAAACCGAAAAGATCCGGCCAACCTATGTTCTATCTGATAAAGTTGAAAAAAAATCAGACTATAGTTTGACAAAGTTTTGAAGAATACTCATGAAGATTAAAGTTGATAAAACTGAAGCAAACTTATTAACTTGAAAATCTATATAACAATACCAGTTTCAGGGTGAACGCATAAAAATTACAATATGTAAATAAATATAATTCCATTATTATTATTATTATTATTACTATACAAATTATGTATGGTTTCTGTAAAATTATATGTAGTCTATCGCATCTTCTAAAAATAGATGAGTATTACAGTTCTCGAATTCTTTATTAACTTATAGTCCTGCTTTCATATAATCTATAATGGATTTCTTGGTACTTCTACTTTTCTTCCGATACAATTTCTTTCCGGTTAGGTCAACTGTGCACCATTGACAATTGGTTAGGTTAAGTCGTGATATTTTCGTTAAAACTAACGAATATTTTAACGAAATACTGACGGATATTTTAACGAAAATATCACGACTTGACTTACGTCAAGGGCGTACAGTTGACCTAACAGGGAAGGAAGAAACTACGGTGGTATAACGGAAAAGTAGCAATTTCCTTCCAAAGGCGAGACAGAAAATGCGTTTATTACTGTATATTTTAATATTGTTTTAAGTGCGAAATGCACACACAGACGCGGAATGCAATTGGCCCAATATTGAATTTTACAGACATTTAAATCTATGTTTTTCAGGTTTTCAGGTTTCAGCTAATTCGAGCAGTAACTGTAGGTACTCTTTACACAGGCACACACACACACACACACACACACACACACACACACACACATATATATATATATATATATATATATATATATATATATATATATATAAGGAGGAGATTGTAGACACCAATCGACCACGGAAGTACTCCGTGGAGGACGTTAAACAAAAGATAGGTAGTGATGGAACTCTAGTTTCACTTGTCACTGTCCTCCTTAGCTGATCTTTTTCTGTCTTGTCTACCTTGTGAGCAGACCAGCATGCTCTCAAATACACGCTTCTCTCCCTATTCCTCACTACATACTATACATGCATCTTACACACTACATAATCTGTTCAAAACTATAAAAAAAAAGTGCAATGAACTTCAAGAGCATCGGAGTCCTCTGGGGAGGGGACCATAAATGTCTCCACTTCTGGCTACCCCGCTGCCGATAACAGGAACGCAGGTCCGGTCAGCAGGGGTGGATCTGATACCGTCCATACGAGATGTTCTGGGACTCTGCCTGATTCACTTTTCATAAACTTCTGCAACATTCGTGGCCTTTTCTCAAATTTTCAATCTGTTGAACACCACCTCTCCTCCTCTAAATCTCTTTCTCTTCCTCAATGAAACTTGGGTGTCTAGAACGACTGAAACAACCCTTTTTCTGTACCCTCTTACTTTATCTCTACTGAATTTCACTCCATAGGTGGATGCTGCGAATATGTACTCAATGACCTAACTTGTTCTCGTATTCCTGAACTCTAATCTAATGAATTCTATACCCTCTGTCTACGGCTTACATACCAATCTCAAACTAAACACATCTGCACTGTCTACCTTTTTCCTAAGTCTACTCGCTATCCAAATTGTTTGACTACCTCACCTCCAAAGTGGAGTACATTCTATCCCGCTCTCCCTCGCTCTCCCTTTGCTGAAATCTCCATTTTAGGAGATTTCAATGTTCACCACCACCTTTGGCTTTCCTCCCATTTCACTAACATTCCTGGTGACCTAACTTACAACTTTTTTATCTTGAATGACCTACAGTAGATTGTACAGGATCCTACTCCTATCTCCGATCGCCTTGGAGATACGACAGTAGCATGGGCGCAAAATGTATGAGTGCAATGCAATTGCAAATGTTACATAATGTTGCAAGAGTGCCACCTCCTTCGTGGCACCCCCAACCATCCTTGTTGCAAGACACCCCGTAGTGCCAACACCCGCCCCCCTTTGTTACAAGGCACCCCCAAAATAGGGGAGGGAGAATGTTGCAACTTAGAGTTATCCCCCAAGCTGCAATGAACCTAACCTAAGACAGAGAGGTGGTCGTCCGGCAGGACCCGAGCGCATACTAAGACTTCAGCCGTGCTGCCGCTCTCTTATGGGGCCCCTAATCAGCCAGTTGGCTTAGAAGGCTGAGTTGTCAGTTTGCGTTTATTTATTTAAGTAAGATATATTAGTCAGCCAGTTGGCTTAGAAGGCTGAGTGGCCAGATTTGTCATTTATTTAATTAAAGCATATATTAATCAGCCAGTTGGCTTAGAGCCAGTTGGCTTTTCTTAGAAGGCATAAATGGCATGTATATAACCTTCGAGCGAATTAAAAGCGTACATACACTCATCGACTGTACACCCCTATTATCACACCACACACACACACACACACACACACACACACACACAAAAGCATCACCATCAATCGCATAGACTTTTAGGAGCGCCATCAGGAGATGGCGAAATGAGGGCTACGACTTTTAAAAGCTCACCCATCAACAGGAGATGGGGGCTACGACTTTTTAGGAGCTCACCCCATTAATATTGCGTATCCGATATGAGGGCTACAACCAAGCGTCCAAACGATTGGTGGTGAAACCAACCATCAACCAACTCCTGGTAGACCGTCAATGAATACGTCCAGTAGACAGACCTATTAAACAAATAGGATTATTACAACGTTCGTTCATGTTGTTTATCTCCCTTTCTCAAATTCTCAGTTGCCGTATGACTTGACAGTTTGCACTTATTTAGCAAATATTTCGTCTTAGAAATCCGCTTTAGAAACCATGCAAATGATATAATTAAATACCGTGTACAAACAAAAAGGAATAAATAAAACGCCAATACATCATTCTGATTATTTAGATGAATTAATGGAAATAAATATACAATTGGGCATATATATATGATCAAATAATAGCATCATGAATGGGGAATATATAACCAAAAATATACGAAACGTATAATCAATTGCATATTAGCACAGAAAGAATATATACAGATATATTAAATATATTGAAAATACACGAAACGTATAATCAATTGCATATTAGTAGAGGAAAAATATATACAGATATATTAAATATATTGAAAATATACGAAACGTATAATCAAATGCATATTAATACAGGAAAAATATATAGTTATATTAAATATATTGAAAATATACAAACGTATAATCAAATATTAGTACAGGATTATATATATATATATACATATATATATATACACACACATATATATATTATATATACTATATCTTATATATATATATATATACACACAGGGTGTCCGAGAATTATCTGTAGCAATTTTTGGCTGTTATTAAAAGTCAACCATGAAGTGTAGAAATTCCAGTGTTGTCCCATTTACAGAGAATCTCATTAAGTTTTTTCTGATACCACGTTTTGACAAGTTTTTTAGAAATGTACGCGGGTGACAGACATTGATGATTTAAAAGCAAGAATCACAGCTGCTATTGAGCGAATTGATGTGGATATACTGCCAGCGTACATGGCAACATTTGGAGTATCGATTGTATGTTTTGCGAATCACTAATGGTGCACATATCGATGTTTGCAAACAACGTTACTTTAATAAAAGCACTTTTGCAAAATACAGATTCTAAATAATCTTGTTTAAGAATTTTACGTGTGTTATCAAGAATTTTATAAAAGATGAAATTGTAGAGATAATGTTCGGACACACTGGAATTTCTAAAAAACTTGTCAAAACTTGGTATCAGAAAAAAACTTAATGAGATTCTCTGTAAAATGGGACAACACTGGAATTTCTACACTTCATGGTTGACTTTTAATAACAGCCATAAAATTGTACAGATAATTCTCGGACACCCTGTATATATATATATATATATATATATATATATATATATGTACACAAATTAAATATATTTCCTTTATGTTCTACGATGCAAAACGCTAAACTCACACGTGATAGAGTCCACATCCACATCGCCATTACTGTGTACGACATGGCAAAACCGTCCAAGCATCACTTCACCGTTTAACTGATACGGAGGTTTATACTCGACGTAAATGGCTTTCATATCATTCAATACTATTTTTGTGCCCACTTTACACCCTGCGGGAAAGTCATCTTTAAACATGGTTAGAACAAATCAAAAGCACGCACAAAGAGGTCATCATTAAGCACAACATCAAATACAAGCTTATAAATATGCCCTTCCAATCGGGGTTTTTTTCTTACCGTCCCGAGCTTTTCAATCGTGAACTCTTCTTCCCTCTGCATAGCGGCATTGGAAATAATCTTCCAAATCGTAACGACACCTATCCACTATATAGAGGTACACCTCTTCACGGTGAACAGTGTAGGTGAGCTCAGCTCTGTACCGCTCAAGTGCTTTGTACCAAAGCTCAAGATATTTCGAAGAATCTAAACCTTTTAAATATGCATCCAGATCTAGACCATTCTCCCCTTGTTCATTCCTACATTCAATAAATCCGTCGAGCAGAGCGGAGTATGCGTGTTCAAGAACCGTGTTAAAATAAATCATATCTGTAACACGACCGTCTAATATAGTCTTCAGCTTACGGAATCCTACGATTTCAAACATTCTGTCGAGGATGAAACGGTTTCGTGTAGGGACAAGAACGTCATTATCAGCTGTGTTCTTCCACATCAGTCGTATATCAATGCATGGTTGTTCGTTATTTACACACAATGTACAAACAATGGTATATGAGGAGGCGTCACTAATCATCTCTCTTATTGTAACTCCGTCATCAGGTATTCTATAACGGTCCTCTGCCCACCTCTCAACTATCACGAAGATTCTATTCATCTCCTCAACACTTAAATAAATAACGTTACGTTTGCTTGCGTGCCTGCAGATCGTTTCAAGCACATAGTTAATGGTGCCGGTTTCACGCCTGAACAAGCGCAATGAATTCGTCACGGAGACGTCGTACGAAGCGTTGAGAATGCTTCTCAAAGGGAGTTCCATTGTATTCGCACGTCCACTCGGTTCAAGCTCTGAGATGACTACGGCACGTCCACTCGGTGCAAGCTCTGAGATGACTACGGCACGTCCACTCGGTGCAAGCTCTGAGATGACTACGGCACGTCCACTCGGTGCAAGCTCTGAGATGACTACGGCACGTCCACTCGGTGGAAGCTCTGAGATGACTATGAGCGACAGGAGGCAGGATGGGCTCAATGGGGCGGGGTGAGTCACGCTGAAGATACGTGTATGGGTTTGTTCGAACTCCTCGTATGCCCCGTGAGGTACACTGGTGGGCGGCGCGGGAGGAGTGAGTCACACCATAATCTAATGATACGTGTACGGCGCTGATCCAACATGAATCGCTGTATCCCATTATATTGGGCAGGTGTTTTGAGAATTTTTCCGATACAAGAAGTAACAACGGTTTTAATGTTTTATCACTCAACAGTTCCACAAACTAAACATCTTCACAAACCGGCGCGCTATTAGAGAGAATAATATGCTCATATTTGGTCTTTTTGTTTAACAAGCGATACTCATCTCTAAAGTCTGTTAAAAACTCACACAGCCCATTAGCCACAACCTCACTACAAACCTCATCATGATATATATTAATATAGTGGTAAAAATACTCAAGATTCTCCATGATGACAAGATTTACATTTTCAACCGTAGGGTATGAGTAGTCAGTATGGTGCAACATGATATAATACCGCTTGTCATACCACTCATCCACAAGACTTACCACCCATAACTGTTGTTTATCTTCTGAACGTACTGCTTCTTCTACCTCGCGGTATATGTCTGCCTTTATAAAGTTTAGCTCTATAACATACTTCAATACATCGTCTGTACAGCGAAATCCTACAACCCCCTCGTCAGAATACCCGTAGAGTATTTGAACATCTCGGTCCTTCGCACGGTTCAATGCAGCCTTAAAAGAGGCAGAGGAGGAGGGAATAGGGAGCAGAGCTGGGCACTTGCGTTTTTTTGCGCGTTTTTTTGCGGTACTGCGGTACTGCGGTACTACTACCGCACTACAAAACCGGTACCGCATAACGCAGTACCGCAAAGGATCGCTGAAAGTACAGCAGTACCGCTACCGCATTCAAATTTCCCGCGGTACTTTCCGCGGTACCGACCAACACGGTAGTACCGCAGTACCGCAGTACCGCAAAAAAAACCGCAAGTGCCCAGCTCTGCTAATAGGGAGTTTTTCAGTATCTACCACACCTATGCACTTTGCAGAATACCACTTCATAAATGTTGAACACTCAATATTAAAGGTAGCCATTACTATTTTTCTTCTACGCGAGAGAATACACGTCTGAGCTCAAGGGTATACAGACGGCAACTGAGCACGCAGGGATAGAGGCATACTCAGGTTGCGGCATGACTCACGTTGCCGGTCTTACAGTGGGAGGGGCTTAGCTTTTTACTGTACACACGCACGCATGTAAAGGAGAAAGTGAAACGCTAGTTGAAACACGATTTATTTAATAAACGAAATATTCAAGGTATATATATTTACAAACACGTGTAATAAATAAGATAACAATAGACATATCAAAGATTACGGTATCCAACGGGCACGGTATCATAGGTACCAGGCACTTGGTAGCGTTTCCTATAGGTGTTACGGCACACCTTTGTACCCCTAAGTTCTTTCACGCCCCCCAGCTTCTGAGCCCGAAAATTGTGGGTGTCTACAGTCAGTTCGGGCGGGGGGTCGCCCTCATCATCTTCCAAGCACATTAACTCCTTCAACGAATCAAAGTTAACGACCCGCCGATTCGCATGGTTAAGTGTGATACCCTTAGCCTTCACGATATACTTCGTATCATCCCCTAGCCTTACCCGTACCCGATAGGTTTTTGGCCCCGTTGACACAAACGAGTCTGCGTATGCGATGTCTCCATACTCATCCTTGATCTCGTCAGTTAGCTCTCCGAGGAACTCCCCAATAGCAGGCATGTATTCACCCCTCCTCGCTGTGAATATCACGCTATCTGTATCGGCATACAAAACCCTCCGACCAAGAGAATGCAATAGGTCCCAAAGTTTGACGCTTGCGTAGGCTGTTGTGAAGCTGGCCACAGGAATGTTTATAACCCGTGAGGAGTCTGTGGCCAATTCGGTATTGTTGTACTTTATTATGTAAGTATTACCTACATTCACAATCTCCATGACCTCTTTATCGGGTGCGTTGGCGTAATCCCAGACTTCACTATAACTTTGTGCCAAATGAACGTTCCGTTTGCGGGTATTCTGTGCAAATTTTCCCCAAAGACTGTTTAGGCACAATTTTGCACTAAAGCGCTTGCCAGGGTTCTTTACAATTTGGGTACAATCAAGTTGTATACCTTCACGGTCACGGTAACGTTGAATATAAGACGTTTTTTCATCTTCGGTATCAACCCCTCGCGGGTATCCTGACGCCTCAATCTTATCCTTCAAAAAAGCATTTATATATATTATATGGTATGAAAAGGTTGGGTAGCTTCTGAAACTTCTACACCTCGTGTATCTTCATTATTCTATACCCATAGAATACGGCTAGGGTCAGCTCATGGCTTGTATATACAGTATACCTCTGATCTTACGCAGGTGGGGTGTATGGTCACAATCATCATTTTTCTCTTTTGCGCACTTAACGCACAGGGGAAACTTGAGCTTGTGGTCTGTAACGACGGGTAAGATCGGCATCCATAAATCGCGAGGGGGGAGCACGTCTACGAGAGTCCAAAGTAGCGCTCATTCAAGTTGGCTGAAAACTCCTCGATGATTGGTATAGCGGGACCCACCATTTTTTCAGGTGCGCCTACGGGGTACGGGTTGTTCTTCATCACGTAGGGGGTATAAAGAACAGAAGTCGTAGTAATGGAGCTTCACACCCTCCGTAGGCGGAAAGTATAGCTTGAAGGGATTTGTACGCCCTCTGAACAAGCTATCACCGCATTTGAGAGGCTCCAGCACCATTGAACGTTTGATCGTGTTTATTTCTTCACGGTACTGTCCATCTGCATCCATCCGCGCATCATACTCATGCTCCCACAAAACTTTGTGAACTGGGATCCTATAGGTTGATCGCGGGTGCGGGTCCACGCAAGACAGTCGGCAGGAGATCTACCCTGGATATCTCCTACGGCTCCACACTCAGGGCGGGGGCATCCGTGCCACCAGCAGCCGTTAAAGGAGTACACAGTCTTCTCGCCGGTGGCACGGTTTTCACTTATACCATCAACCCAAAAAACACGACCATTAACCTTAATGGGTACTTCGCCCGTGTTGCGAGCATGTTTATATATGCACATGTCTGCTGTTGTAGGTGTATGAGCCAGTAAATACCCTTGTGACCATAACTGCGGTTGTTTCTGTGGATAATGGCTAAGGTGTTTTTATTCATGAAATTATTCTTGAACACCGTAAAACATAATGAGGAGATGGTGGTTGCGACTTGCAACGGAACGCATTTGAAACGGCATATGTACATCCTTCTAAACGCTTGAAAGCATACTCGCATACGCGCACATCATTCACGCAATAATGCTCACATTCATCAGCTAAATTATAAGGATTACATTCATTAAAACTGGTGTAGTATCGATCAAAATCTTCACACTCATCTGTGCTCATACATTCATAGTTAAAGTAATGATTGGGTGGAGGTACTCTTACGTAATTTAAAGTTTCGCTAGTGAGGAATGTGTAAAGGAAATAACCTTTCGAAACTTCCGCGGATAGTTTTGCTAATTTACAAGGTGTGAATAATAAAGTGTCTTTAAACTGCACATTAACTTTTATTTGCATCTGCATTAGTTTGTTGCCTCTTTTCAAGGGATCCTTATAAAGGAACTGTGTCAAATTTTAACTCATTATGGGCGAGAATATACACAGTCATTTGTTTGAACTTGTCCGCTAACTTGACAATAGAGGACACAAAGAGTTTTACAGGGCTATCGTGTGCAAGCGTTTTAAAAACGTTTGTCCGTTTACCACATTTGTGACACTCATTACACTCGATCTCCATGCACTCATCACAGATAGTCTGGCTTAAGGTAAATACGGAATAACCTCTTTGGTTTCAGCGTTCGTGTATGTTTCTATATCGTAGTACAAAGTTATACAAGGGTTGTTTCTAGGCTTGGCATCTTTCATATAACATACATGCTTTACTCCAACCGCCTTACATTTCTCATGGCATGTAGAACAGTGAATTTCATCACATTTGTGCTTGAAATTTCCCCAATTGTCCATTATATGAAACATACCGCATTCACAGATTCTCATTTTCCTGCACGTACCATTTGATTTATGGAGCTCAAAACAGATATTATTGAAAAATGTGCGTCTACACACATTACAACCCCTCTTCTCAGCTACAACTACACGGCTTTCGCTTTGGCACTTTTACACTGCTCACATACCATGTGGCAATCTTTACAATGTTTCACTATATCGTCCGCAAAACCGATACACCCCTTACATAAACCATGATGTCGTCCATATTTTCGACTTTTGTCATAACTTGCGTAAAGGCACCTTATATTACGGATGGGGAGGTACGTTGTCCCTGACAGTCCTAAAATAAGTAAGGGTCTTGTACGATCTCTCACACAGCTTTTAAAAACATACACAGTTCTACGACGATCATCCATCCAAATACAACTATACGAACATTCATTTCCTTTTCTATACTTCTCAGCTCTTCAGGACCCATATTACAGTCAAACTCAAGTTTACAGTCTACAGCTAGTTTACGGGCATGTCCCACGACAGTTGGTAGGCAAATTTTTTGGGGTCTGTGTATTTAGTAGAGTAAACATCCGAGCTAAGACTACTGCTATAAAGCCGCAACCACGATCGACGTTTATATGCCGTCTAAAAATGGCCTGAGAATTGAAGTTAAGAGTGTAGTGTGTGGCACTATGACCCGCAGCACGGAATACACGGTCAATATTTACCGTGAAGTTGTCCATATTGAAGGCTATACTACTTTGAGAGGCCTGCATTATACGGCCTAATATATACTCTATATCTTTAGCTGCCAAACGTCTGAACGGTATTACCAGCCAAAAATCATCTACATCTCCGTCATCTGATCCGAATCTAAGGGACAGCCTCGTCCTGACTTCACGCTCGTCGCGGTTCTGAAGGGCAAACTCTACAATGCGTTCAATTATGCGCCGCCGTAGTCCGTGTTCAACACCATTGCTACATGGACCTGGGATCAATCCTGACTATATACCGATTTCTAGTCAAGGCCGGGGTGGGGGTTGGTGAGCGCAACAACTCGAATGTTATGTCAGCCTCAACAGAACGGGGAGCTACTGTGGAGGATGAATAAGGGTGTACATTCGATGAAGGTACTAATGTGGGGGTTGTGACGTAAGACGTTGAGGGTTGGGGCTCTATTACTGGAAGTGTAATAACCGGCACAATCCTGGAGGGCTTTATACCTGACGTGGAGGGTTCTTCATTACGCCCCCGCTTTGAACTGGCGCATGCTACAGGTGTCGCTGGTGAGGGCTCGTCGGCGGGGGATGACTCTGTAGCTGGAGGGTCAACGGGGTCGTCTGTGATGTCGATGATGGGGAGCTGTACATCATCATTCACAGTTCTGTGGAAGAAGAAAACAAAATATAAGGAGCAGCACTCGTTATTTGTAATATTTTGTAAATGGGCCACTTAGGGGTGTGACGTATTAGAAATGGAATCTGTAGAAAAATTCAGGTTCACGAGCCGATCCACATGTATTATATCTAGACCTACAGGATGTGGTAAAACGGTGTTTATGCTTAAAATCATTAAAGAAAAGGGGGAGATGTTCTCAGAATTTTTGCATAAAGTTATATGGTGCTATTCGACGTATCAATCAGTGTTCAACGAGTACGAAGATGATGTTTTGTTCCACAAGGGGGTCTATGACGTTAATTCATCAAAGGGAAATGAACATATAGTCATTGTAATTGACGACCTCATGTTGGAGATGGATAAAACGTTTGCTGAGACATTTACAGTATTCTCCCACCACCTTAATATAAGCGTCTTCTTCATTAATCAGAATCTATTTTTCAAAAATAGATACATGCGCGATGTGTCGCTATAAACGCAATATCGAGTCTTATTCGCGCAACGTAGAGATGTGTCACAAATTGGGGTATTAGCCAATCAAATGTTTCCGAATCAGCGTAAGGAGTTTTTGTAGGTTTATAAAGAGGCCACAAACCAGCGTTATGGGTATTTGTTTAATGACCTTCACCCGCGAAACACGTTTAGGTTGCTTCTAAGAACGAATACATTCCCAAGCGAGCCTGAAACGGTGTATATTCCAGAATGACAAATAGGCTAAAGAAATACCGTGAATTAATAAAAATCTATCAACGATTGCCACGAGCGCTGCAACAGATGTTTGTTAAAAATATCGAATCTGACTTTTTAAAATGCATCTGTGAAATCTGTTTTAATGTTATAAAATGTAATGTACCAATAAAACCCTCTCAGAAGACTCGCTTTCGTCGTTACAAGAACATAATACGAGCGCTCGCTCATAAAATTCAAACAGTGGGTAAGAAAAAGCGCATTATTGTGCAAAAAGGAGGATCATTCCTGTCCATCTTATTTTCAGTTTTGGGTCCTTTACTGACTAGATTAATATAATGAAGAAAGTGGTTGTGATTCCACACGAGGTGTATCCTTCATTACAAAGTTGAAAGACTCCAGACACGGTTCTAGAGCCTCGTAAAAGTAGGCTAAAAAGAATGGAAAACGAGTTGCTAGCCCTATTAAACAGTGAAAAGTCACCTGATGAGAAAATCTTGTACCAAGAGGCTTTGCAGAAATTTCTTCATGAGTACGAAGATTATAAACATCCCTACAGAGCTCCCTGGTTATTAGGCACAGCGCGTAGTGCTGAGCATAGCGACACAGGACCTGACCAACCAAAGAACAACGGAACACAACACATCGAACATGTGCTAAAAAACAGCCTCCCACATACATTGAGGAATAAAGGGTTAAGTCTTTATAATCTATTGAGTGAGGACCCCATCATACAGTGGACCGATACAGGCGAGGTCATTGTTGAAGGAACAAGGGTACAAGGTCCAATATCGTTGATATTGTTCATGATCTGGTGAGAAAGTGGGACAGACCCACCAACAGGATGGAAGCATATTAAAGCAAGACTACAACAAATAAATGTCCCCAAAACATTGATAGGTAATCTGAATAGGTTAAAAGACTTGGACCAAGTCACGCATGTGTCACAACTGAGTACGCCATCACCCCCAGCAGTAGCAGTGTCTCTGAAGAGGAGAAAGAAGAAACAAACGGTCAACCCTACCCGTGCTTCTAAAATACGCAAATGGCTAACATATTAAGTAAACGCTATTATGACATTTCTAACCCCGCCTCCTATGGTGGCGTTAATAGATTACAGAGGTGTTTACGGTAAGGAAAAAAGATGTTGAGAGATTTTTGCGGGGGCAGGATGCTTATACACTTCATAAACCGGTGAGAAAAAGGTTTAAAACGGCCAAGACAACAGCTGCCTCGATTGACTCTATTTGGCAGGCTGATTTAACAGACATGCAAAGATATTCAGTGTATAACGACGGTTACCGCTACATCCTATTCATAATAGACGTATTCTCTAGATACCTGTGGTTAATACCCCTGAAAAATAAATCGCCTGAAACAGTTGCTAAAGCGACCAAAACGTTGATGTTGAAAGAAAACAGGATTCCTGGCTATTTTTGTACGGATATGGGGAAAGAATTTATAGGACGCGCTTTTCAGAACATGCTGGCAGAGTTTAATATCAGCTATTACACTACCAATTCTATACATAAGGCCTCTTTAGGTGAAAGAGTTCAACGTACCATAAAGGAACGCATGCACCGATATTTTACACATAAAAACATACAGATATATAAAAGTTCTCGGCTCATTGGCCTCATCCTACAACCGCTCACATCACCGTACGATTGGCACAACGCCTAACGAAGTTTTAGAAAGAGGTACGCGTCCAGAGGTGAAAAGAGATGCACCACCACACTCTGCGCGTTTCAAAATCAATGATTATGTAAGGCTATCACGTTCGGGGAATAAATTCGCGAAGAGATTTGAGCAAGGATGGACGCGCGAGATTTTTAAAGTTAGGGCTATGAGACCTAAAGGTGAGGTAATGATGTATTACATTGACGATTTGAATGGGGAAAAAATCGCAGGAGGCTTTTACCGCGAGGAGTTGCAGAAGTGGCATTTAATTTAGGAAAAAACGTTTTAAAATTGAGAAAATTATAGGAAGCAAAGGCTCAGGAAAGAGAAAAATGTACCTGGTGAAATGGCTGGGTTACCCAGAAAGCTTCAACACCTATATAAAAGCTGATGCAATAATGAAGCTTAAATAGTATGCAACATGGCGCCTGACCTTTCTACGTCACACTCCCGTCCTCCTCGTCCCTGTCTGTACACCCTAACAACACCTCGCCAACTTTGTGACAGAACTCCATGGACCCATTGAATTGGAGCGTGATTCGTATGAGGTGGGGTTATGTGAACTTCAGTTAGCCACCAAATTTTTAACTCTTGAAAATGAACAAATCATATTTCTGATCCATAGAAGAACGATGAGTGCGAAAAATAGGCATAACCTTAGACAATACTATTCGTTCAACCCTGTGCGGCGAGGAACGGTACTATAGCACAAATGTGTCGCTAGGAATCGGGCATTATGATACAGCCATGGACATTTTGACGGGTTTAAACAAGAGTCTTGAAAAGTCGTACTTGACAAACGATTTACTTTTTGAAGTCGTAAACATAGACACGCCTGCATGCACATTGACGCTAAAGTCAACGCTTAGTAGAAATATTAAAGATAAAGAACTGTTCACAATTGCGGCTGAGGGCCGATATAGCGCAGCTCTCCAAAGAGATACCTTTCACGAGGCACAGCATGACTTGTCCAGCTTAATGTATCAATTGAAGATGGAAAAGTTGGGTGAAAGCTCTCCGCCCCAGGCATGTGCTATATTTACAGCAATATTGTAGAGCACCAATTTGTTGGGACACTCAGGCACGTCTGTGCGCATTGCGCACATCCCCAACCATAGAGGGAAAAGTTTGAGCATTACATATGACAAGCCCCATTATGTAAATGTTGCGACTAATCTATTAACCAACATTTCACTATATATAAGGACGATTGAAGGAAAAAATTTCCCATTCGGTGATGGGAGCTTAACAGTGAAACTACACTTTCGACGTTTATAATGACTCGAAGACCGTTCGCAATATACCGAGGTGTGAGGTACCAGCGTTGGAGTGGTATTGGTTCCATTTTTTCATCCATACTACGCACCGCTGTCCCACTGTTGAAGAAACAGGTTTTAACGCGGCAGATGCAAAGAGAAAAATGCGAGGCGGCGGAAAGAAGAGATCTGCCAGGAAGAAGGTTTTAGCAGCGCGTGGCGAAAAAAAGAGATCTGACAGGAGGAAGGGGTTACCATCACGTGGTATTAAACGTAAAAGGAAACAGAAAAAAGAAGTGCTCTAAGCGCATGAAACCTATGGCTGGTCATTTTTTAACTGATTTTACTGAGGACACTACTCTCACGAGTCATAAGTTGACTAATACTTGTCGTGGGAGATGGTACTATTTCTGACTCGTCATGGCATGTTTCATCCATCCGTGTAGTTCACAATGCTGTAAATCGGAACTGTCCCTCTTTGATATGCCTCCCACTCAGGTCTCTGTTGAGCATAGTGACTTTATTACAATTAACCCATTAAACACAATTAGTTCACCCAGTGCCCCTATAGAATTCGTAATACCCAGCTCAGGCCCTTATTTTTTTGATCCGAGCTGCATGCACATGTATACTAAACTGCGTATAGCCCATTCTGATGGGACGGACTGCGATGATAGTTACTCTGCCTACCCTGAAACCAACATTTTATACTCCATTTTCAGCCATTGTGAAGTGTATTTAAACTAGGTTAACATCTCGGCAGGTACGGGGTACTACCACCTACGAGCCTATTTGGAAAATGTCCTCAACTTTTCAAAAGAAGCGAAGGAAACCTTTTTAACAGCCGAGGGGTATTACCACACTAAAGATGAAAATGGAATAAAGGATAAATATAAAAATTCTAAAAAAAAAATATACGAATGTTTTCGGCACTTGCATACAGACTTCACATCCCAGGAGAAGTTGCTCATGAACGGGGTGGATATGAAGTTGAAGCTTACCCGCACGATTCCTGAGATCTGCTTAAATCTGTGGTCTGATCAAGAAGGAGGCGCGAAACCCGTTGTGATACACATCATGGAAACGTATTTGCGTATACGCCGTGTGAAATTAAGCTCCCCGAAACAAATAGAAATTGAGAAAGACTTAATACACGCCACAGTAAAATACCCAATTAACAGGGTACAGATCAAACTGTACACGGTCCCCGCAGGGCTGGCGTCGAAGCAGATAGTAAACGTCGCCCTAGGCGTCCTACCTAAAAGGATATTAACTGAAAAGCAGGACCACGCCTCGACGAATGGAAAATATAAAAAGAGTGCCTTTAAATTCGAGAATTTCAACCTTAAAAATATTACTCTACACATTGAATACGGACTACTCATCAGATGCTGTGTTCCCGCTCTGGCGAGAGCATATAGTAGTCCGGCTCATAATACAGGCGCCTATGACGAGCGTGGTTTTGGCGTAACGCAGAAAGAATTTGTCGAAGAATTTAACATTTATTCATTTGATATTACGCCGGACTTGTCGGCTGGCACATATACGCATTTAAGCCTACAGCAGAGTGGGAATATCTCAGTTAGGTTGGAATTTGCGAAGCCTATAGACGCGCCTATAAGTGTACTAGTTTACCTCGAGGCACAGGCACTGATAGAAGTTCATCGTTTCAGGAACGTGGTTACAGACTTTTAGAATGGATGCGCGTACACTCCAGAGAGGATGAAACGTGATCGTTTCGCGCGCTCAAAATATATCGGAGTGTTCGCGAAGAATGAAATATTAAATCTGCCAAGTACGAGAAATTGGTACGGGATTATCGTTAACACTGACATTGTGGGGGGTGAGGGGATTCATTGGTTTGCAATCTATTTTAAAAATAGGGAAAGAATGTACTATTTTGATTCACTCGGATTTCAGCCATGGAATGATTCAGCAATTGTGAAGTTTATAGCCCACCTAGGTGTGCCTGAGATTATTTGGTCCCCATATCGTTTCCAAGGATATTATACTGAAACATGTGGATTGTATTGCATTTTATTTCTCGTGCACATGTCACGTCGGAAGGGATTTATGAATTTTTTAAAATTATTCGATTTATGCGACACAGAGCTGAACGATAAAAGTGTATGGAAACAGATAAAAAAAAGGTTCCCATATGTTAGCACACTCTGTAATGTGTAAAGCTGTATGCACTTGTAACTGTAGCCATTAAGACTTACACTATATGATCAAAAGTATTAGGACACCCCGGAAAATCCGCATTTCTGCAAATATCACCTTCGCCGAAAGGTACGCTGGGAAAAAGCGTGGCGAAACTATAATGCTGAGGTGTTCTGTTAAGTTATCAGTAACTGTTGTGAAGCCATGCCGCGCGGACGTGAACTCTCCGAGTTCCAACGTGGACTCGTCATCGGATGTTATTTAAGTAACGTTTCTATACGAAACATTGCAGCCAAACAGGATATACCAAAGTCGACTGTAGCGGATGTTATCATGAGATGGAAGCACGACGGTGCAACTAACGCGAAAAAATGTTCCGGACGACCACGCAAACTGACGGAACGTGATAGAAGAAGTCTGGTACGACATGTCAAGAAGTCCCGCACGTCCTCTGCCGCTTCCATCGCTGAGGAGGTTGGAAGAGCATCCGGTACCTCCGTTAGTACTGTAACTATCCGCAGAGAGATGCACAGACTGGGTTATTATGGTAGAGCAGCTGTACACAAGCCACTGATTACAAAAGTTAATGCCACGCGTCGTTTGGCCTGGTGTGTCTCCCGTCGTTCCTGGACCGTGGAGGACTGGAAAACTGTTCTTTGGAGCGACGAGTCGCGGTATTCACTCTTCCAGTCTGATGGGCGTGTTTGGGTGTGGCGACAGCCCGGAGAACGGCTTCTTCCTGACTGTGTACGTCCAACGGTGAAGTTCGGTGGAGGGTCCATCATGGTATGGGGTTGTTTTTCCTGGCTAGGGCTCGGCCCGTTGGTTGTTATACCCACTACCATGAACGCTGACGTTTATCTCGACGTTCTGGACAATTCGGCCCTCCCGACACTGTGGCAATACTACGGAGATGGCCATTGTTTGTTTCAACAGGATCGAGCTCCCTGCCATACTGCAAGGCGTGTGCAGGACTGGTTTCGTGAAAATAAGGTGGATTTGTTAGACTGGCCTGCTCAGAGCTCCGATCTCAACCCAATCGAGCACATGTGGGACGAACTGGAGCGACGGATACGAAACCGCACACCACGCCCGGCTTCACTTGCGTCTCTTGCATCAGCTCTGCAAGAGGAATGGCGAGCCATTCCTGCACAGACTTACCGAAAACTGGTGGAAAGTATGCCTCGACATGTTGACGCTGTAATAAAAGCAAAGGGTGGACCTACTGGTTACTAAATGCCATAATAAAACCATTTTTCCCAAAACCATGAGGTGTCCGAATACTTTTGATCATATAGTGTATGTATCGGATACTGATCCCGTTTTCTACATGTCTTCTACCATTTAATAAATGAAAATATATTGCGTTTTGTTCTTAACCTCAAAAATACTTACATTATCTCCTCTATGACCCGGCACTCGCTGGCCCGAATGTGTGCCAATACCTCAACTTCTGTATTCAGATCACAGGTTTGGGTGGGCGGAGAAGCACCCCTTTCATTAATCCGCCTTTCAACGAAAGTAGCTATATCACTCACTAGCTCGGTTTCACCCTTGTAACGAGAAATAAAGAATATATATATAAATATAAGGAGAAACAGACAATAATTAAACTTATTTTTCAAAACGCATTTACTGCAGTTTGGTAATTTATAAATCCTACAGCGGAGCTGCATTATCGTGAAAAATATTCCTAAAGCTCCATTACGAATTTGAATGCAGATAAATCATAAAAGATTTGGCCACCATACATATATATATATATATATATATATATATATATATATAATACAGGGCGTCCCAAAAAAATGTATACACACTTTAACAGCTGATAGCTCAATTGATGTTTCTTTCTTCCAAGTTAAACCCATTAGAATTAATAAAGGCAGTCAGACTAAGCTTTGAACAAAGGAAATTCATTCTAAAATGCTACTGGAAGTGTGAAAACGCAGTTGAAGTGCAAAGACAGTTTAGGAGGGAGTTTCAAACAGATCCACCAACGCGACTTACCATCACTCGAATTAGAGATAAGTTTGAAGCCGATGGAACTGTTCAGAATGTCCACAAGAAGCGTTCCGGAAGACCACGGACATCGACAAGCCCCACAAAGCAAGATAGAGTACTGGAAACGTATCACCAAAGTCCAAGAAATCTGTGCGGCAAGCGAGTCGTGAGGTAGGAATTTCAGAATCGTCTGTCCAACGCATTTTGAAGCGCTGTCAATGGAAAAGTTACATTCCAAGATTAGTCCATGCTATTAATGAAGATGATCCGGACCGAAGAGTGGAGTATTGCGAGTGGTACTTGGAACGATGTGGATTGGACGAAGGGGTTTCGTAGAATACCCTCCGCGTTCACCAGACCTCACACCACTAGACTTTTTTTATGGGGATACTTAAAAGACAAAGTCTACGCTATAAAACCTGCAACAGTCGCTGAATTGAGAGCAGCCATTGAACGAGAATGCACACAAATACCAAACGAAATGTTTTGTGATGTTTGCGATTCCATTGCTTCGCGTTATCAGCAGTGCCTGGACCAGAACGGACGTCAGTTTGAAAACAGGCGTTGACAAAACAATTAAATAATGTCTGTAGATTCTATTACATTTTGAAAATGAAATGTATTTTAATAAACACTGCCTTTATAATTATTTAAAGTGTGTATACATTTTTTTGGGACGCCCTGTATATATATGGGAAATAGACAATAATTAAACATGTTTTTCAAAACGCTCTTATTGGCATCTTTTATAAGTTAAGATCAGGTGAAACATTATATATAGCCCGAGAACGCCAAGACAAATGCCACGAATTTAATTTCAGATAATTATTAAAGGTTTTAATATTTCTAAAAACCCTACAAGAAATGTACAAATAAAAACACATCATATGTATATATATATATATATATATATATATATAAAGGGTGTCCCGTAAGTCCGGCATCATAGGAAAAATAATAAAAAAAGGCAAAACAAAAGCTTTTATTTACAGAACGTGCTCAATATGTCCACCATTGTTTTCAATACACAAATTCAGACGTGATACCCAGTCAGCAAGCACACGGTGAATGATGTCAGGAGTAATGGTGTTACATGCCCCAATAATGCGCTGCCGCAAATGTTAAACACTCCTAATTTTCTCTGCGTATACCAGCGCTTTCAAGTGGCCCCAGAGATAAAAATCTAGTGGCGTGAGATCCGGGCTTCTAGCTGGCCATTTCACAGGCCCTCGACGTCCTATCCAATGACCAGGGAATTGCTGGAACCATGTTGGAAAATTTCCTTCTTCGTTCAAGACACTGGGAAATGCTTCTTCCTTGAGCATATGTAGGTAGGTGCCTCCAGTGACATGTTCATCGAAAAAGAGGGGGCCTATGATGCGATCCTTCCAAATGCCACACCATACCATCACCCGAGATGCACCTTGTTCCTTTGAAGAGGTATACCAGTGAAGGTTGTTTTGAGACCAGTAGCGGGTGTTCTGTCGATTTACCTCACCATTTCCATAAAAAACAGCCTCGTCACTGAACAGAATGGTGGACGGGAAATTGGCATCCCGAGCATATTGTTCCGTAGCCCATTCACAAAATTCCATCCGCCGGTCGGGATCATCTTCGTTTAATTTCTGTAGGATCTGAAGTTTATATGGATGCCATTTGTGAGCCTGAAGAATGCGATGGATGATACTTTTCGACACTCCTGTCTCGGCGGACAATCGCCGAAGAGACTTATTGGGACTTCTGTTAAAATGAGCCAGGATAGCAGTCGCTGTATCATCGTCAGTGGACCCCCTTGAAGGTTCAATGCGTGGTTTATCTTCTATGGATCCTGGTTCCTTAAACTTTGCAGCAAGTCTGCTAACACAACTCTGTGTTATTGGCTCGCGGTCTGGATGCAGTCTGTAGAATTACCTGGATTCATTCTTCCTTGCTCACAGACATTATGGCCTGTAGAAAGAGAAAAATATGAATTATGGTTTGTAGAAATAGAAAAATATGAATTTCTCCTATGATGCCGGATTTATGGGACACTCTGTGTGTGTGTGTGTATATATATATATATATATATACATATATATGTATATATATATATATATACACGCATATATATATAGAGAGAGAGAGTGTCCCAAAAGTCCCTATCTATTTTGTTGAAATAGGCTGAATTTCAAATGAATGTTTTAATGACATGATTGCATGCACCTTTCTAGACAAATACATGCATTAGATTTCTATTTTAATTATTTTTAAATTTTTAATTAATTTTTTCAGATCCATATCATTGGTGATGGATGTGCATGAACGCGTTATGATAGTAACATGTCGCATCAGAGGAATGAAATGTGAAATTAGAGACCGATTCTCAAGAATGTTTCATAAGCCTGGACCGACAGATAAAGCAATTCGTGAATTGGTGAACAAATTCAAAAGGACTGGATCTGTGCATGATGAAGGAAGAATTGGACGCCCAAGAACAGTACAACAAAACAATGAATCTGTTCGCATAATGTTCGAAGATGATCAAAGAATGTCAGTTCGCCAAGCATCCCACAGATTGACCATACCCAAAACAACTGTTCACAGAATCTTGCGTTCGACGCTGAAGAAGAAGTGCTATCACATTCAGCTGTTACACAGCTCACACGAGGAAGATTTTCCAAAACGAGCAGCAATGTGTGCGGAACTGGTCGAACAAATCCAAAATAACTATTTAATGGACCACATTTTGTTTAGCGATGAGGCGGCTTTTCACACCTTTGGTAAAATTAAACGACATAATTGTTGCATCTGGGCTAATGAAAAGCCAACTGAGTTCACTGAATGGGAAAGAAACTCACCTAAAGACAACGTGTGGCTTGGAATGACGAAGTTTAAGATTTACGGGCCCTTTTTCTTTGCAGAGGCTACATTGACAGGGCCTGTTTACTTTGATATGCTTCAAAATTTTCTAGAACCTCAACTTCTTGAAGATGGCATTCTCGACAATGTGGTCTTTCAGCAGGATGGGGCACCATGTCATTATGCCAGAATTGTTCAGACATACCTAAACGAGCGTTTTCCAAATCGTTGGATTGGACGTGGGAGAAATAGGCCTTGGCAGCGCGATCTCCGGATTTGACCCCATTGGATTTCTTTGCTTGGGGTTTCATTAAATCAGAGGCCTAGCGCAGAAATATTCGAGATTTACCAGATCTGCGAGATCGCATTAGGCAAGCAGTTGAGAAAATAACCCCTGAAATGCTCGGAAATGTGTTCCGCAATGCAGCTGACCGCTTTGAGATTTGCAGAGATACAGATGAAGCACATGTGGAAACTACTAATTAAAGATTTTAATGGTGTAATACTTGTAATTTGTATAGAAATACATCTATATTCAGGTCAGTGTGACATTTATTTGAAATTCAGCCTATTTCAACAAAATAGATAGGGACTTTTGGGATACCCTGTACGTATATGGAGACAGTCAATAATTAAACATATTTTTCAAAACGCTCTTATTGGCATCTTTTATAAGTTAACGCCTATTGAAGCTAGATTACTAATTATAAGCGGGAAACAATATAAACTATTCTTCAAAACAATTATTATAACGATTAGGGATTACTCACATCTCAGCAACGTTTTCATTGAACGGATCTTGCATTTCACCACAATTTTCCGCAATACTTTGGCTAGAAAATATCGCATCCTGATCTACAGCTCTGAAAATTAGTCGAGCTGCTTGAGCGTAATTGACATCGTCCTCCATCAGATCGGGGGTATTGAACAAAGATAAATGGCTCATTGCGTATAAGTCGCTAGCGGGTAATGTACGTACTGAGTCTCTGATCCAGAACGTTCCCTTTATAAGGGGGCCTGTGCCCAACCCACAAAACACAATAGCTAGCTTCCTATTGGCTAGCGTTGAATTTTTGGGCGGAACCTGAAGCGTAGGCCTGCATATCGACCAATCAGGTGTGCTGGGACCCGTCCATAGGACTGTGGTTGGTTGTCCTGTGAGTTCTGGGGCGTGTGAGATGTCCCGATTCGTGGAGAGACGCGTTACGATTTGGTTCTCGATCTTGTATTCGAGAGAGAGAGGGAGGGAGTGGGAGAGGGAGAAAACGTGTTATTGCCTGTACATCCTCGTTGGTCAGGAAAGGAAGGGTTTTCGTGATATTGGAAGATATATGTTTATAGAGCCTTAAAAGGGGAGGATATTTAATTACCCATGAAGGATTGACAAAGATGTGTTAAATACGATATCGAGCATATATATATATAATATATATATATGAGAAGATCGTTTATGGCGTGTGATTAAATTGTTGTTGTGGAAAGATATTAGCTTTGTCCATCAGGGGGTATGAGAGGGTTGGAGAGAGCGGAGGTTATAGTACCTTGAATCATAAAAGTGAATGATAAATCAAAGAAGTGTGATAAATTGGATTGTTAAGCTCTATAGTATAATTTAAAACGCGTATCTTATCTCGAATCTCTGATTTCCAAGATTCGCTAATATAGAAATAAAACATGTGTGTGTGGATATATATATATATGAGAAGGAATTTATGGCACGTAATAAATTTTTTTTTGTAGAAAAACCACGATTAACAGAGTTATACACGAAACGAAGCAATTCTTGTTTATAACGCATTTAAACAGGGAAGTATATATATATATAATATATGTGTATATATATATATATATATATACCGGGTGAACCAAAAGTAGGTGGACAGTAGGTTGAATAGGGTTTGTGTTATATTATATTATAACTATGGTGTTCATTATAACTATGGTGTTTGTGTTATATTATATTAAATATTATAACTAAATTTATTTAAATTTAATCTTTTTTCTTTTCAGATAGTTCAGAGAACCCATAATGGCAAGTAATCTAAATACTGATGCCAGAAAATGGGTGTTAAAAGAGTATTGGAAATCTCAAAATACTGAAACTATTAGAACAAAATGGGTTGAAACATTTGGTACTCAAGCCCCAAAGAGACAAACCATTTACCGCATTCGTGACAAATTTGATGCCACTGGCTCAATTCTTAATGCCTCAAGAACTGGTCGACCCAAAACAGTTTGCACAGAGGACAATAAGCAACTTGTTGCCGAAGCATTTGTTCACAGTCCCAAAAAGTCCACCAGAAGAGCCTCAGCAGAACTGGACATTTCACAAACCTCTATTATACGAATTCTGAAATCTATTGGGTTGAAAGCTTATCGTCCACGGCTAATTCATGGCTTATTGGAGGATGACCCAGACAGGCGGCTGCAATTTAGTGAGATCATGCTGAACGAAATTGAAGGAAATCCAATAATTTCAGATAACATTGTGTGGACCGATGAGGCTTCTTTCAAATTATCAGGTCATGTTAACCGACATAATTGTGTTTACTGGTATAGTGAGAACATGCATTTAACATTAGAGCAGCAACTAAACCAGCCTGGTGTCACTGTTTGGGGTGGTATTTCAAGTTCTGGTGTTTTAGGACCAATTTTTGTTGATGGAACAGTCACAGGTGATAAGTATCTCGAAATTCTAATGAATGAAGTTGTTCCACACTTACAACAACAGCCTAATTCACATGACCTCTATTTCCAACAAGATGGGGCCCCTCCACATTATTCAAGAGCAGTCCGTGAGTATCTTGATTAAACATTTCCCGAGAAATGGATCGGCCGAAGAGGTCCAATTGAATGGCCTGCACGTTCACCTGACTTTACCCCAATGGATTTTTTCTTTTGGGGAGTACTCAAGGACAAAATTTATAGTCGAAAACCACGAAGTGTTGGTGATTTGAAAAATTGCATCAGAGATGCATTTCAAGAAATTAATGCACAAAGAAACTTGTGCAAAAATGTTTGTCGAAGTGTGAAAGGTAGACTTCAAAGCTGTGTAAATTGTGATGGACAGCAATTTGAGCACCTGCGTTGATAAAATTTTCAGTGCTTTTGTATTGTATTAGTATAAGTTAATTTTTTTTTTATTTTGTATTATAGTATACAAAAAAATTAAATATAATTGTATATGTATTCTCAAAATAAACGTTATCATTTACTGTCCACCTACTTTTGGTTCACCCGGTACCTACCTACCTACCTCATTTTTCATTATTTCGTTATCTCTCCTCCTCGTGTGCAGAAACGTTCCTTAATACTTATGTCGTTTCTATTCATATATATATATATATATATATATATATGAGAGAGAGAGAGAGAGAGAGAGAGAGAGAGAGAGAGATAAACAGATAAGGGCCATGATCGAATGTTACAATAACGGGGCCCTGCCCCTACGAATCGTGGAAGGCCGGATCGGGACTCGAACCAAATTTTTTTCTGATCATTAGGGTATTCTGGGTAGCGAAGGCAGGGGTGCGAACCCAACTTTTTTTCTGATCATTAGGCCATGGCTATCACCATGGTTACCATTTTTTTTCTGGCGAGGGTGTTGTTCTTTTTCCGTACGACTTGTTTTACGCCCACCTTAGACCTACGGGGATCATTAGGGCACCCTGAGTAGCAACCGTGGAAGGCTGGGGTGCGAACCCAATTTTTTTTGATCATTAAGGCACCCTGGATAGCGATGGCAGGGCCGGGGGGCGAACCCAATTTTTTCTGATCATTAGGGTATCCTGAGTAGCGAAGGCCGGGGTGCGAACCCAATTTCTTTTCTGATCATTAGGGTATCCTGGGTAACGAGGCCCGGGCCGGGGCTCGAACCTGCAACCGTGGAAGGCCGGGTCGGGTCTCGAACCCAATTTTTCCCGTACGAATTGTTCATTTATTTATTTTCCCAGCACGAATTGTTTTACACCCCACTTTAGACCTACGGCGTCATTAGGATACCCTGGATAGCAAAGACCGGGCCGGGGCTCGAACCCGCCACCGTTGAAGGCGCGACGCACATGTGTCAACTGATGCCCGGAGGAACTGGCTGATTAAGCCACCTGGCTGATGATGCCCGGAGGCACTGGCTGATGTGCCAACTGGTTGATTATGGGCCCTATAAGAGAGCGGCGGCACGGCTGGTCTTAGTAAGCGCTCGGCTCCTGCCGGGCGACCACCTCTCTCTCTTAGGTTAGATTCATTGCAGCTTGGGGGATAACTCCAAGTTGCAGCATTCCCCCTCCCCCATTTTGGGGTGCCTTGCAACAAAGAGGTGGGGTGGGGGGTTGGCACTATGGGGATGCCTTGCAACAAGGGGGCGGGGATGCCACCAAGGGGGTGGCACTCTTGCAACATTATGTAACATTTGCAATTGCATTGCACTCATACATCTCGCGCTAATACTACTTACGGCCAACATTTTGGAATTATTTCATACCTCTCATCCTTATTCTTACTCTGTCAAGCTTTTCTCTCCGTTGTGCTCCTCCAACACCAATCACATATCTGTTTCCTGTTCTATCGCAGTACTTCTGTGATTTCACATGGAATGATTTCTGCTTCCGTGGCCGGGATCCTTCCAATTGTGCTGAGTGCATCACGGAGGTGATTCACTCGGGCATGGGGGGCTTACATTCCATATTCTATTCCTACTACTAATATAAAAAACCTTGGTTTAACTTTACTCGTTCTAATGCTATCCGCAACAGAGAGGAGGTTTTCAGAAGGTACCGTCGCTATCCAACTCCTGATTCTCACTCAGCTTATATTTCTGCCATGAATCGTGCAAAATCTGTACTTCATACGGCAAAAATTCCTTCATCAAACAAAAATGTGAAAACCTATCCAATTTTAATTCTTCTCGCTCTTTCTGTCATCTAGCTAAAAACTTCTCCAACAACTTTAGTTCATCTTCTTTCCCTCCTCTTCTCCATTCTGACGACTCATTTGCCGTCTCTTCTCCTGATAAAGCTGAGCTCTTCGATCATACTTTCGCTTCCAACTCAACCATGAACGATTTCGGTGCTGTTCCTCCATCTTCTCATTCCGTTAGCTTTATGTCTGAAATTAGAATCTCTTCAAAAGATGTTCTTTCTGTTCTATCTTGTCCCAAATCTAAGAAGGCGTATGGTCCTGATGGTGTTCCTCCTGTTGTTCTTAAGAACTGTGATTCTGTGCTGACCCCTAGACGACTTCCCGTACTAGATCGCGACAGCCCGAACGAAGCTGGCGCCGATGGTACCGCTCTCCCCGCACGCGTGGCAGTTTCCAGTCACTTGATTCGCCTTTGTGTGCCTTGGACTCTGATGTAGTAACGAGGATAACTTGGGTATATAAAAAAAGGAATGCGAGGGAGAAAAGGCAGAATTTAACTTGCGCTCCGTTAGTAGAGAGAAATAGTCTGAGTTGCGTTTAAGCTGTTCTCCGAGTGAAGACCGAAGGGATTTTGCTCGTTAAAGACTAAATTTTGAGAGAGTTATTGAGTTTGAGTGTTGAGTTTGTGAGATAATTGAGGGCCATTAGTCTTAACTACAGAGAGAGAAGTAGTGGACTGGCAATACTTAATCTTGAGTTGATTAATTTTATCTTTAAGTCTAAATTAAACTACCATTGAACTTAATTGCATTATATTTCATGAATTTTGACTGAACTTGTCACTTCAGATTGTGTCTTTAATTCACTGATTAAAAGCTACTAAAGCCGAAAATTTCGTTATCAATTACACACTTAGAATCTAGGGTGCAAATCGGGTGAAGATAAAGAATTCATGCTCCACGTCGGAGGGTCACCCGAATTAAAGGAAAAACTAAACGAAAATAATAAAGGAGAAAACAAACAACCGACCTTCTAAACTTTACTTTCATCCAACGGGCATTCGCAGTGACCTTTAATATATATAGATAGCAAAATAAACATAAATCAAATATAAATAAATAAAGTATTAACCCTCACTCTAATATCATCCTGACCTTGCCCGAACTCGGAGAGAGCAGGTTATTACTATATATGTGTATATGTATATAATATATGTATGTGTATATATGTATGAATATATGTATGTGTGTGTGTATTTATATATGTGTGTGTATATGTGTATATATATATTTGTGTGTACATATATATATATATATGTGTGTGTATATATGTATATATAAAAATGTGCCCTGAGGGGGCACATTCGCATGCCGTGGATAGCATATCTGACCAGCAATCGGATGATCCCGGGTTCGATTCCCGGGTGGTATCTCATTTTTCATTTGCTTGTTCTCCCTCCTCATCTTGTGCGGAACGCTCTTCTACACAAGCGTCGTTCTTTATATTAATTATACTGTGTGTTGTTTGAAGTTAAAATGTATATATGTACGGCATGCGAGGGTGCCCCCTCAGGGCATTGGTTTCTGCTCGTATGTAGGAGAATTACGACTTCTGATTGATCGAGGTCCATGGTGTAGGGGATAGCATATCTGACCGGCAATCGGATGATCCCGGATTCGATTCCCGGGTGGTACCTCATTTTTTTCATTGTTTCGTTCTCCTCATCTGTGGCGGAACGCTCTTCTACACAAGCGTCGTTCTTTACAGTAATTATACTGTGTGTTTTTTTGCAGTTTAAAATGTATATATGTACGGCATGCGAAGGTGCCCCTCAGGGCATTGGTTTCTGCCTCGTATGTAGTAGAATTACGACTTCTGACTGATCGAGGTCCATGGTGTAGTGGATAGCATATCTGACCGTATCGGATGATCCAGGGTTCGATTCTCGGGTGGTACCTCATTTTCATTTGTTCGTTCTCCCTCCTCATCTTGTGCGGAAACGCTCTTCTACACAAGCGTCGTTCTTTACAGTAATTATACTGTGTTGTTGCAGTTAAAATATATGTATATATATATATATATATATATATATATATTGTCGTAACCATGAAAATTTGCATGCAGAAATCTTTTGTAAAATAAGAGCAGAAATTTTAGTTTAATATTTTGTTGTTTAAATCTCTAAAGCAAGGTGTTTGGGATTATGGTTTATAGAAGAATATCAATAGGGTTCTTGTTGCAGGGTAAAAATAAAAATGCTTTAGATTGTTTAACGTTCGTTCGATTTTAATTTGGTGTTCTCACGTAGGAAAAATAACCCAAGACAACCGTGCGGAGAGATTTTATAACAGGGCGAAAAGCGGCAGAGACACAAAGAGGTCAGACCGAAGCCCTAAACCTCAAGGGAAGAGGAACAAGCCTGGGGGAGGTCACAACCAAGAATGGCTTTGGATTCGTTTCGCTTGGTGGTGCGATTTTGTAAGGCAAGTTTCAAATCCTTGCTAATTTAACCATGACATGGTCAGAAAATTGGGAGATCGGGTGGCTTCGAATCTATTAATTTATTTCAATGTATTCCTGGGAAAAGGAGGAGTCTATACTCGGAAATGGTTTGATAGGCTTTCAAAATATTAGAAGGCGCGGTCCTTAAGAATTGTAAGGTAAAATTGAAATTGTTAAGTCAGTTGGTAGTCGTACTCCTTGAAATTAACTGTGGCTAAATAAACTATTAGACTTGTGGTGTAAGAAAAAATTTAGAATTGAAATTATAACTGTCTCATGATTGTACTTAAGAATTTGCATTTCATTTGTTCACGCGGACTTGTGTAAAAGAACTTACTTAATGTTAGTCAACGGACCAACGCTTTCGTGAATTGTAAACTAAATTAATTTGTTTCAAATTGAATGGTAAATTGTACGTCTGGGCCCTAGTTTGCATCACCCGTCTATTGGCTGACGAAGGGAGCCACTGTATTAGGCTGATTTTCGCTTGGTTGTAAGAGAGCGATAAGTCTACGGTCTTTACGTAGAACAATTGAGAGTAACGGTATACCTCCATCGTAAGTACCCGATCTTTTCAAATTTCTTCGTCGATCTCGACGATTTCCATTGTTGTTAACTGCTTGTTACCTGAAAATATAAAGCCCCTCCATATAAAGAATTTAAATTCAGATAACTGTGAACTTTTTTCTTGGAATTTAAAATTGGATTGTATTGTATGGAAAATTGGCAAATTTAGATGATTTAAATTCAGATAACTGACTGTGAACTTTGTCTCTGAATTTATAATTGGATTGTATTGTATGAAAAATTGGTAAATTTACTTCAGACTAATTTTCTAAATTCATGTAGTGTCTGGATAGGCCGAGTCATCCTGAACGCAAAGAACACACGCGTAAGAAATAATTTGAAATAGAATTAAAGGTTGGCGCACAACCTAAAGGGTGTCAGTGAAGTGAATTAACCTAATTAAAAGGGTGTCCAGTACCATAACTAAATCAAAGGGTTGTGCACTACAGAAACGAAAGTGAAGGGTACTACATAAATGGTCGGAGGAAGTGGGATCCTATTGGAAGGTAGTGGTAGCAAGAGTGTAACTTTTTGTTAAAATAAATTTGCGTGATAATAAAACACTAACGTAGAAATATTGGGAACAGTGATTTGTTGAAATAAACTTTGGTACAGAATAAAACACTACCGTAGAAAATTGGGAACAGTGATTCGTTAAAGTAAACTTTGGTACAGAAAAAAACACTAAAGTAGAAAAAGTGGGAACAGTGATTTGTTAAAATAAACTTTGGTACAGAATAAAACACTAACGTCGAACTATTGGGAACAGTGATTCGCTAAAATAAACTTTGGTGCAGAGTAAAGCATTAACGTAACAGTATTTGGAACAGTAATTCGTTAAAATAAGCCGGAACAGTAAAAAGTGTCGCTAACAGGGGAAACGGGCACAGGAGAACCCAGGAACCAGCCCAAGCGCCGTCAGGAAGGAAAAAGGTGAGACACACAACATAATTGCCACAATATTATTAAGTTCAGGTAATGCCTTGGTTCAGGCTAATCCTATAAGGAGACATATTAAAGATGGCATAATTAAGGACGCGTTGAAGACCGTTAGGCCAGAGTATGCTTGTAATGGCATCAAAGGAACATCCTTTCGGGAATATTGGATGGAATCAATCCAGTTTTCGATAAACAACCCAAGTTTAGGACTAAGAGATGAAGATGTCCTAAGAGAAGAAACGCCACAAGACAGAAGCCGAAGCCTGCAGAAACTGCAAAATCCTCCCACATCCTGGGACTACAACCTACAACATCCAGAAGAAAGAACAGCCACTAAGGAGGATAACATCAAGGATGCGGAGGTGAACGACGGGGACAAGTTCAGCAAGAGAGGAGAGCCCAGAAGGAAGAACTGTGACACTGGTCACAGGAGGAATAACACAACTCAAGAATGTTACTACAACCCCATGAGAAACCAGAAGAGTAAACAAACCAAGTGAAATGAAGACAGCGACTTCAAAGAGGAAGCAATGGAAGAAAGTGGCCGGAGCCAGTGCAAGATTTGTCAGCAAATGCGAAATTGGGAAGAGGCGTGCCCTCGAGCAGACCTTCAGCAGGACTGGAAAGAGAAGCCTCCCGAATAGCTTCAGAGGAAGTAGCGGCGAGTCGTCGGCTAGGACTGATCACCCTACCAGTATTCGTCGCTCAACAAGCTTTCACCGCGCTGGTCGATGGTGGAGCTCACGTCGCATTGATATAAGCTATGCACAAGAACATCGGGAGCCTTCTTTGGACAGTTGCCAACTTCTCAGTACAGTTGCACAGGCCCCGCCCATTCATGTAAGGGAATAGAATTAAGTTTGACTATGGTAAAGGGTGTTGAAGAATTCTTTTGTGTCTGTATAATTCCAGAGGCTCCGCAAGACTTGACTATAGGCGTGTTGTTTCGGAGGATATGAAGACGAAACAAAGGTAACTTTGAAGAGAAAAGAGTCGTCACTCTGAACGAAGAGGTAAACAAACCAGAAATGGGAGCAGACAGAAGAAAGAATCCAGCATCATTCTGACAAGGAGGGTCAGAATGAAACCCGGGGACGCGGTTCCCGTGGATGTCTATTCTACGCTGCATGGGATATGCATTGAGGCTCGAGATACTGGGAAAAGTTGTCGAGCAGAATCCCAAAGGAAAGTAAAATGATATGGGAATAGACAGCGAAGAAAAATTTTGGGATATGGTTTCCCCTGGACGTCTACTCTCCGCTGCAATGGATGTGCAGTGAGGCTCAGCGTGATTTGCAAGTATTACAGAGCGGAAATTTCAACAGGAAGTTAACACTTTCCCAGGAGGCGTTAAAGTTACTCTTGAGAAATAAAAGTGACGACTAAAGAGTATTACCTTGAAGATAAGATGACATCGGCATGGTGGTTGAGGCAACGAGAACGGGGAGGTTAGTCGGAACAGCCGTTTGATTCCTCGCCCGAAAAGAAAAAATGGAACCAGTGTCACTGTGAGAAAGAGTCAAAATTCCACAAGTGACTAAGAAGAGATTGAAAATACCTCAAGACGCATGTTCACCGATGTCCGTCGCTCTCAAAGGGAAGAAGACCGACGAGGGAAAGACAAGATTAATTACTACCGTCGCAGGTAGAGTACCAGGACCACGTGATCACTAGGAACGAAGAGTGATCACAGGAGTCCAGAGCGGTGCCCTGAGGCTCTGTGCAGACTATAGACCTTGAAACGCCATCGGCAGCAAGGACAAATACCCACTACCCATCATTGATGAAACCTTGGCCAAGCTGCACGGGACTCATCTCATTACTTCTTCAGCAAGGATTTAAGTTCGGGATATTGGCAGTTGGCCATTCACGACGACAGCATCTCGAAAACTGCCTTCTCCACGGGAAGCGGTCATTTCGATTTCAGGGTGGTCCCGTTTGGGTTGGCCAATAGTCCACCAGTGTTCCAAAGAGTAATGAACTTTATTTTTCGGGAGCAACTGGACAGGGAAGTGCTGATTTACTTGGACGACCTCATTGTCCGTGAAGGTCTTTAGAAGAACATGACAAGAGGGTACGACGAGCCTTGGATAGCCTACGCACCGCCAACTTAAAGGTCAAGTTAGAAAAATGTCAGTTTTTACAGTCCCAGGTAGAGTATCTAGGCTACATAGTCACCAGGAACGGGGTGAAGCCACAGGAATCCAAAGTAGAGGCCATCAAAAACTCCCAGAGGCCAACCAACAAGACGGAACTGAGGCAATTTTTAGGCCTCGCCTCCTCCTACCGAAAGTTTATAAAGGGATTCAGTCAGATTACGCGACCTCTTAATGAAGTGTCCACCAAGGAGTCTTGGAGATGGGACACTCCGCAAGAGACCGCATGGCAATCACTCAAAGATACTCTGACCACTGACATCCTACTGGCGTACCCAAATTTTGATCAGGAGTTCATTTTGAATACGGACGCGAGTCAAGTAGCCATCGGGGGAGTACTCGCGCAGGAACAGGAAGGAATAGAAAAACCAATCCTCTTCTTCTCCAGAACACTAACGGGCGCGGAACTAAATTATTCCACCTACGAAAAGGAGCTGTTAGCCATCGTCTTTTCATTGAAGAAGGCTCGGCCCTTATATTTGGTAAGAGGGTCATCGTCGGCTCTGACCATAAGCCGTTGAAGTGGCTTCTGAGGGAAGGACATCGTGAGCCCAATGGAAGACTAGCGCGTTGGGTTATGGCACTGCAAGACTACGACGTTCTCATCGAGTACGTGAAGGGCAAACTCAACAGAGTGGCCGATTGGTTGTCCCGCCCGCCTAGAGTGACTAAGTAGGTTATGAACACAATATAAGAAAAAGCGATCATTGATTGCAAGGTAATAAGCAAACACCAGCAGAAGGACGTTGAAATAGCGGCAATTCGAACAGCCATCGAAGAAGGAAAGGCTTTTAGCTGGCCCATATCCAAGCCCATCCAGCCGTCGAGATTCAAACTAATGAGGAACCTGCTGGTTTACGTCGATGCGAACGGAAGAGAGGTCATCGTAGTTCCTAAAAAGTTGAGAGAGCAGCTCATTTGGAACGCACACACGGACGTCGGGTGCATTCATCCGTGAGCTGCAGGGACTACAGAAATCCTACGGGACCTCTATTTTTGGCCAGGTATGGTTCAACAGGTACGGCAGGTAGTCAAAACGTGCGACAGGTGTGCGCGAAACAAACAGACGCGGAAAGTGACTGTGGAAACAATGCCTTGTGTGCGAGGCCACAGTCCGTGGGAACTTCTGCATGTGGACTTAGTTGGTCCCCTTCCTCTGACCGGGGAAGGCAGCAATTATATCCTAACGTGTGTGGACAGTTTCAGCAAGTTTACCATCCTGGCAGCAATGAAGGACAAGACGGCCCGGGAGGTGGCGTACAAGTTCCATCGTTTAATACTGTGCAAACTGGGCGCCCCTTCAGCAGTAGTATCTGACCAAGGTAAGGAGTTCTGGAACTCTACCTTGCAGGAGGTCTTCCGGGTGTGGAAAGTACAATACCAACGGACCGCCGCATACCATCCCCAAAGCAATGGGAAGATCGAACGTCTGAATAAAGAGTTATGCATCAAACTCCGCATACTTCGTGAAGAAACTGGACGAGACTGGGATAAAATCCTCGACACCGTGGAATTGTCCCTGAACATCCGAGTGCACCGAGCCACGGGGTATTCTCCATTCTTCTTGATGTACGGGCGAACCCCCAACGTACTTCCAAAGTTATTTCGCATGCCGCAGGAGGCGTGCGTGAGCCCGTACAACCTAAAGGAATACACCGAAGACCGACAGAGGAGTCTGAGCGAAATCTACCGCCGAGTGAAAGAGTTCATGCGGAGATACAAGAAGGCTAACGAAATCAAGGAATTGAAGCCGTTCGAAGAAAAGGCGCCCCATGGCTTGGTGTACATTGATTACCCACGACCGGGCAGAGGCAAGTTGTAGCCCCGGTACGAGGGTCCAGACATCATCATCGAACAGAAGACTCAGGTCACTTATTTCCCGCGTCACATGATCACTGGATATCAAAGAGTAATCCATCGAGACCGCATCCGCCGCAGCATCGATGCCCCATGGGACGTCGAGCGACAAGGCGGGGCGGACGGCGCCCCTCCTCTCTGGAGATCCACCCTCGACACCGGAGAAACATCAAGAGGGGGAAGTGAACCGGAGTGCGCTTCTTGCCCGCTGGCAGGACCGAGTGGCGGACTGGGATCCGCCGGGCGCCTCCGAGTTACTTCCTCCCAGAGAGCTTCGCCCAGGGAACAGAGGAACATCGACCCGTGGAGGTGAACCAGAGTGCACCTCCTGCCCCCTGGCAGAACCGAGTGGCAGGGAGGAGCCGCCGGGTGCTTCCAAACTACCTCCTCGCGGGGACTTTATGGGAATAGGGTCCCCCGGACAAACCGGACAGGCTGCTTTCACAGTGCCACCGTTTGAGCGTCCGTACGTTCTTAGGCCCCGACATCGAGTACATTACAAAGAAACCGAGAATGACTAAAACTAAATGTGTCAGTGTTACTGTCCCAAAAAAGGGGACAAATAAATGGAAATTTTTTGTGAAAATTGTGAGTAAATTTTTGTGGAAAATTGTGAGAAAAGGGAGGATAACCGCCCCTAGTTAAGAAAGTCTGCATCGGAGTGCAAAATTAAAGGAGGGGAGGGATGTCGTAATCATGAAATTTGCATGCAGAAATCTTTTGTAAAATAAGAGCAAAAATTTTAGTTTAATATTTTGTTGTTTAAATCTCTAAAGCAAGGTGTTTTGGATTATGGTTATACAAGAATATCAATAGGGTTCTTGTTGCAGGGTTAAAAAATAAAAATGTTTTAAATTGTCTAACGTTCATTCGATTTTAATTCGGTGTTCTCACGGTAGGAAAAATAACCCAAGACAACCGTGCGGGAGAGATTTTATAACGGGGCGAAAAGCGGCCAGAGACAGAAAGAGGTCAGACCGAAGCCCTAAACCTCAAGGGAAGCGGAACCAAGCTGGGGGGAGTCACACCAAGAAGGGCTTGGGTTCGTTTCGCTTGGTGGTACGATTTTTGTAAGGCAAATTCGAATTCACTTGCTAAATTTAACCATGATGGGTCAGAAAATTGGGAGATCGGGTGGCTTCAAATCTATTAACTTTATTTAAATGTATTCCTGGGAAAAGGAGGAGTCTATACTCGGAAGTCAGGTCCAGCTCCAATCAGGGGCACAGAAATCCTGGGAAAACTTAGTGAAGACTCCTTCTTTCCTTATGTATGGGTAATAGCCTTCCGGGGGACGGCCTTGAGAGAAACAAATGCTTTGATAGGCTTTCAAAATATTAGAAGGCGGGTCCTTAAGAATTGTAAAGTAAAATTGAAATTGTTAAGTCAGTTGGTAGTCGTCCTCCTTAGTAGTATAGCCGCAGAAGGTTAGAGTGCAGGAATGTTGCAATGTTGCAAGAGATAATGATCAATGTTGCAAATGGGGTGGGGTTGCAAAGGGAGTGTGGTTGCAAATGGGGGGTGGGGTATGCAACAACTCAATGTTGCAAAGGGGGTGGGGGGATGCTGCAGGTGCAACAAGGGGTCATGAAACTTGGTGGCGGCGTTATCCCCCAAGAGAAAGACAGGAGAAGGAGAGAAAGGAAGAGAGGTGTTCACCTGGCAGGAGCCAAGTGCACACTAAGACTTCAGCCGACCCGCCGTTGTCTTATAGCCAAGGGGGGGCGGGCTACACCTGAAGGGGGGAGAGGGGAGGGATCTTCGGGGGGAGAAGCGAGGATGACCTCCCCCCAAAGGGGTTGCCTTAGCCTAATAGAGAAAGGATAGACGGAGGAGGACTTTGGGGGACAAGGTGGAATGTCCTAACCCCCCAAAGGGAAACTAAGCTAAGACTTAACCTAAGAAGGGAAGGAGAGAGATCTTTATTCAACAGCTGTCATCATCAAACTGCCAGCTACGAAGCCAAGCGGGTCTTATATTGATGATGGTTGAGTTGCCAGATACCATTTTTTATTTTAATTGTACAGGTATACATTATTAGGGTGAGTTGCTAGATACCACAATTTATTTTAATTCGTTTCCAAAGCATACAGACTTTCTCTTGAAAATCGAAATTGACAATAAGAAAATGTTTATTAATTAAATAAATAGAATTTGCCTTTTACTGCACAAAAAATAATATGATACGTACAATCGTCAAAATAATAGTTCAGACGAAATACACACACACAATTGAACAACTTTCTCCTTAACTTATATATATATATATATATATATATATATATATATAGAGAGAGAGAGAGAGAGAGAGAGAGAGAGAATCATATTAACTGTGTCTATTCAATTTTATTATTCCTTATATATATATATATATATAAACGGATTTTCACCTTAAAGTGAATTAAAACAATATTAACATTAAAAAATTCACTAAACAATTGGCTTAGCAAAAGAAATCGTTCCATTAACATTCTCAAATCTATACACACACACACACACACACACACACACACACCACACACACACCTCTGTATATATTATGTGAATGAAAATCAGAAAAATGCCAAAAGTATATTAATTTAAAGCAAATGAATTTTCTCCTTTTAAGAGAATCAATTATTAAAACCAATATTAACAATATAAGAAACTAATTATTTAAACGCCGTTTTATTTACTTTCTTTCAGTTACTAAAACGAATCCAAAATATTAACTCTTAGAATAATGTTTTAACATTGTGTTCAGACGACAGCGAGAGGAGGCAGGTAGCAAGAGATCCAGCTAAAAGGTCCAGCCTGAGGCCTTTTAAAACCGCAAACTGGCGAGAAGGAATTTGGGTTCAACTTTCTCTCTCTCAAAGATTCGATTCCTCCTCTTCTAGCTCTCCATGCGTCTGTCTTGTAAATAAAAAATGTTTTATATTTTATCAACTTAGTTATTTTTATTTACACATAATTTGTATGGCGTCATATTCTTAGATAACATCTCTGTTATTGAATTGGAAAGATATATTATTATTATTATTATTATTATTATACATTGTTTAAAAATTAACACACACACACACACACACACAAACACACACACTCAGAAGGTTTTGTTTATTCTTTTCATTTTTAAAAATATAAATAAAGGAATGGATATATTTACAATTTCTTTATTATAAAATCCTCTCGATTACATTAGTGATTATTGATCCGGGAATAGTGTGGCTGCAAAATGTGATATGCACAAAAACAATGTAGATTTTTCTCTTTAGTAATAATAATAATAACTAACTCCTCGCCGAATTGTAACAATGGTTAAGCTTTTCACTCTGCCTTAGACCTACAGTTTAACGTGGAATCCGAACTAAGTTTCAGCACCGGCGGGGTGGTTATTTATTCACACATCTATGCGAGAAGTAAAAATCCACAAGTCAGGAATCTTGGGAAAACTGAGTTTAGTATGGTTGCCAATTAATTTGCTCCTCTCGATTACATTAGTGATTATTGATCTCGGAATAGTGTGGCTGCAAAATGTGATATGCACAAAAACAATGTAGATTTTTCTCTTTAGTAATAATAATAATAACTAACTCCTCGCCGAATTGTAACAATGGTTAAGCTTTTCACTCTGCCTTAGACCTACAATTTAACGGGGAATCCGAACTAAGCTTCAGCACTGGCGGGGTGGTTATTTATTCACACATCTATGCGAGAAGTAAAAATCCACAAGTCAGGAATCTTGGGAAAGCTGTGTTTAGTATGGTTGCCAAATAATTTGCACCCGAAAAATTGAGGATCAATTTAGTATGGGCGCAAAATAACCTGCAACTGAAATTTGAAACTCAATTTAGTATAGGCGCAAAATAACTTGCAACCGAAAATTGAGACTCAATTTAGTATGGACGCAAAATAATAAAATATTGTTGTGAACAATACTGCATAAAGGGATGGATTGGAGAAAACCAAGTATAGATACAAATATTGTCGTGACGGAGAATGCAAGGGGTAATACGAGCATTAAATCTATTGGAGAAAATATATAGATGCCATTAGTCGTCCAAAGCATGGACCCGTTATATCGGTTTTACGATTGGTACACAAACTTATCATAGCTCCAACCAGCCACACTGCCAACCAATCATTACGAACATCTGCTCTTGATCTTTTGGGGCGGAGCTTGGTGATTGTGCATATAAAAGGAAATATTTTTCAGTTGGGAGTAATAGTAGCTATTTTCGCGCCAGTGAATAAACATTCCCTCTGCCAGTGAATAAACATTCCCTCCGCCATGGATCACGAACTTTACACTTTTCCGGATTTGTATCAAGAAGGTGACACTGCAGCATTGACTGCAATTAATCTTTTTAACGCGATTGACCGTGATGGATTATTTCCCACGCAAACCGTTGATGATATTTGCAATGACGCTCCTTACAATCCGACACAAGGGACTACCATAGAAATGTAAGTGTCTATAATTTTATTTTTATTTTTTATTCACAAACTGTCAGAAAGATGATTTCATATATATGGAGGGAGGTAGTATCTCGTCAAATACTTCATTTAGATACTCACCATTATGCTAAAATCGAAATTTTTTATTTTAATCTTTTGCATAAAAGATTGCCTCTTAAAAGAGGCATTTAAGAATTGCCTCTTAAATGAGCTTCTCTGAGCGAACCAAATATATCTTCACATAATGGGGTCTGTCTTACAATATGTATACTAGGGTTATAACGTTTTTACTACCTAATATTCCTGTACTTTAATTCGATGAACGTTTGCCTAAAAACAAAGAAATGAACTTTCATTTTAATATCTTTTTAGAAAAGGTCACCCCGAAATCAAAAAATCGATTATTGCATACGTAACTTTATTGCATATTCCATGTAATATAATAAAAGAACTCACAACATAATCGTTATAATACTTGTACATATATTACTGCTTATTGCTTAGAATAAACAGAAGTTGCAGTTTGTTTTTGTTTCTGCAGGCAGCATACAGTTCCTGCATAACTTTGATTGCACGTTCTGCACACTGATTACTTCTTGGTATCTTGAGTGGGGATGGCTCCTGCTTCCAGTGATTTTCCAATGAGTTCAATGCTTTTTTGTAAGGTTTCAATATTTCTGACAAGTTCTTGAAGTCATTTTCATTGTACATCTGATTAGTTAACCAATATTCTGCCCAGTTGTATGAAATGAATCTGCATACCTTCTCCAAAGTCTTCCTTGTTGTAGGTATAAGAATAAATGCAAGGATAGCTAGAATAGCTCTTGAATGCCACCTCGCATTGCTGATGTTTGGAATTTTCTGAAAGTTAATCAAAGGAAAATTCCCTTTTTCTTCAAAGAATCTAAACACCCGTGTTAGATGGTACAAAAACTTAATATCATCTCTCCATCCTGATTTCTCGAGGACCTCTTCTGTTCCATTAACAAACTGTGCCTTTAGTTCCTCATAATTCCTCACCAGTTGGGATAGAAATGGATATTCGATGTTTGGAGAACTGGTGTTAGCACCAAGATCTTCGTCCATTACCAAACGGAGAATCCTGTCCAGAATGTGATGCTGACAACTGATAAATTGTGGTTTGCAGATACCCTTCTCTGAGAACATTCGTTGCAATTTGACAACAACTCCACTCTTTTTCCCAGTGTTAACACTTGTATCAGCAACGATCATCTTTATTGCATTCTATAAGATGTATTCATCAATAACTTTTGCAATTCCTTCAGCAATAGTTTCAGCCTTGCCATATTTCAGACGCAATGCATCCAATTTTACTTCGGTTCTTTCATTTTTAAGTACCACTACTTGATACTCACTTTCCTCAATGCGCTTTCCATAAAAATGTAAAGACCACTATTCCATCTGTAAATTTTCAATCATTTCCTCCTTCAATTTAGCAGCCTCTTTGTATGCTGACTTGTAAATTGCTGCTTGACTTGGTGTTGGAATGTCAATACCATCAAGTGACAACTGTTTGCATATTTTAGCGGCTTTACTTGTTGATACTCCTGTGGATGTCACCAAGTTGGTTGCAACTTTACTTTTGTTAAGTCTTCAGGTTGGTGGAGTAATACTCTCATCTTCATCTTCATGCTCGCTCTCTTCAGATTCAGTACAACTACCACCAGATACATGATTGTAAGATGTTGATGCTGATTCAGCAGGCAATTTTCGTCTCTTTGAAGGGTGAATCGTTTCTTCACTTGCAACTTGACCTGTAGAGTACCCCACTTCTCCTTTGCTTTCCACTTGAAGGTGGTACAGTCGTTTGTCTTCCGAGGATAACCATTGGCCATTTACTTTAGTGATATCAAAAAGTTCATTCAGGGCATCATATTTTCCCCTCCTGACACATTCATCATAAGTCTTCATCACCTTGTCAAGCTTTCCTCGTATTACTTGATCTGACACATGCGTAAAATTCAATTTATTCTTCCATAATTTTGTAACTTCTTTGGAAATTTCCACTATTCGCTCCTTTCTTTCTTTGATTTCTCTTCCAAGAAACTGGTACCGTCCAATGATTTGGATTTGGAGTGGCATTCTGCATTTTTCTTCTAGTGAAGATTCTTCTAAAGGCACACTTCCTCTTCTTCTATGTGACTGCTGGAATCTCACCAGATTATTGGTCCAGATATCCTTGTTCTTCTGTATGGTAGTATCACTTTTCTTGTGTGACATTATATTGCTTCTGAAACAGATATAAAAAGGTATTAAGTTGATTTGTTTGTTTGTTTATATATATATTATATATATATAATATTAATATAATATATAGAAATAATATAATAATTAGAGGGCGGATTTTTAGGTGAAAAATATGACCAAATATTTATTTTTTAGGTGATAAAATTTTGGAAAATATTTTTAGAACATCCATAGAACGTCTCACGAAAATATTTATCACCAAATATTTTGGGCTCTATATATTTTTGGAGTTTGACTCCCCTCTACAAAACATTCTGGATACGCTTTTGTTTACGTGTTAAAATGGAAGAAAAATTCAACAAATTATTATGGTTAATAAATTTAAAAAATGTTCTGGAATGTTCAAGAGTGCAGAAGCGAATTCCACATTTCGCTACGTTTTTTAATTAAGCGAACATATTACAAATAATCAAAGCTTACCTGAAGTTGAGTTGAACTGAACAGTTGAGTAACTATTGCGCAATACTGGACACAAGTGATTCGGTTGATTTCATTTCGTGCTTTTATACAATTTACGAGTGCATGAAGAACAATGTCGTGTTCTAGAATTTTCTTGTATGGGTGGATTGATATTAGTCATCGAATTTGAGCACCGGAAGTGATTTTTCGGGCGATCTCACGATATATTAGCGTACTGAAAAATTCGAAATTATTTTTCAGGTTAAAACCTAAAAGTCCGCCCTCTAATAATAATATATTTATATACTTATGAGTAGTAACGTAAATATATGGTTATGGTGATTCAAACTTTTGATTTGGGGGTGACCTTTTTTAAAAACTGAGGAATTAGGGTCTTTTTCATTGTTTTTAAGCAAAAGTTCATCGATTTATGATACAGGAGATCTTTTATTTGAAAAAAAGTCTAAAAGTTATAACCCTAATGTATACTCTGTATATGTTTTTATTAAAAAAGATTCAATATGAACATTATTCTTTCTCCTTTAAGGTCCGATGAAGATTTGACACGTGTTATACAATCTTTTGAAGAATCTCGTGTCATGAAACGGAGGATATACTGAACAGTCAGCATAATGCCACATCGAAATAATGTAAGTGTTTTTCGATCTTTTTTGGGTGGAAGAAGACACAATATATTTTCATTAATTTATTAAATGAAAGAAATCAGTACAATAACCATCTTAAACTACAGAATATACAAACTAACGTTACAAATATACACACGAACAAAAACATTATACTATACAACGAGTACGCACAATTGGAAAACGGATTTTTATCTGTCTGCATACCGTTTCATCGTTTCGTCGAGTGTGACACGGGTCGAATAAATTTTAAAAATTTATAAATTCTTTATCACGTGACATATGTATGAGAAATGAAATGCAGTACATTCCACAAGTATTACTAAAATATCCTTGTATTCGAAACGGGTTCCATACAACTTCGGGAATATGTAACTGAGCGAGAAATTTTACAATAACAGGGTCACTCCAGGGTTGAGTACCGAGTGAATCAAAATAGTACAGGCGGTGTCTATTTTTAAAATAGACTTGCAAACCAATGAATCCCTTCATTACCGATGACATCTGTGTTCACAATAAGACCGCATTCTCGCGTACTTGGCAAACTCAATGTTTCATTCTTCGCAAACACGCCGATAAATTTGGAACGTGTGACTCGTTCACTATTCATTACTCTCTGAAGTGTATTAGCATCCATTTTAAAAGTCAGTGATAACGCTCCTAAATCTATCTACTTCTATTAGGGCTTGCGACTCGAGATATACTAGTACACTAATAGGCGCGTCTATAGGCTTGGTGAATTCCAACCTCACTGAGATGTTTCCGCTCTGTTGTGGGCTTAAATGCGTATTTACGCTAGCAGATAAGTCAGGTGTAATGTCAAACGGATAAAGGTTAAATTGATCAATGAATTCTTTCTGCGTTACCCCATTACCGAGCTCATCACAATCACCTGCAATATGGGTCAGATTACTATAGGCTCTCGCGCAAAGAGGTAACACAGCGTCTGATGAATAGTCCGTATCCAATGTTCCACCCAAAGCAATGCCATTAACGTATAGAGTTATATTTTTAAGTCCGAAATTCTCGAATTTAAAGGCACTCTTTTTATATTTTCCATTCACCGAAGCATGGTCCTGCATTCCGATTAATATCCTTTTAGGAAGATTTCCCAGGGCGATGTTTTCTATCTGCTTCGACGCCAACCCTGCAGGCACCGTATATAGTTTGATTTGTACTCTGTTAATAGGGTATTTCACTGTAGCGTTTAGTAAATTTTTCTCAATTTCTAGTTGTTTTGGTGAACTTAATTTCACTCGCCGTACGCGGAGGTATGTGTCCATAATGTGAACCACAACGGGCTTTGCTCCCTCTTCTTGATCAGCATCCAGATTTAAGCAGATCTCAGGACTCGTGCGGGTGAGCTTTATTTTCATATCCACCCCGTTGACAAGCAACTTCTGGAAAGTGAAATCTGTGTGCAGACGTCCAAAACACTCGTATATCTTCTTTTTAGAATTTTTAAATTTGTCCTTTATACTACTTTCGTCTTTAGTTTGATAATATCCCTCGGCACTTAAAAAGGTAGCCTTCGCTTCTTTGGAAAAGTTGAGGACATTTTCCAGATAGGCTCGTAGATGATAGTATCCCGTGCCTGACGATATGTTGGCCTGATTTAAATATACGTCACACTGGTTGAATATGGAGTGCAGAAAGTTTGTTTCAGGGTATACAGCATATTTGTCATCGCAGTCCGTTCCATCAGAATGGGCTATACGTAGCTTAGCGTACATGTGCACACAGCTTGGATCAAAAAAGTAAGGACCTGAGCTGGGTATCACGAATTCTATAGGAGCACTCGGGGAACTAATTGTGTTTAAAGGGTTAATTGTAATAAAGTCACTGTGCTCAATAGAAACTTGAGTTGGAGGCATCTCAAAAAGGGATAGCTCCGATTTACAGCATTGTGAACTACATGGGTGGATGAAGCGTGCCATGACGAGTTAGAAATAGTGCCTCCTCTCTCGACAAGTAGTAAACAAACTATGATTCATGAGATCAATGTCCTTAGCTTATATCAGTCAAAAAAGTGGTCAACCATAGGTTTCATTCGCTTACAGCACTTCTTTTTTGATATCCTTTTACGTTTAATACCACGTGACCCCTTCTTCCGGACAGCCCTCTTCTTCTTCCCGCCACCACGCATTTTTCTCTTTGCATCTTTGATGATTTCGTCCCGTGTGCGCTTTAAATGTTTTTTTAGAGCTTCTTTAGGTTTAGCCCCAGCCAATATGTCTTCTGCAGTGTTAAGACCTGATTGTAGCGCTTTCCTTCCGAGGTATCTGGCACCCCTCTTCAGCAAAGGAACAGCCGTACGTAGTATGGATGAAAAAATGGACCCAAGTCCACTACCGCGCTGGTATCTCACCCCTCGATAGACGGTGAAAGGCTTTCTATCCATTATAACTCAGTGCGTCGAAAGTGTAGCTTCACTGTTAAGCTCCCGTTACCGAATGGGAAGTTTTCACCCTCAATCGTTCTTATATATATATATTGGTTATTAAATTAGTTGCGACATTCACATAATGGGGTCTGTCATATGTAATACTCAAACTCCTTCCTCTATGGTTGGGGATGTGGGCAATGCGCAGCAGGCGTGCCTGGGTATCCCCAACAAACTGGTGCTCCACTATATTACTGTAAATATAGCACATGTCTGGGGACTGAGAGCTTTCAGCAAATTTCTCCATCTTCAATTGAAACATTAAGCTGGACAAGTCACGTTGTGCCTCGTGAAATGTCTCTCTTTGGAAGACTGCGCTATATCGGCCCTCAGCCGCAATTGTGAACAGCTCTTTATCTCTAATATTTTTACTAAGCGTTGATTTTAACCTCAATGTGCATGCGGGCGTGTCTATGTTTACGATTTCAAAAAGTAAATCGTTTGTCATGTACGAATTTTCAAGACTCTTGTTTAAACCCTCCACAATATCCATGGCTGTATCATAATGCCCGATTCCTAACGAAACATTTATGCTATAGAACCGTCCCTCACCGCACAGGGTTGAGCGTACAGTATTGTCTAAGATTATGCCTAATTTTTCGCATTCATCGGTGCTTCTAAGGATCAGAAATATGACCTGTGCTTTTTCAAGAGTTAAAAATTTGGTGGTTAACTGGAGTTCACATAACCCCACCTCATACGAATCACGACCCAATTCAATGGGTCCATGGAGCTCTGATACAAAGTTGGCTAGTGTGTTGTTAGGGTGTACAGACAGGGACGAGGAGGACGGGAGTGTGACGTAGAAATGGTTAGGAGCCATGTTGCATACTATTTAAGCTTCATTATTGCATCAGCTTTTATATAGGTGTTGAAGCTTTCTGGGTACCCTAGCCATTTCACCAGGTACATTTTTCTCTTTCCTGAACCTTTGCTTCCTAAAATTTTCTCAATTTTAAACACATTTTTTCCTAAATTAAATGCACTTTCTGCAATTCCTCGCGGTAAAAGCCTCCTGAGATTTCTTCCCCATTCAAATCTTCAACGTAATACATCATTATCTCACCTTTAGGTCTCATAGCCCTAACTTTAAAAATCTCACGTGTCCATCCTTGCTCAAAACCCTTTGCGAATTTATTTCCCGAACGCGACAGCCTTACATAATCATTGATTTTGAAGCGCGCAGAGTGTGGTGGTGTTGGTGATCCATCTCTTCTCGGGCGTACTCTTTCTAAAACTTCGTTAGGTGTTGTCCCAATCGTGCGATGGTGTGAGCGGTTGTAGGATGATGCCAATGATTCCAGAATGTCTAGAAATCTGTATGTGTTTTTATGTGTAAAATAGCGGTGCATGCGTTCCTTTATGGTACGTTGAACTCTTTCAGCTAAAGAAGCCTTATGTATAGAATTGGTTGTGTAATAGCTGATATTAAACTCTGTCAACATGTTCTGAAAAGCACGGCCTATAAATTCCTTCCCCATATCCGTACAAAAATAGCCAGGAACCGTTTTCTTTTAACATTAGCGTTTTGGTGGCTTTAGCAACTGTTTCAGGTGATTTATTTTTCAGAGGAACTAGCCACAGATATCTAGAGAATACATCTATTATGAATAGAATGTAACGGTAACCATCGTTATACACAGAATATCTTTGCATGTCTGTTAAATCTGCTTGCCAAATAGAATCAATCGAGGCAGCCGTTGTCTTGGCTGTTTTAAACCTTTTTCTCACGGCTTATGAAGCGTATAAGCGTCCTGCTCCCGCAAAAATCTCTCAACATCTTTTTTTCCTACTCCGTAAACACTTCTGTACAGTCTATCTACGCCGCCGTAGGAGGCTGGGTTAGAAATGTCATAATAGCGTTTACTTAATACGTTAGCCATTTGCGTATTTTAGAGGCACGTGGGTAGGGTTGACCGTTGTTTATCCTCTTCTTTCTCCTCTTCAAAGGTGTTACCGCCGGGGGTGACGGCGTCTTCAATTGTGCCACATGCGTTGCATGTTCCAAGTCTTTTAACCTGTTCAGATTTCCTATCAACGTTTTAGGGACATTTATTTGTTGTAGTCTTGCTTTAATATGCTTCCATCCTGATGGTGATGGCCTACCCACTTTCTCACCAGATCATGGACAATGTCTACGATATTCGACCCTGTACCTTGATCCTTCCACAATGATCTCGCCTGTATCGGTCCATTGTATGGCTGGGTCCTCATTCAATAGATTATAAAGACTTAAACCTTTATTCCTCAATGTATGTGGGAGGGTGCTTTTTAATACATGCTCGATATGTTGTGTGGCTGATCCCTTAATCTTTGGTTGGTCAGCTGTATCGTCGGGTACAGGTCCTATGTCGCCATGTCCATCGTCCCCCGTGCTGTGCCTAATAACCACAGGAATCTCTGTCGGGTTCTTATAATTTTCGTACTCGTGAAGAAATTTCTGCAGAGCTTCTTGGTATAAGATTCTTTTCTCATCAGATGTTTTTTCACTGTTTAATAGGGCTAGCAATTCGCTTTCCATTCTTTTAAGTCTGCTTTTACGGGGATCTAGATCCGTGTCTGGATTCCTTTGCAGTGAAGCGTACACCTCGTGTGGAATCACTACCACTTTCTTCATTATATTAATTAGTCAGTAAAGGACCCAAAACTGAAAATAAGATGGGGAGAAATGACCCTCCTGTTTGTACAATAATTCGTTTTTTCTTCGCTACAGTTTGACTTTTACGAGCGAGTGCACGTATTATGTTCTTGTAACGGCGTAGGCGAGCCTTCTGAGATGGTTTCATTGATACATTGCAATTTATAACGTTAAGACAGATTTCACAGATGCATTTTAAAAAGTCGGAGTCGATATTTTTAATAAACATCTGCTGCATTGCCCGGGGCAGTCGATGATAGATTTTTATTAATTCACGGTATTTCTTTAGTCTCTTTGTCATTCTGGAATATACACCGTTTCAGGCTCGTTTGGAAATATATTCGTTCTTAGAAGCACCCTAAACGTGTTTCGCGGATGAAGGTCGCAAAGCAAATATCCGTAACGCGTGCTTGTAGCTTCTTTATAAACTTCCAAAAACTCCTTACGCTGATTCGGGAACATTTGATTGGCTAATACCCCAATTTGTGATACATCTCTACGTTGTGCGAATAAGACTAGATATTGTGTATTTAACGACACATCGCGCATGTATCTATTTTTGAAAAATAGATTCTGATTGATGAAGAACACGCTTATGTTAAGATGGTGGGAGAATACTGTAAATGTCTCGGCAAACGTTTTATCCATCTCCAACATGAGATCGTCAATTACAATGACTGTATGTTCATTTCCCTTTAACGAATTAACGTCATATACACCTTTGTGGAACAAAATATCATCTTGGTACTCGTTGAACACTGATTGATACGTCGAATAGCACCATATAACTTTATGCACAAATTTCGAGAACATCTCTCCCTTTTCTTTAATGATTTTAAGCATAAACACAGTTTTACCACATCCTGTAGGTCCAGATATAATACATGTGGATGGGCTCGTGAATCTGAATTTTTCTACAGAGTCCATTTCTAACACGTCACACTCCTAAGTGGATCATTTACAAAATATTACAAATTTTGAGTGCTGTTCCTTATATTTTGTTTTCTTCTCCCACAGAACCGTGAATGACGATGAGGTACAGCACCCCATCATCGACATTACGGATGACCCCGACGACAGTGTAGTTGTGATCACAGAATCCTCCCCTGCCGACGAACCCTCACCAGCGATACCGGTAGCACGTTCAAAGCGGAGGTATGATGAAGAGAACCCCACGTCAGGTATAAAGCGACCGAAATACGCGCCTGTTGTTAGCCAACCACCAGTAATAGAGCCCCAACCCTCAACGTCTTACGCAACAAGCCCCCCAGCAGCACCTTCCGCCAATATATCCCCTTATTCATCCGCCACAGTTGCCCCCGTTCTGTTGAGTCTACAATAATAGACTCCAGGCCCTCAACGTCTTACGCTGCCAACCCCACATCAGCATCTTTGGCCGATATAGCCCCTTGTCCATCCTCCACAGCTGTCCCCCGTTCTGTTGAGTCTGCAATAATAGATCCCCAACCCTCAACGTCTTACGCAAACAATCCCACATCATCCAATATAAACTCTTGTTCATCCTCCACAGCGGTGACTCGTTCTGTTGAGGATGATATAACGTTTGAGTTGGTGCGCTCCGCAGGCCCCACCCCAGCCTTGACTAGAAATCGGTATAGAGTCAGGGTCGACCCTAGAGCCATGTATAGCAATGGAATTGAGCGCGGGCTACGCCGGGTTGTACAGCGTATTGTAGAGTTTGCTCTTCAGAACCGCGACGAGCGTGAAGTCACGACGAGTCTGTCCTTCGGATTCGGGTCAGATGACGGTGATGTAGATGATTATTGGGTAGTAGTGCCATTTAGACGTTTGGCGGCTGAAGATGTAGAACGTATAATACGCATTATACGTATTAGGACGTATAATGCAAGCCGCCCAAAGTAGTATAGCCTTTAATATGGACACCTTCACGATAAATATTAACCGTGTATTCCGTGTTGCGTGAAATAGTGCCATACCGTATACTCTTAACTTCAATTCTCCGACTATTTACCGAAAGCATATAAACGTCGATCGTGGTTGCGGCTTTATAGCAATAGTCTTAACAAGTATGTTTACTGTACAAAATACACAGGCCACAAAAATTTGGTTGCCTACGGTCGTGGAGCGTGCCCGTAAACTAGCTGTAGACTGTGAACTTGAATTTGACTGTAATATGGGTCCTGAAGAGCTGAGAAGGTAGAACAGGAAATGAATGTCCATAGTTGTATTTGGGTGGATGATCGTCGTAGGACTGTGTATGTTTTTAAAAGCTGTGTGAGAGATCGTACAAGACCCCTACTTATTTTAGGATTGTCAGGGACAACGTATCTCCCCATCCGTAATATAAGGTGCTTTACGCGAGTTATGACAAAAGTCGAAAATATGGGAGACATCATGATTTGTGTAAGGGTGCCTCGAGTTTGCGGATGATATAGTGAAACATTGTAAAGAATGTCACATGGTATGTGAACAGTGTAAAAGCACCAAATGTGAAAGCCGTGTAGTTGAAGCTGAGAAGAGAGACTGTGATGTGTGTAGACGCACATTCTTCAATAATAACTGCTTTGACTCCATAAATCAACTGGCACGTGCAGGAAAATGAGAATCTGTGAATGTGGTATGTTTCACACAATGGATAATTGGGGAAATTTAAGCACAAGTGTGACGAAATTCACTGTCCTACATGCCAGGAGTATAAGGCGGATGGAGTAAAGCATGTATGTTATATGAAAGATGCTAAGCCTAAAAAACCCTTGTATAACTGTATACTACGATATAGAAACATATACGAACGCTGAAACCAAAGAGGTAATTCCACATTTACTTGTGAGCCAGACTATCTGCGATGAGTGTATGGGATCGAATGTGACGAGTGCCCCAAATGCGGTAAACGGACAAACGTTTTTAAAACGAATGTCCACGATAGTCCTGTGAAACTATTTGTGTCCTATATTGTCAAGTTAGCCGACAAGTTCAAAAAATGACTGTGTATATTCTCGCCCATAACGGGCAAAGTTTGACACGCAGTTCCTTTATAAGGAGTTGCTTGAGCACGAATCCTCTGAGATATTTACAGGTGATCCATTGAAAAGAGGCAACAAATTAATACAGATGCAAATAAGAGGCAATGTACAATTTAAAGACACTTTATTATTCACACCTTGTAAATTAGCAAAGCTACCCAAGGTGATGGGGTAGCAGCTGAAGTTTCCAAAGGATACTTCCCTTACACTTTCCTCACCAGCGAGACTTTAAACTACGTAGGCCCACCACCACCCAAACATTATTTTAACTATGATTTTGAGTGTAGATGAACGTGAAGACTTTGATCGATACTACAACAGTTTTAATGAACGTAATCCTTATAATATAGCTGATGAATGTGAGCGTTATTGCGTGAATGATGTGCGCGTGCTTAGAGTATGTTTCCAGGCCTTTAGAAGGATGTACATAGGCCGTTTCAAATGCGATCCGCTGCAAGTCGCAACCACCATCGCGTCATTATGTTTTACGGTGTTCAAAAATAACTTCATGCCTAAAGCCACCTTAGCCATTATTCACCGAAACAACCCCCGCAGTTACGGCCACAAGGCTATTTACTGGCTCATACACCTACAGCAACAGACAGGTGTATACATAAAGCACGCCCGCAACACGGGTGAAGTGCCCATTAAGATTAACGGTCGTGTTTTTTGGGTTGATGGGTTAAGTGAAAACCGTGTCACTGGTGTGAAGACTGTGTACTCCTTTAACGGATGCTGGTGGCATGGATGCCCCCGTCCTGAGTGCGGAATCGCCGGAGATATCCACGGTAGATCTCCTGCCGACTGTCTTGCGTGGACCCGCACCCGCGATCAACTTATAGGATCCCAGTTCACTCACAAAGTCTTGTGGGAGCATGAATATGATGCACGGATGGAGACAGACGAGGTGTACCGTGAGGAAATAAACACGATCAAGCGTTCAATGGTGCTGGATCCTCTCAAATGTGGTGACAGCTTGTTTGGAGGAAGTACAAATCCATTCAGGCTATACTTTCCACCTACGGAGGGTGTGAAGCTCCATTACTACGATTTCTGTTCTTTATACCCATACGTGATGAAGAACAATCCGTACCCCGTGGGCGCTCCTGAGAAACTGGTGGGACCTAACGTGCCCTCCATCAATGAATTTTCAAGAAATTTGAATGATCGTTACTTTGGGCTCTCTTTCGTAGACGTGCTCCCCCCACGCAATTTATGGATGCCAATCTTACCAGTCGTTATCGACCACAAGCTCATGTTTCCCCTATGCGTGAAGTGCGCGGAAGAGAACAACGGTAATTGTAACCATATACCCCACCAGCGTAAGATCAGAAGCCTATATACAAGTCCAGAGCTGGCCCTAGCCGTACGCCATGGGTATAGAATACTGAAGATACATGAGGTGTGGAGGTTTCAGAAGCTACCCAACCTTTTCACACCATATATAAATGCCTTTTTGAAGGATAAGGTTGAGGCATCAGGGTATCCGCGAGGAGTTGACACCGAAGATGAAAAGTCTGCCTATATTCAACGTTACGGCGACCGCGAAGGTATACAATTGATCGTGCCCAACTTGCAAAGAATCCTGGCAAGCGCTTTAGTGCAAAGTTGTGTCTAAACAGTCTATGGGGAAAATTTGCACAGAATACCGGCAAAGGGAACATTCATTTGGCACAAAGTTATAGTGAAGTCTGGGATTATGCCAATGCTCCCGATAAAGAGGTCATGGAGATCGTGAATGTAGGTAATACTTACATAATAAAGTACAACAACACTGAATTGGCCACAGATACCTCAAGGGTTACAAACATACCTGTGGCCAGCTTCACAACAGCCTACGCCCGCATAAAACTTTGGGGTCTATTGCATTCTCTTGGGCGGAGAGTATTGTATGCCGATACAGATAGCGTGATATTCACAGAGAGGGAGGGTGAATACATGCCTGCTATTGGGGAGTTCCTCGGCGAGCTCACTGATGAGATCAAGGATGAGTATGGGGACAACGCATACGCCGACTCTTTTGTCTCAACAGGACCTAAAACTTATGGGGTACGGGTGAGGGTGGGGGAGGATATGAAATATATCGTGAAGGCAAAGGGTATTACGCTCAACCATGCGAATCGGCGGGTTGTTAACTTTGAATCGTTGAAGGATCTAGTGTGTTTGGACGATGAGAGCGATCGGCCTCCCCAACTAACTGTAGGCACCCACAATTTTCGGGCGCAGAAGCTGGGGGCGTGAAGGAACTTAGGGGAACGAAGGTGTGCCGTAACACCTATAGGAAACGTTACCAGTTACCTGGTACCTATGATACCGTACCCTTTGGATACCATAACCTTTGATGCGTCTATTGTTAACTTACTTATCACACGTATTTGTAAATATGTATGTCTTGTATATAATCTTTGATGTATCTATTGTTAACTTATTTATTACACGTATTTGTAAATATATATAACTTGAATATCTCGTTTATTAAATAAATCATGTTTCAATTAGCGTTTCACTTTCTCCTTTGTGTGTGTGTGTGTGCACAGGTGAAAGTTCTAAGCTCCGCCCACTGTAAGACCAGCAACGTGAGTCATGCTACTATCTGGGATTCCCTGCGTGGTCAGTTGACTGCAGTAAGCCCTTGAGCTCAGACGTGTATTCGCCCGCGTAGAAGAAAATGGCTACCTTTAATATTGCTTGTTCAACGTTTATGAAATGGTATTCTGCAAAGCTTCAAGATGTGGTGGATACCGAAAAACTTCCTATTCCCCCCCCTTTGCCTCTTTTAAAACCACATTGGATCGTGCGAAGGAGCAAGATGTACAAATACTCTATGGTTATTCTGGTGAGAGCGTTGTAGGCTTTCGTTGCACAGACGATGTATTGAAGTATGCTGTAGACCTAAGCTTTATAAAGTCTCACATATACCGTGAAGTAAAAGAAACAACGCGTGCAGAAGAGAAGCAGCAGATATGGATAATGAGTCTTGTGGATGAGTGTGACAAGCGGTATTATGTCATGTTACACCATGTCGATTACTCATACCCTACGACTGAAAATGAGAATCTCGTCATCATGGAGAATCTTAAGTATTTTTACCACTATATTAATGTATATCATGATGAGGTTCGTAGTGAGGTTGTGGCTAGTGCCCTGCGTGAGTTTTTAGCAGACTTTAGAGACGAGTATCGTTTGCTAGGCAAAAAGGAAAAATATGGGCATATGTTCCTCTCAAATAGTGCGCCGGAGTGTGAAGATGTTTAGGAGAGATAAAACATTATAAAATGTGTTTTGTTCGTGAAATTTATCCTGAGGGAAACTGCCTGGTGCGTATTCTGGTAGTGATAAAACGTTAAAACCGAAATTAATTCTTGTACTGGAAATAAACACCTACCCAATTTAATGGGGTACAACAATTCGATCAGCGCCGCACACGTTTCATTATATTATGGTGCGACTCGCACCTCACGGATTATACGAATTCGAACAAACCCATTCACGTATCATCAGGGTGAGTCAACCGGCCATCGAACCGTTCCTGCCTACCTGCGTGCTTCACGCGGCTCATAGTTATCTCAGAGCTTGAACCGAGTGGACGTGCGCTCCTCGAATACGATGGAACTTCCTTTGAGCAGCATTCTCAACGCCTCGTACGATGTGTCCGTGACGATCCTTGCGCGTGTTTAGTATTTCATTCTCTTCGGCGAAGGTTCAGATGGCATTTTGGAGCTATCATCTGATGTTGCTTCTTTCTGTTCATCTGAAGAGCTTTCAAAGAAGTGAGAAACCTCTTGATAGAGCTCTTCATCTCTTTGGGTGGCTTCTTCACTCTTCTTTTTCTTCCTTTCTTCCCTCTCTCGGATTTTCTCTTTTTTCTTAGCAATAACAAGCTGTTTTTTGGTTTCAGAATAATCTGCCGAACCAATCTGCATACTTCCTTGGCCTCCTGCCGTTGTTCTCTGCGCCTTTATGAAAGCCAGCTCCAAAACAGGGATCTTCTTCTCACGAGGACAGCGACAATCAATGTGAGGGTGAGGTTCTCTTCTGCATGAGGGAGGACAATTGGCTTCAGAACACAACTCTATGGGACACTGGCAGTTAAAAATGTCAGAAGAGTATCAAGTGTGTGAAGAAATTTATTTTTCTTTGCTAGTTTTCCTTTACGAAGTGATGTCTCAACTGCTTTGTGCCACAGCTTTGTTCATTTTAGCTCAATAGTTCTATACTGATTGAGTACAGGTGGTTTGAATAAGACATTAGCTTTTTTTCACTGATGCAGAAGAGGGGGAATCATGTCCCTTATGAGCTCTTTCTCTGTGTAGTTCCTTCTATCCTTTGTATTTTGTTCACGAAGGAGTAACCCTAGTCTCAGCATGTCTCGCACTGTTGGTACTTCTGATACGGGAAGCTCCTTGCCTGTACCGACTAACAGACTCAAGTGGCATGACGACTAACCTCTTGTCTTCAATTTTGGAATCTTAGTAATATCTGAAAAGAAAGAAAAACATTTAAGTATTTTATATCAATTACGATGTTTCAAAGTTTAGTCATTCGATGTTCTAAAATTCAATAAAAAAATATTTCATGGGATTACAACATAATTAGACAGCAGAATATGATAATAATAAATAATTGTAACAATCAATAATCCATACTTACAGTTAAACTGTAGTATTCGTCTAGTAGAATAACTATGAAGTAGGTACAAGAGCAATAACAGCAAACCACCGTCTATGACATCTAAGAGGCAATTGAGGACTGAGAGTGAGGGACAGTTCTATTCATGTTGTGACTTGTACATTGTACAACAACTATATGACCTTGAAAACACTCCATATGCGATCAGTGGGATAATTCTGTGACTGATGAATAGTTAATCAATTTATGTCCTATTATTATTTAGTAAAAGAGTCAATTTCTGAAACTTTAAGGTAAAATTGATGTAGGTAAGGGTTATTTTATTTCAATTTGGTTGGCCAATTTCAAGTTTTGACATGAAAAGACTATATTTTCATTACCAAAATTGATTTGAAAAAAGTTGACAAAATTGACACACAATAATATATATATATATATATATATATATATATATATATATATATATATATATATATATATACTGTATATATATATGTGTGTGTGTGTATATATATATATATATATAATATATATAGACACATATACGTATATATATATATATATATATATATATATATATATACATACATATATATATATATAATATATATATATATATATATATATATATATATATATATATATATATATATATATATATATACATATACATATATATACAGTATATATACACATATATATATATACATATATATACATATATATATATATATATAATATATATATATATATATATATATATATATATATATATATATATACACACACATATATATATATTAGGGTGTCCCAAACTCATAGGGGCCAAATTTTGTTTCGGGATACAAATCCGCTCGTGTTGCGCTCTTTTGATGTTTCTCATTAGAAGTCTTCCTGTAAAATTTCAGAGAGATCGAAGGAAATTTAAAGGTCCCGAACTTTGAACACTTTATTTCTCCTCTTAACTGAAAGGCAAATTAACTGAAATATTTCTCTCAAAAGTTCCATCACAAAGATGATTATACAAAATAAACATGTATTTTAATCTTAACACACAAACAACAATTTCAAAGCATCACATTTATGCATTTTAACTAAACACGTGTTTCATGAGATCCGTTTTTGTTCCCTTCCGGCTCACATTCCGTCGGTGTGAGTGGACAGTTCGAAGGAGGAACTGGAGGTCTTCTTCATCACGGCACAGAGGTTTGCTTGTGTATTTCTCAATGAGGGCGATGCCTCGCTCTGCTGCATCATTGACCACCATCAGTTCTGCAGCTCGGCTCTTTGCCAGACGGTAGTTTTCGTCAGTAGGCAATGTTTCAGGGTCTTTGGTGAGGAACGTGGGCTCAACTTGGAGAAACTGGAAGAGTGTGGTGGATCGACTCGTCACCCACGGACTTAAACGGCCATCCACTTGCAGTCCCTTGCCTTGGACCCGTTTGAGTCCTTTCCCAGGTCGCTTTTTCAGGTTAGCCGTCATGTTAAGCTTTTCATTGTCGTCAACTCTGTCATCAAACAGTGCAAGACAGATTAAGTCCTCCGAGATATACCACAGATGACGGAGCACAGCCCCGTAAGCTGTGTTTTGATCGTCCTTGTCAGGGTAACCTACAAGAAGATTGCACAGCCTAACGTCATTTTTGGGAGATTTGATGGCGATGGGAGCCTCGTGCCAGTGACGCACGTATACAAGGCTCACGAAGAGAGCCATACGGCGAACCCCTTGCAGTTCTTGGAGACGAAGTTCGGAGAACTGGGACTGCAGTAATGCTATTTTCAGGCAGTAAATAGCTTTGGCCATCCATCTGGCCTGATGGTAAGCCCCTGGAGGCCGAAGCTTGTAACATCCTACGTCGTCTCCGAGGTACAAGAGGCTCAGTCGAAGAAGTTCTTCATAATCCTCTCGAGGATGATTACCACTTCTTAGGGCATCGCGGAGATAGTCTATTACCTCAAGTCGTATTTGTGAAAGGCAAGCATTGTCATTTATGAAGGCTTTAGCCACCTCGTCCTTGTCAAATGCATCCAACTGACAGTGGTTCATTGATGGCCAGGCCTCCTTGAATCTCCTGAAAAGTGGGATTTGAGGACTTGGTTGTGTTCCTAGGCACACGACGAAGACATCCTTGAGAATCACTTCGTGAACGTGATGACGGCAAATAAACCATAAAAGAGATCTTCCCAATGCCGCTTCCAAACGCGCACACGCACCTTGCACTATCCCTGTGTTTGATGCCGTCGTGTCAAACACCATGCCTATGATCTTGTCCTCAATTCCGACTAGGGTGAGCGCTTGATGGACTGCGCTTGCCATTTGCTGTCCTGTGCCGTCTATTATTTTCGGTGCTCTTAATAGCTCTTTCACACCATCCCCAGTCATCACAACAGCAATCCGATCGACTGACTTACCCTCCTGTTCGATGTCAGTGAGTATCTTTGTGTCCCAGTGGATCTGCAGTCGAGGTGGAAGCTGCTCGAGGTGGCCAATAACATTGGTCCCTATCATTGTACGGGCCTTTTGTCGGAAGCGATGAACCGTGCTCTTTGATGGAACACTGTCAGGACCGAGAGCTAGGGATTTTGCAGTCGCAGCAAACGCTGATGTTGCCTGTCGAACAGAAAGGCCCTCGCGATCCCAAGTTGCTGCCAGGTCAAGATCACTCAGACTTTCTTTTAGTCTGTCATGTTTGGGAGCTTTCGAAGGTTTAAGTCCACAAGTAACGGCTTCGTTTCCACTGTCACTGACGATGTGCTAGAACTGCTGTCGGTAGCCTCTTCTGTGACTCCTACAGCTAGAGCCTCCTCCGTTTGACGCCGGTGTGCCCGCTCAAGAGCTCTTTCCCTTTCCTGTCTTTTCATTGTGGCTGCATTATATTTTCTATCTTCACCTCCCATGTAAGTCGTATGTCGATCTGCCCTTTGGGAAATGAGGAATTCCTTGTCTTCAAGAGGGATATCTCCCCGATCCAGAACGTCTGAGCGGGCGACATGAAAAATATCCTCCATATCAGCCAAGAATACATCCCGCTGCATATTTTAAGTCATTCCAGTCTTGTTCTTGTTTTTATGCAAATTTCGATACCTCTGAACCAAAGCTTTCAGTTTAGTCGAGGCATGAACGGAGGTTGTTGCCAGATTCGAGTTGGCTCTATCCCAGATTTCTAATACAGCCGATATTACAGCCTTGACACTGTTGGAATCTGTCTTCTTTTGGTCGCGGTGATGGTAGAAGAAAGGAGCAACACGTCCATATTACTTGGTAATCGAGATTTAGCCAGCTCTGCTATCGGAGACCTCTCAAGAAGCCACAACTTGATGTTTGATCTTGTCAACGCCATAATGATCAATTCTGAAAACCAAAAAAAACGTCATCAAACGTCGGGACCTCTAAATATCATCTGATCGAGTTGAAAATCACACAGCCAATGCTTTAGCCCAAACCACATCCGGGCATGACACGAGTGGTCAGGTCGTGTTAAGAAAAAAAATTGGGACACCCTAATATATATATACACACACATATATATATATTGGATGAATTTCACAATAAAACACGTGAAATGAATGAATCCTGCAAACCCACAAGGAAAAAGAAAAATGATTCTAAGGCCTTTCGTGTATTCAAAGCTACACCTCGTCAGGGAATGTATCACATTCCCTGACGAGGTGTAGCTTTGAATACACGAAAGGCCTTGGAATCGTTTTTCTTTTTCCTTGTGGATTTGCAGCACATATATATGTGTGTGTGTGTGTGCACACACACACACACATATATCTATATACATATGTGTATTATACACACATATATATATATACATATATATACAGATATGCACTAAAATCACAAAATAACACGTGATCTTATTAATAAGCAAAAACCACTCTGTGTTTCCTTTTCCCTGTGGTTGTTTGCTTATATATATATATATATATATATATATATATATATATATATATATATATATATATATATATACACACACACATATATATATATATATATATATATATACACATGCATACGCACACACACACACACACATACATATATATATATATATATATATATATATATATATGCATTTAACTGCAATGACCACGCAGTATATAAATGAATAGAAACGACGTACGTAATAAGGAGCGTCTCTGCACACGGGGAAGAGAAATAACGAATAAACGAAAAATGAGGCGAACCGCCCGGGAATCGAACCCAGGGCCTTCCAATTGCCGGTTGGATGCGCTACCATTACACTACGGACCTCGATCAATCATAAATAGAAATTCTCCTACATAGGGCGGAAACCAATGCCCTGAGAGGGCACCCTCGCAAATCGTGAATATGTGCATTTAACTGCAATGACCACGCAGTATATAAATGAATAGAAACGACGTAAGTAATAAGGAGCGTCCGTAGTGTAATGGTAGCGCATCCAACCGGCAATTGGAAGGCCCTGGGTTCGATTCCCGGGCGGTTCGCCTCATTTTTCATTTATTCGTTATTTCTCTTCCCCGTGTGCAGAGACGCTACTTATTACTTACGTCGTTTCTATTCATTTATATACTGCGTGGTCATTGCAGTTAAATGCACATATTCACGATTTGCGAGGGTGCCTTCTCAGGGCATTGGTTTCTGCCCTATGTAGGAGAATTTCGATTTATGATTGATCGAGGTCCGTAGTGTAATGGTAGCGCATCCAACCGGCAATTGGAAGGCCCTGGGTTCGATTCCCGGGCGGTTCGCCTCATTTTTCATTTATTCGTTATTTCTCTTCCCCGTGTGCAGAGACGCTCCTTATTACTTACGTCGTTTCTATTCATATATATATATGTATATATATATATATATATACACATATATATATATATATATATATATATATATACACATACATATAGACTCATACATATGCACATACATATATATATACACACACACATATATATATATACACATACATATGACACATGTATACACATACATATTGTGGAAAATTAAGCAGCCTAAAAGGGGTTATCTTTACGGCTACCCGCGTCCACCCTTACCTCAGGTTCGAAAAGGTATTGTTTAAATTAAACTTAGGGCTCACAAAACTTGAACGCTGTTAATTGTTTAAGCATATTCACTTAAAGGAAATAATTCTTAAGTGAAGCTTAACTCTTTATGTGATACATTTAAATTTGTTTAGTTTAGACTAAGTTGGATACATTTAAATCTGTTTTATTTAAATTGATAAATAAGTTAGTCTCTAACAAGCCTAACTATAAAGTATCAATTTAGGTTGCAACGTTATGCAAATGGTTGTTCCACAGTATATATCGCTACTCAGATTAAGCTCGTAAATCGCAATTAACTCGTTTCAAGATGATAACCCCAGTCAACCTGTCGGAGGCTCAATTTCACGATCGTTAGTGAAATTCCAAACCAATCTAAATAGCTACCCCTGGATGGTTCTCCTCGTGTAAAACAATCCACAATGGCGTTCTCAAACACTTGGGTCAACGAGTAGAAATTAGAGTGAGGCGTGAAGCTTACCCTCCATATACGAGTACAAGTGAATCATCGAGAGATATGATAAAGGTTCCGCTGACTGAGAATAAAGAGCTTAAGAGGAATTCTAAATCTTAAAAGAATTCGATTTATTAGAATCATTAGTGAATGATGTTAAATCTTGGCATTTTATTATAAAGCGAAGTTAATTGAAATGATAACCGGCTAAAATTACGGAGTCAAAACCGATACGTATTACTCGTATGAGAGCTTCGAACGAACTAAGATGTCGACTCAAGCTCCTTTCGCCGGCATCAAAGCTCGACAGAGCGCGCCAAAGGAGAAGTATAACATTGTCGCTCAGAATTTCAGATGCTGGAAAGAATTGAGTGTCAGTACTCTGGCGGGCGTACGATTTTGGTTCTATTTTTAGCGATTGGTCGATATCTGTAAACGTTTTATATGCAGCCGATCAACGCTGTTTTTATGAAATAATACAATATATATTTTGGATATATATATATATATATATATATATATATATATATATATATATATATATACTTTTAATAGAATACATAATTACCATGATCGAACATGAATCAATTATTCATTCTCGTCGATTTTGGTTGATTTTGTGGTTACGTTCCAATAGTTTTTAATTGATTTCTTATACACTTCGATCACTTATGCCGTCAGGAGTATATTTCAAGAATCCCTGAACCCACTCTCTAAATATTTTAGACACATAAACATACATATATCTATACACATATATACATGTCAACCCCTCCGTCTATGGCCTGGGTTCGTTCGAAGTCGACGGGGGTTCTAGTTAGGTGGCAGTAACGGATCTGTTACTTGTAGTAGTTTCTTTTATACTACTCTCCGAGTTCTTCTATAGTGGCTAGGAGGATTCTGAGAGGATTATTAAAGTCTTTGAGTTTTCTCCGATTCTTTTTGTATCGGGAAATTATGTTTATTTACTTTATTGACTGAGTTCTCGGACGAGAGCACGGCTCGAAGGAAAAGATAAAAAAACTTTCTTCTACTGTAATTTACTTCTAAAAATGTACAGGTAGTGCTCTGAATTTACAGGTGTAGAGGTTCGACCGCTTTCGACCATGGCTCAGGCCTGAATTAAAAAAATTAAGGGGGCAAGGGACCTCTGCCCCCTCCTCTGGGAGTGAAATGATCGAAGTGACCGAAGTAATTGAAGTCTGCCCTTATTTTGCCATTACATGCTTTATATATAGTCTAAATTTTGGGGGAGTGCAATTTGAAGGTTACGTTTCCCACTTTAAACACG
>JAJOZX010002555.1:487500-520000 GCA_023014485.1 Bathynomus jamesi
AGTAAGTCACTCGAAACCAACTAACTCTACTAAAATTCCTAACTTCCAGCACGCAGACTTTTGTAAATTTCGAAATAAATTGTTACACGTCAATTGGGAAAACGTGATGGGGAACTCCAATGGAAAACTAATGTGGGAATCGTTCGAAATAGTATTTAGGACTATAAATGAGGAATGTAGCGAGTGGCGTTCCTCATGGTTCTGTTTTTGGCCCCTTGCTTTTTTTAATATATATATTAACGATTTAGATGTCGGGATAGTCAGTACAGTTTCATAGTTTGCGGATGACACGAAGCTGGGTGGTAGGGCGATTAATGACGAAGATAGTCTTAAAATCCAGGAAGATCTGAATAAAATCGTTGATTGGTCAGTCACATGGCAAATGAGATTTAACGTCGATAAGGGCAAAATTTTACATAGAGGTTCGTGTAACGGTAATTTTGCGTATAGTACGGTATATCAGGGAAGGAGTTAACAAGCGTAGAGCAGGAAAAAGATTTAGGAGTTAAAGTCACTGGTGATTTAAAAGTAGCGAAACAAAGTACACCAGCGGTCATTAAGGCGAACAAAGTGTTAGGTTTTATAGCTCGGAATTTTGAGTACAAATCGCGCGATATTATAGTTCCTCTTTATAAATCATTAGTTGGACCCCATTTGGAATACGCGATCCAATTTTGGAATCCGCATATGCGCAAAGATATAAACAAAATCGAAAGAGTTCAAAGTCGAGCAACCAAGATGATTCCGTCGATTTGATTTGGTGAAAGTCTTACGAGGACAGGCTTAAGGAGTTAAAATTGACTACACTCGAGACTAGGAGGATAAGGGGTGATCTAATCCAGGTTTTCAAAATTATGAATGGGTTCGATAATGTAGATAGAGATACCTTTTTCGAAATATCTCAATATAATAGGACTAGAAATAACGGGTGTAAGTTGACAAATAGAAGGTTCAAGGCAACAGTTGCCAAAAACTTTTTTACGCATAGAAAGGTAAATAGCTGGAATAGTTTGCCGGTAGAAGTAATTAGTAGCACGTTTATAAACATGTTTAAAAGTCGATTAGATGTATATGTTGATAGATTGGGTATAGTTTAAAGTAGTAAAATTAAGGCTTTGTGGTGATAGATCCCACAGCTCAACACAAGTGCTGTCGGATATAGGGAGGGCGCATCTTGGGTTACGGGATACTCTCTGTCCTTACACACTCCATTTAAAGAGATTCCTCTGCCGAGCGGTGCCCCCCATAGTACTGTGAGGTATTGAAAAACTCATGATCTTCACTTGCCCCCAAAAACACCTTTAAATGGGAGACCCAAAATTGGTGCACACACCTTTCTTCATTACTGTACAGTCTTTACAGCCACACCTACACTTTTCCTCCAAGTGTGTATATGGTAATGCATATGGTTGTAAATTGTGATTTGGTCCGCAACTGATATGGACCATGACTTATTTTTGGTTGGCAAGGTACTGGTAGTGATTGATACCGTAATGAAATTGACTGGATTCTTTGTATCTGATATATTTGCATGTCGGTTATAAATAGATATAGAGTGTAACATATTTGTGGATAGTAGTCCATTATGACTTGATCCTTTAGATCGAGAGATTCTATCTTTAGTTTTTAATTGATAATTAATTAGTTTTAAATTGTTCTTATGTTCTTGTGGTTCGGAACCCAAGTAAAATTGTAGGTCCCCTCCGCCACCACGGAGGACATGCACAATACACAATTACGAACGAAGTTAGGTAGACCAGCCATGAGTGGATCCTAGGGTCTTTGTTGGTCTGAAACTTTATAACATTATAACAACATATATATATATATATGATGAATAAAACCACGAAGGAAAGGAAACACTAAAATGGTCCTCAAGCGCTTTCGTCTAATGACATCCTCAGGAACACTGAAGTACATAAAAAGGTTAAGCCTATATATAGGTTACAGAAAGAAAAAAAAGAAAAAATAAATAACATACATACACACACACACACATATATATATATATATATATTATATATATATATATAATCATGCGGGTTGCTTCTACAGAGCTTCAATTTAATATTTAGGAGAAATCCAATGACAAGGAGAAATGTAAATGCCATGAAAAGTCTTCTTTAATGCGCAACGTTTCGAGCAATACGCTCATCTTCAGGCTGTTTAATAACAATGTGAAATTAAAATCAATATTGAATGAAAAACAAAACAGAAAATTTCTATAACCTATTCGTAAAGACAAATTTTAAAAGACTGAGAAAAGAGGGTTAAATTCTAAGTTATACAGATTTACATATAAAAATTAAGAAGCTGTTTTTAAATACATATAGTAAATGTGAAATTAATACACTGGAAAAATTAACAATAGTACACTGGAATAATGGAACTAGCTACCTTACACTGCAGTTTCCGAGGCTGACTAATTTGAGCAGAGACAAAACGGGAAACACAAGAGATGGCGAGGGCGATTGGGGAAGGAGGGATTATAAGGAATTGGGGAAGGAGGAGGGATCATAGCAAATTGAGGGGGACGGCAGATGAGTCAACATTCAGACTAGGGGACAATGCTTTAATGAAAAGCGATTCTAAAATTCTTAGTGAGTTGGGACAAGTATTACAACCAAGAATTTTAAAATTGTCTAAAGTGACATCAATTTTACATTTAATGCTGTGTTCGCGAATACTCGAGGCTTCTTTAGTTTTTAAAATTTTACCTGTTCGGCCACTTATTCCCATATGCGAATAAAATCTAGCCCTGAGAGAGCGAACAGTGCTGCCAATGTAATTCCCAAGGAGACACCTAGGGCAGGTAAATAAATATACAACACCGCTACGCAACGAGTCAGGGGTTCGATCCTTCGCTGAGAAAAAGCTACCTAAAGACGTTTTATTAATAAATATTCGGAAATCAGTATGATAAAAAAATTTCCTTAACAATTTTGTAAATTTAAGCTTAAATTCCTTACTCAAAGGACCCATTTCAGGTACCAAGAAATATTTTATATCCTTCGGCACTGTAATACATGGAAGTTGAGGGCTATAAACATTATTTAAGAAGGATCTAATTAGTTTGTCTACATATTGAACAGGAAAACTATTATTAGTAAAGTATGATCTTAGATTATTAAATTCATCATTAAGTAAGGTAAAATTAGAGGTCAAATTATATCCTCTGAACAGGAGAGTTTTAATACAAGACATCTTATAGTTGAAATCAGTAAAACTAAAAAAATTCATGCCCAAACCAGTGAAAGTGGGTTTCCTGTAAACTGATGTAGTAATAGAATCACCGTTTTTCGAAATTAAAAGATCTAAGAAGGGGAGGGAGCCATTTTGCTCAGTTTCCATTGTATACGTTATATTGGGGTGCAAAGAATTTAGGAAGTTAAAGAATTGTTGCGCTTGTACCGCATTATCAAAGACTGCTATCGAATCATCAACGAAGCGTCGATAGAAAATTGGCTTGAGATGAGTGGGAGATTGTCTAAAAATTACACTTTCTAAATGAGTCATAAAAAGTCAGCTGCTAACGGTCCGACTCGTGATCCCATCCCTACCCCATCAATTTGTTGGTAAACCTTATTGTTGAAAGTGAAATAGCATTGTTTGAAGACCAATTCTAAAAGTTCCTTAAAATGAGACAATGAAAAACCAAGAAAATTATCAACTGAGCTAAAAACCCTATCTAAAATAATGGCAATAGTTTCAGATACAGGTACATTTGTGAAAAGTGACTTTACATCAAAACTGACAAAAAACTTTTTTGAATCGAAGTTTTTACCAAGGAGGTCTTTTTGGAATTCAAACGAGTTATTTATAGTGTAAGCATTTTTCGCAAAGGGGGACAGGAGACGAACAACAAATTTTGCCAATTGAAAGGTGGGTAAGTTATACGAAGCTAAAATAGGACGGAGAGGTGTTCCAGCTTTATGGATTTTAGGCAGACAGTATAATTGAGCAAGATTAGCACCAGATGCGAACAACTGAGAGTAAGTATCATTTTTTATTATCTTTAAGGACTTTAGTCGTGACAGAAATCTATTAACCTGGTCTTCTAACCTTACAATGACTTTATTTACAGGTTCTAGAATTTGTTTGAATTTAGTAAGATCACTTAGGATTTCATTAGTTTTGTTTATGTAGTCCGATTTATTCAAAATAACCACTCCGTTACCCTTGTCTGGTCTAGTCACAACAATCTCCTTGGTAAAAACTTCGATTCAAAAAAGTTTTTTGTCAGTTTTGATGTAGAGTAAAGTCACTTTTCACAAATGTACCTGTATCTGAAACTATTGCCATTATTTTAGATAGGGTTTTTAGCTCAGTTGATAATTTTCTTGGTTTTTCATTGTCTCATTTTAAGGAACTTTTAGAATTGGTCTTCAAACAATGCTATTTCACTTTCAACAATAAGGTTTACCAACAAATTGATGGGGTAGGGATGGGATCACCAGTCGGACCGTTAGCAGCTGACTTTTTTATGACTCATTTAGAAAGTGTAATTTTTAGACAATCTCCCACTCATCTCAAGCCAATTTTCTATCGACGCTTCGTTGATGATTCGATAGCAGTCTTTGATAATGCGGTACAAGCGCAACAATTCTTTAACTTCCTAAATTCTTTGCACCCCCAATATAACGTATACAATGGAAACTGAGCAAAATGGCTCCCTCCCCTTCTTAGATCTTTTAATTTCGAAAAACGGTGATTCTATTACTACATCAGTTTACAGGAAACCCACTTTCACTGGTTTGGGCATGAATTTTTTTAGTTTTACTGATTTCAACTATAAGATGTCTTGTATTAAAACTCTCCTGTTCAGAGGATATAATTTGACCTCTAATTTTACCTTACTTAATGATGAATTTAATAATCTAAGATCATACTTTACTAATAATAGTTTTCCTGTTCAATATGTAGACAAACTAATTAGATCCTTCTTAAATAATGTTTATAGCCCTCAACTTCCATGTATTACAGTGCCGAAGGATATAAAATTTCTTGGTACCTGAAATGGGTCCTTTGAATAAGGAATTTAAGCTTAAATTTACAAAATTGTTAAGGAAATTTTTTTATCATACTGATTTCCGAATCATATTTATTAATAAAACGTCTTTAGGTAGCTTTTTCTCAGCGAAGGATCGAACCCCTGACTCGTTGCGTAGCGGTGTTGTATATTTATTACCTGCCCTAGGTGTCTCCTTGGGAATTACATTGGCAGCACTGTTCGCTCTCTCAGGGCTAGATTTTATTCGCATATGGGAATAAGTGGCCGAACAGGTAAAATTTTAAAAACTAAAGAAGCCTCGAGTATTCGCGAACACAGCATTAAATGTAAAATTGATGTCACTTTAGACAATTTTAAAATTCTTGGTTGTAATACTTGTCCCAACTCACTAAGAATTTTAGAATCGCTTTTCATTAAAGCATTGTCCCCTAGTCTGAATGTTGACTCATCTGCCGTCCCCCTCAATTTGCTATGATCCCTCCTCCTTCCCCAATTCCTTATAATCCCTCCTTCCCCAATCGCCCTCGCCATCTCTTGTGTTTCCCGTTCTTGTCTCTGCTCAAATTAGTCAGCCTCGGAAACTGCAGTGTAAGGTAGCTAGTTCCATTATTCCAGTGTACTATTGTTAATTTTTCCAGTGTATTAATTTCACATTTACTATATGTATTTAAAAATTCTTAATTTTTATATGTAAATCTGTATAACTTAGAATTTAACCCTCTTTTCTCAGTCTTTTAAAATTTGTCTTACGAATAGGTTATAGAAATTTTCTGTTTTGTTTTTCATTCAATATTGATTTTAATTTCACATTGTTATTAAACAGCCTGAAGATGAGCGTATTGCTCGAAACGTTGCGCATTAAAGAAGACTTTTCATGGCATTTACATTTCTCCTTGTCATTGGATTTCTCCTAAATATATATATATATATATATATATATATATATACACATATCTATATATACAAATACATACATACATACATACATACATACATATATATACAATAAACAGAGAAGTAAAAATATAAAAATTAAAAATTAAAACCTTAAAGGATTACCAGTGAGGCGTACAGATTTGTAAGGAAAAATATCGATTTTTAGCACAAGATCAAATGGATTATAAAAATACAAAATTATACTGGAACTCTGCCGGGTTTTAACACAATGCTGCCTATGGTCAGGTTTCGATATATATAAAAAAAAAATAAAAAAAAAAAATAAAATAAAATGCAAATTAAAAGTTAATCGATTTTTAGCACAAGATGAAATGGATTATAAAAATACAAATTTATACTGGAACTCTGTCCGGGTTTTAACACACTGCTGCCTATGGTCAGGTTTTGATATATATAAAAAATAAAATGCAAATTAAAAGTTAATAAAGTAGAAGACAAGTTTACCAAAGATTTAATGTTTTACCCTTCTTATTTAAATCTGTTTTAAAGGAATTCAACATAACAGGATCGAGTTGAAAAAGACCTTTGCTTATGTTGAAGTTATTTGAAAGTTGGATATTGGCAGACTCAAGAATATTTCTATTAACAATGTGCTTGAATGGAATAAACTGAAGCATTATTCCAATCAATACAGTGGGCTAACTCTGACAAATGGACAAAAAGGGCACTGGACAACTGTCCTGTTCTAACGGAATATTGATGCTGTTTTATACGTGTGTGCAAATCCTTTCCCGTCTGACCTATGTAAAAGGAATCACATTGTTTACAACCAATTTTATAGATAATGCCTGAATTATTGGTAGGGCTATTTTTTACTATGATATTTTTCACAATATTGTTATATGAAAATACTACATTAATATCCAAAAGTTTAAGTACATTAGCAATGCCTAAAAAGCCCGGGAAAAATGGAAGTACTAAAATATTTTTTGACAAAGTACGAGTGTTAATATTGACACGATAGAAAGTTCGTTTTGCCCTATTATTAGCTCGGTGGGCTCTATTACTTATAAACTCTCCAAATGGCTTGTCAAAGTCTTGTCCCCCATTCTCGGAACTATCTCTGATTCACATGTAAAAAATTCCATGGATCTTACGGAAAAATTGAATAATGCACGTACTGAAACTAACGATAAATTGATTAGTTTTGATGTTTGTTCATTGTTTACAAAAGTGCCGATTGACGATATGCTTGACTTTCTCTCCCAAGAATTACATAAGTATGACCTGCCACTACCTTCACACATTGTTTTGGAACTCATTAAGCTTTGCATCAAAGACTGTAAATTCACTTTCAATAACGAGTATTATCAACAAGTTTTTGGGATGGCTATGGGCAACCCCTTATCGCCCCTCCTCTCCAATATTTATATGGAGTTTTTCGAAATTACCTATATTCCGAGAATCCTGGGGGTTGGCATCCCTTGGTTGCGGTACGTCGACGATATTTTGTGTATCTGGCCCATGATCGTGACCTGGATAGCTTCCTCCTTCAGTTAAATGATCAAGTCCCCTCCATTAGTTTACTTTAGAAGTTGAGCAAGACAATTCAATCCCATTTTTGGATGTGCGTGTACATAGGGAAAGCCCAGGTTTTAAGTTTAGTATCTATCGGAAAACGACAAACAATTTGTCCTACGTACACTTTTACTCGGACATGATACCCCCACTAAGAAGGCCATATTTTCATCAATGTTTCTCCGCGCCCTTAGGATCGCCAGTCCGGAATACATCGATGCCGAATTCGAAAAAATCAACGGTATTGGAAGTGATTTGTGTTATCCATCTGCGTTTATGGAATCTTGTCTCAACAAGGCAAAACGAACTTTCTATCGTGTCAATATTAACACTCGTACTTTGTCAAAAAATATTTTAGTACTTCCATTTTTCCCGGGCTTTTTAGGCATTGCTAATGTACTTAAACTTTTGGATATTAATGTAGTATTTTCATATAAATATTGTGAAAAATATCATAGTAAAAATAGCCCTACCAATAATTCAGGCATTATCTATAAAATTGGTTGTAAACAATGTGATTCCTTTTACATAGGTCAGACGGGAAAGGATTTGCACACACGTATAAAACAGCATCAATATTCCGTTAGAACAGGACAGTTGTCCAGTGCCCTTTTTGCCATTGTCAGAGTTAGCCCACTGTATTGATTGGAATAATGCTTCAGTTTTATTCCATTCAAGCAACATTGTTAATAGAAATATTCTTGAGTCTGCCATTATCCAACTTTCAAATAACTTCAACATAAGCAAAGGTCTTTTTCAACTCGATCCTGTTATGTTGAATTCCTTTAAAACAGATTTAAATAAGAAGGGTAAAACATTAAATCTTTGGTAAACTTGTCTTCTACTTTATTAACTTTTAATTTGCATTTCATTTTTTTATATATATCAAAACCTGACCATAGGCAGCAGTGTGTTAAAACCCGGACAGAGTTCCAGTATAATTTTGTATTTTTATAATCCATTTGATCTTGTGCTAAAAATCGATATTTTTCCTTACAAATCTGTACGCCTCACTGGTAATCCTTTAAGGTTTTAATTTTTAATTTTTTATTATTTTTACTTCTCTGTTTATTGTATATATATGTATGTATGTATGTATGTATGTATGTATTTGTATATATAGATATGTATATATATATATATATATATATATATATATATATATATATATATATATGTGTGTGTGTGTGTATGTATGTTATTTATTTTTTCTTTTTTTCTTTCTGTAACCTATATATAGGCTTAACCTGTTTATGTACTTCAGTGTTCCTGAGGAAGTCATTAGACGAAAGCGCTTGAGCACCATTTTAGTGTTTCCTTTCCTTCGTGGTTTTATTCATCATAAATATTTTTCACGTGTTACCTTCGTGAAATAATTTTCATATATATATATATATACACACTCATATATATACATATATATATACACACACACACATATATATACACACATATATATATACACACATATATATATACACACACATATATATACAGGGCGTCCCAAAAAATGTATACACACTTTAAATAATTATAAAGGCAGTGTTTATTAAAATACATTTCATTTTTAAAATGTAATAGAATCTACAGACATTATTTAATTGTTTTGTCAACGCCTGTTTTCAAACTGACGTCCGTTCTGGTCCAGGCACTGCTGATAACGCGAAGCAATGGAATCGCAAACATCACGAAACATTTCGTTTGGTATTTTTGTGCATTCTCGTTCAATGGCTGCTCTCAATTCAGCGACTGTTGCAGGTTTTATAGCGTAGACTTTGTCTTTTAAGTATCCCCATAAAAAAAAGTCTAGTGGTGTGAGGTCTGGTGAACGCGAGGGTATTCTACGAAACCCCTTCGTCCAATCCACATCCATATCGTGCCAAGTACCACTCGCAATACTCCACTCTTCGTCCGGATCATCTTCATTAATAGCATGGACTAATCTTGGAATGTAACTTTTCCATTGACAGCGCTTCAAAATGCGTTGGACAGACGATTCTGAAATTCCTACCTCACGACTCGCTTGCCGCAGAGATTTTCTTGGACTTTGGTGATACGTTTCCAGTACTTTTTCTTGCTTTGTGGGGCTTGTCGATGTCCGTGGTCTTCCGGAACGCTTCTTGTGGACATTCTGAACAGTTCCATCGGCTTCAAACTTATCTCTAATTCGAGTGATGGTAAGTCGCGTTGGTGGATCTGTTTGAAACTCCCTCCTAAACTGTCTTTGCACTTCAACTACGTTTTCACACTTCCAGTAGCATTTTAGAATGAATTTCCTTTGTTCAAAGCTTAGTCTGACTGCCATTATTAATTCCTCTGGGTTTAACTTGGAAAGAAAGAAACATCAATTGAGCTATCAGCTGTTAAAGTGTGTATACATTTTTTTGGGACGCCCGGTATATATATACATATATATATATACATATACATATATATATATATATATACATATATATATACACATATACATATATATACACACATATATATATATATATATATATATATACACATATACATACATGCTGCAAACCCACAAGGAAAAAGAAAAACGATTCCAAGCTATTTCGTGTATTCAAAGCTACACCTCGTCAGGAAATGAAGATAAAAGGCGAGATGCCCATAAATATATACCACGTACAGGAAAAACAAAACAATTAGCACATACTTAACAAGGGTTAATGAGAGGCAAAAGAAATTTTAACATGATATCGTCAATTTTATACGTCCCAGCACTGTCATTGAAGTTGTTTTCAAAATGAATAAATGCACATTCTAGAATATTTCTTTCTATTATATTTCTGTTTTTAACAAGTGCTTTAGAACTATCCCACTTGATGCTATGGTTACATCTATACATATGGTTAAATAAAGCATTGGATTTATTAGCTGTTCTACAAGTATATTTATGCTGTTTTACCCTAATATCTAACGTTTTACCGGTTTGGCCTATATATACTGAGTTACATTGTGTACATCCGATCGAATACACACAACCAACAACATTATCAGGGCTATTCTTTATTAGGCGTGATTTAACAGTATTATTATACTTAAAGATTCCATTAATGCCAATTGCTTTAAGTACAGTTGGAAGGTTTTGAAAATTAACATGGTAAGGTAGGCTAAGGATATTTTTACGCTGAAATTCCTTTACAATTACATTATTATAATACCTATTCTTGGCTTTCTTAAGACAGTTAGCTAAAAATGAAATAGGTTAACATAATTTAGTACCAATATTCATGATACTGCATAACGCGGAATCTAAAAATTCAGGACTAACAACTCTCATTGCTCGAAGAAACATAGCAGAGAAAATATAGGATTTAATCGAAGGATGATGGTCAAATGATGGACAAATCCAATTCGATCGTCATCATGGACAAAAACAGTTATGTTGAAAAGATGAATACGTTATTGAATGATCGTGACACGTACAAGCCTTTAAATAGAGACCCATTGGAGGATGTTAATAAAATGTTTAACAGAAAATTAAGAGAAATTTAAAAAAATAACTATAATGGGCTTCCACAGCAGTTTCTTAGTATCAATCCGTCACTACCATATCTGTACGGCTTAGTAAAAACACACAAAGTTAATAATCCCATGAGGCCTATTGTTAGCTCAGTGGGCTCCGTAACCTATAAGCTATCAAAATGGTTAGTTAGTTTATTAACGCCGTTAGTTGGCTCTATTTCTGAGTCACATATTGCAAATAGCATGGATCTTATTGACAAACTGAAGTTCCCTAATGACACTAATTTCAAATTGGTAAGCTTCGATGTATGCTCGCTATTCACAAAAGTCCCTGTTGATGACCTACTTGATTTTTTAAAAGATAAGATCTCTGAATATGCTTTCCCTGTTCAACACAACACTTATTGAGTTAATTAAGCTTTGTGTCAAAGATTATAAATTTCAGTTTGAAAATAAGTTTTATGCTATGTCGTTTGGATTGGCTATGGGAAATCCCCTTTCACCTGTACTAGCTAATTTATATATGGAATTTTTTGAAAGTAGAATTTTGCCTACGATTGTTAATTTTAACCTGGTTTGGTACAGGTATATAGATGATATTTTATGCCTTTGGCCTAATAATTTGGATGTGGACTTATTTCTTGGTAGGCTCAACAATTTAGTCCCATCTATTAAGTTTACAGTTGATTAAGAAAATGATGGAAGCCTATCTTTTCTTGATCTAAAAATTTGGAGATGCTCTAATCAGTTCAAATATGAAGTCTACCGTAAGCCTACTAATAATAACGCTTATGTGCATTTTTATTCTGACCATCATCCTTCGATTAAATCCTCTATTTTCTCTGCTATGTTTCTTCGAGCATTGAGAGTTGTCAGTCCTGAATTTTTAGATTCCGAGTTATGCAATATCATGAATATTGGTACTAAATTATGTTATCCTATTTCATTTTTAGATAACTGTCTTAAGAAAGCCAAGAATAAGTATTATAATAGTGTAATTGTAAAGGAATTTCAGCGTAAAAATATCCTTAGCCTACCTTACCATGTTAATTTTCAATACCTTCCAACTGTACTTAAAGCAATTGGCATTAATGTAATCTTTAAGTATAATAATACTGTTAAATCACGCCTAATAAAGAATAGCCCTGATAATGTTGTTGGTTGTGTGTATTCGATCGGATGTACACAATGTAACTCAGTATATATAGGCCAAACCGGTAAAACGTTAGATATTAGGGTAAAACAGCATAAATATGCTTGTAGAACAGCTAATAATTCCAATGCTTTATTTAACCATATGTATAGATGTATCCGTAGCATCAAGTTGGATAGTTCTAAAGCGCTTGTTAAAAACAAAGATATAATAGAAAGAAATATTCTAGAATGTGCATTTATTCATTTTAAAAAAAATTCAATAACAGTGCGGGGACGTATAAAATTGACGATATCATGTTAAAATTTCTTTTGCCTCTCATTAACCCTTGTTAAGTATGTGCTAATTGTTTTGTTTTTCCTGTACGTGGTATATATTTGTTGGTTATGTGTATTCGATCGGATGTAAACAATGTAACTCAGTATATATAGGCCAAACCGGTAAAACGTTAGATATTAGGGTAAAACAGTATAAATATGCTTGTAGAACAGCTAATAATTCCAATGCTTTATTTAACCATATGTATAGATGTAACCATAGCATCAAGTAGGATAGTTCCAAAGCGCTTGTTAAAAACAAAGATATAATAGAAAGAAATATTCTAGAATGTGCATTTATTCATTTTAAAAACAACTTCAATAACAGTGCGGGGACGTATAAAATTGACGATATCATGTTAAAATTTCTTTTGCCTCTCATGAACCCTTGTTAAGTATGGGCTAATTGTTTTGTTTTTCCTGTACGTGGTATATATTTATGGGCATCTCGCCTTTTATCTTCATTCCCTGACGAAGTGTAGCTTTGAATACACGAAAGGCCTTGGAATCGTTTTTCTTTTTCCTTGTGGGTTTGCAGCATTCATTCATTTCACGTGTTTTATTGTGAAATTCATCCCATACATACATATATATATATATATACATATATATACAGGGCGTCCCAAAAAAATGTATACACACTTTAACAGCTGATAGCTCAATTGATGTTTCTTTCTTTCCAAGTTAAACCAATTAGAATTAATAATGGCAGTCAGACTAAGCTTTGAACAAAGGAAATTCATTCTAAAATGCTACTGGAAGTGTGAAAACGCAGTTGAAGTGCAAAGACAGTTTAGGAGGGAGTTTCAAACAGATCCACCAACGCGACTTACCATCACTCGAATTAGAGATACGTTTGAAGCCGATGGAACTGTTCAGAATGTCCACAAGAAGCGTTCCGGAAGACCACGGACATCGACAAGCCCCACAAAGCAAGAAAGAGTACTGGAAACGTATCACCAAAGTCCAAGAAAATCTGTGCGGCAAGCGAGTCGTGAGGTAGGAATTTCAGAATCGTCTGTCCAACGCATTTTGAAGCGCTGTCAATGGAAAAGTTACATTCCAAGATTAGTCCATGCTATTAATGAAGATGATCCGGACCGAAGAGTGGAGTATTGCGAGTGGTACTTGGCACGATGTGGATGTGGATTGGACGAAGGGGTTTCGTAGAATACCCTCCGCGTTCACCAGACCTCACACCACTAGACTTTTTTTATGGGGATACTTAAAAGACAAAGTCTACGCTATAAAACCTGCAACAGTCGCTGAATTGAGAGCAGCCATTGAACGAGAATGCACACAAATACCAAACGAAATGTTTCGTGATGTTTGCGATTCCATTGCTTCGCGTTATCAGCAGTGCCTGGACCAGAACGGACGTCAGTTTGAAAACAGGCGTTGACAAAACAATTAAATAATGTCTGTAGATTCTATTACATTTTGAAAATGAAATGTATTTTAATAAACACTGCCTTTATAATTATTTAAAGTGTGTATACATTTTTTTGGGACGCCCTGTATACATATATATATATATACACATATACATACATATATATATATATATATATATATATACACACACATATATATATACATACACATACATATATATACACATATATATATATATATGTAAAAAGTGAACACTGAACAATTCCTATACCATCGTTATATGGATTCAGTCTTCATGCAGTACTTATGTTCGTATAGTTTTTATGTTCGAATGTCCATTTTTACATAAGAAACCAAAATCGCCTAAGCGAGTTTTGGATAGAATTTCGATTTGTACGTCTTTATTCATGACTATTTTTCTAATTCATCTTTTCTAATAATGACTTATACACTAGGACGTCATAAAATAACTTTATTCTCTTTACGTTTCCCATACTTTGTACACTGAATCACGTTCTTAGTATTTGGACATCTTCCGTATTCAATGTATGGTAAATTCTTTAGTAATAATGTTGTGGTGTTATGTAGTATATGTAATATTATTCAACCATATTCATCCAAACGTCACATTTTCCAGTCATTAATTTCCCTTGATCATTATCCTATATAAATTTTATTAAATATTCATTTTTACTCGTGTCAATCTGTGAAATGCAAAACTTTTGCCTTCGTTCCAAAACGCCAAAATACGTTCTCCTATTATTTTTTTCATTTTTATTTTTAACTATATCACCTCCCGCATTGAACTAAAAAATGCTGAGTTAAGTTATCAAATTCCGCTCACTACGACAGAATCGAACGCTTCTAAGATAAATACCTCCGTTCGCTCTGATTTCAAATTTATAACATATTATAACATATTATGTTGTATATAAATCCAAACCATATGTGCCCCATGTACTTTGTATTATATTTCTAACATCTTAATTGTCTATTAATATGAGACACTGTAAAAACAAAACAAAGTTATAGTAACTGTTTAATTGTAATTAACTGTAATACTTTAACTTAATATAACGTAATGTACTTTAATGAAACTGTAATTAATAATAACTTGTAATGTACTTCAATGAAACTAATTAAATGTAATGATTTAATTTATAATGTAAGAATGTACTTTAATAGAACTGTAATGGACAATCATAAGCGAATGTGAAGTAATCCATAATTGTAATCGTAATTGTAATGAACCAAAATTAATACGTACTCAGTCGTGTACTTAATTTGTACTTATGTGTACTATTACGAAATGATATCGCCTTCATAAATGTAGACTCGGCGAAAAATACAAAGTAGTTTTTATTTTTATTTTTTTTTATTTTTATTTGCAATCTTTCAAACATCTGATCATGTGTTTAAAAGGGGGAAACTTAACCTTCGACTGTCTTCCCCCAAACATTTAGGTTTATATTATACATGTATTTGTAAAATTACGGCACTTGATTAAGTCACTTCATCAAGTCACTTCATTAAGTCACTTCTTCATCAAGTCACTTCATTATAGCACTTCATTACGAATCCTTGGTTAGCAGCCTTGCTGCGGGGAGGGGGCAGAGGCCCCTTGCCTTCTTAATATTTTTAGATTCCGGCCTGAACCATGGTCGAAAGAGGTCGAACCTCTATCCCTGTAAATTCAGAGCACTACCTGTACATTTTGAGAAGTAAACTAAATGTAAGAGAAACTTTTTATTTTCCCCTTCGAGCCGTGCTCTCTTCAGAGGAACTTAGTCAGTAAAGTCGATAATTTTAGTATCAGAGAAAGTATCACAGTATTATAGAAAGAGAAGAATTAAAAATTGGCGACCCTTTGCCCAAATTAAGAGACAACCCAAGCACCATAGAAGATATTGGCATAACAGTCTGGCGAGTTTGTAGCCAAGAGTTTAACAAGAGGCGACCGAAAAGAATTAGAATGTTATAGAAGAAATATCCGTTGCTGCCTCCGAACTAGAACCCCCGTCGATTCCGAACCGACTCAGGGCCATAGAAGGAGGGGTTAACATATACACATACATACATATATATAAATATATATATATATATATATATATATATATAATACACACATATATATATATATATAATATATATATATATATATGCATACATATATATACACATATATATATATATATATATATATATATATATATATATATATATATATGTATGCATATATATATATATATATATGTATGTGTATATATATGTATGCATATATATATATATATATATATATATATATATATTATTATGTGTGTATATATATGTGTATATATAGGTATATATATATATATATATATAATGATGTGTATATATATATGTATGTGTATGTATATATATGTATATATATATATATATTAGTGATGTAGCGGATGTCATTTTTTTCACATCCGCGGATGCGGATGCGGATGAGGATGTTTGATTTCAACATCCGCGGATGCGGATGCGGATGTCTACATTTTCGTTATTTTTTAGGATATATTCGAGATTTGTTGTGTTTAACGTATATAATAAGTTATTATATAGAGAGAGCTGTAGCTATAATGTAGTATAATTGATTAATTGTACAATAATTGCTGTACTTTTCTCTGAACATATAAAATAATATCAAGCATCTAACTAATATAGAAATCAATTAATGAATTCGTCTGCAAATAAATTCGTTATATTTTGTTGAGTTTCAGCCACAATTAGAAACCATAATTGTGTTACCAGGATGCGGGACGTGAACCCAACTCAAATGCACCCCACCGACCTCTTTCCCCAACCTCCACCCTTATAGAAAGAGATCTTTAATTAGCTTGATAACTATTTATATTAAGTTTAAAGTTTTATTAGGCATATTTATAAATGAGTAATTAAAATAAAGTAAACTAAGATGTTCATCGTTTAATGTTCAAACTTAATTATAGGAAGGTTATGCTTAAGGAACATTAATTTTTCTGCCTTTTCTGCTGCCAGTCTGTTTCTCTTTTCATCATATATTAATCCAGCACTGCTAAATAATCTCTCGCTTGGTACGTTTGTTGGAGGACAGGCTAAATGTTTCCTTGCAAGTTTACTCAAGTATGGATAGACATTCTGCGTATTTTTCCACCAAAAATAGGATTGTCACATGCAGCCATGCGTTTTTCTTGGTGATAGCTCTCGATCATTTTTACTACATCTTTTGACATCGCGTAGGTCTCGTCATTGCTGCTTGACTCAAGAAACTGAGAGACAGATTCTGTGATAGATTTGCTTGTTGAAGGTGTTGGTTCTGTCACTGAAACTTTTATTCTTTTGGTGGGTGGCGAAGCGACAGATTCAAGAGATTGAAGCTCTTCAACTGCTTTGCCAAGTGATGATTTAACTCGTTCTAATGTACTAGGTGAAAATAACTTAGCTTTGTAACGTGGATCTAAGTAGGTTGCAAGAGAGTAACTTCATACAAGAACAGCCTCGTCTTGTCGCTTGCATCACTTTTGCGCACAATGAACTAGTTCTATTAATATAGTAGAATTTGATAATTTCCGCTTATTAATGACATTTTATCTCAACGGTCCACATCCGCACGACATCCGCAGTCCAAAGTGCGGAGCGGATGCGGATGCGAGAAAATGTGCGGATGTTCCGCGGATGCGGATGCGGATGTGACCTACATCACTAATATATATATATATATGTTGTTATAATGTTTCAGACCAACAAAGAACCTAGGATCCACTCATGGCTGGTCTACCTAACTGCGTTCGTAATTGTGTATTGTGCATGTCCTCCGTGGTGGCGGAGGGGACCTACAATTTTACGTGGGTTCCGAACCACAAGAACATAAGAACAATTTAAAACTAATTAATTATCAATTAAAAACTAAAGATAGAATCTCTCGATCTAGAGCAGTGGTTCCCAAAGTGTGTTCCACGGAACCCCAGGGTTCCGCGAAAAAATTCAGGGGTTCCGTGAGCTAAAGTTTAAAATAAAAAATATTTTATTTAAAAAAAATATAAATTACTCATTTTCAAAAAAATAAGTCTAGCGAAGAAAATATGAAATTTTGCACGAAGGAAAATAAAGCATAAGTATGGTTTGAACGAAATATTTAGAAACGGTAATAGGCTTGAACGAAACATTTCGAACGTAACAGCAGCGCCCTCTGTAAGAGTTGCCAATTTTTTTTGGCCATACTTATAATATTTTGCGTATTTGATTTACTTTTTAAAAGAAAATTTCCATAAATAGCAACTAAATTATCATTAATGGAAAACATTTATTAATATTAGTACATAATCTGCATGTAAAATGATGTAAACTGCCTTTGGAGACGTAACCAATATGTTTTGAACTTGTCATAATCTATTTCTATAGTAGTCGAGGTACTCGACTCGAGCGTGCGTTATCAGTTTGTTTTGTAAGCTTTGGAAGTGAAGTGATCTGAGCTGGTTATACAAAAGGACTTTATTAACTGCAGCAGAATGCGCAGTAAAAATATCAGTATTTTCCTAATGTTTACATGGGATATTGTGCATCTGTTTACAAGACGCTAACAGGTCTAAGTGAAGCCTAACGAATAATTAAAGTGCAGAAGATTGTGCAGCAACGTTGCTTGCCTCTACCTACTAGGCCTACTTGATAAACACTTCGTTAGTGCAATCTTTGAAATCGTTGTCCTCTGTGAATTAATTTGGTTAGAACTTTTTATTATTCATTTTTCGTAATTGTAATATTTCAAAATTCGTGAAAATTAACCCTTCAATGGATCGATGGTTAAAATATGGGTTTCGTAAAAAAACTGAAATTACTAGTAATGCAGAAACTAGTGAAACAAAAGCATCTATAGAAGATACAGAAATTGCAGAAGATGCAGAACCACCAACTTCTAGTGTGATTAATCCACAAAAAAAGAAATCTGCTTCCACCGATTAGTGCAGACATCTATGAAAAAAGTAAATATGATCCTAATTATTTGTTATATGGTTTTACTAGTATTGGTGACGAAGAAGCCCCAGATGCCCTTTGCTTACTTTGTAACAAAATATTAGCAAACAGTTCTTTAGCACCAGCAAAGTTACAGAGACATATGGAAACAAACCATCAGACTTTTAAAAATAAAGATATTTCTTTTTTGAAAGAAAACTTGAAAGTCTGAATAGCTCTAGAAGTGTCTTATTAAAAAAATGTAAAACAGACAATGAAAATGCAACAGAAGCGTCATATAAAGCATGTTACCGCATTGCTCTTGCTGGTGAGACACATACTATCGGTGAATCACTTATAAAACCTTTATTAAAAGATATAATATCTTGCGTGTTTAATGAAGATTCTGTTCAGAAAGTTGAGGCTGTATCTCTTTCCAAAAATACGGTGTCAAGACGTATTAATGATATTGCTAATGACATTCAAAATGAACTTATTTCACGATTGCGTGTATGTGATGCTTATGTATTACAAATAGATGAGTCCACAGACGTTGCTGGACTAGCAATTTTACTTGTGTTTGCTAGATATGACTTTAATAAGAAAATTGAAGAAGATTTGCTTTTTTGCAAAAGTTTAGAATAGCATACCACAGGAAATGATATATTTAATTGCATTGATAATTTTATGAAAACGCACGATATAGGCTTTGAAAAATGTATTTCAGTATGCAGCGATGGAGCAAAGGCAATGACAGGAAAATTAGCTGGCGCTGTAACACGAATCAAGAATGTTGCAAAAAACTGCAACAGTAATCACTGCATTCTTCACAGATATGCAGTAGTGACAAAAAGGATTCCAGCTTCATTAAAGATAGTTTTGGACGAAACAGTGCAGATTATCAATTTTATTAAGTCTCGGCCATTGCAATCACGAATTTTTAAGGCCTTGTGTGAAGATCTGGGTAGTCTTCATAACACACTACTTTTACATACAGAAATTAGGTGGCTCTCACGAGGAAATGTTCTTGTGAGAATGTTTGAATTGAGGAGAGAATTGTTGTCTTATTTTATTGATCATAAATTTAGATTATCTGACAGATTAACAAATATGGCATGGCTAGCAAGGATTGCATATTTAGCAGATATTTTTTCAAAATTGAATGAAACATGTCTATCTCTGCAAGGGAAAGAAGTAAACATTTTTCAAGCGCAAGATAAAATGGTATCTTTATCACGTAAATTGCAGTACTGGATCTCAGATGTGGAACAAAATACTCTTGACTGTTTTCCGCTTCTTAGTGACTTTCTCCAAGAATCCGAAGTGGAATTAGATGTTGAAATCCTCAATGATATTAAAAATCATCTCAACAGCTTATCAGAATCTCTAATTGAGTATTTTCCAAATTTGAAGAACAAAGACCATTACTGGGTACAGAATCCATTTCAAAGTTAAAGAAAAGCCAACAGGATTTCTAGCAGTGGATTATGAAAATTTAATAGAAATTACTTCAGATACTCAGTTAAAGGCCAAGTTTGAAGAAGTTCCGGTAGCTATTTTCTAGGGAAATTTAAGTGACGAATATCCGGAATTATCAAAAGGAGCCATACGAGTGATATTGCCATTTGCAACAACATATTTGTGTGAATCAGGATTTTCAAGATATGCGAGCACGAAAACAGAATATCGCAGCAGACTGGATGCTGCACCAGATATGAGAATTCAATTATCCAAAATTAAACCAAATTTCCAGAGGATACTGGAGTCTAAGAAGCAGAAGCATTCTTCCCATTAGGTATTCATTTGATTTTTGTTAAACTAAATTATGTACAAATTTACAAAAATTAAGGTGTTTTTTATTCGAATTTTTTTATTTATTTTTTAAAATAAATAAGTTCTCTTTTTATCCCACAATTTGTGGTTTTTAATATTCTTGAATATAGGTAGGGGTTCCACGCTTTTTTAAATAATGTCAAAGGGTTCCGCGGCAAAAAAAGTTTGGGAACCACTGATCTAGAGGATCAAGTCATAATGGACTACTATCCACAAATCAATAGTTGTTTAAAAAATTAGATAAATAAAATTTCAGTTCATTTGATAATTATGTGCTAAGCCTGGCAAATATTCTAAACAGTCTCTTTCACCATACTCCAGCACGATTTTCTTTATTCTTGCCTCCATGTCACGATATTTTTTTAGCTTCAGTGTCTGGTGATGGCCAGCAATAAGTTGTTCCATATACAAGTCACGACCTTTTTGTACTGTAACTAACGACTCAATAAACTTCCATATAGTGGGATGATGAGCTCCAAGTTCAAAGGCAACTTTCGGTGTGCAGCTTCGGCGTGGTTATTTGTCCTATCTTCGTCATTGATAGTTGTCTTGTTTACACTCCACATGTCATGGGGGAACAAGGGGACTCTTCTGCTGGTGCCACTCCTATTGTAGAGTCCAATATAATTAAATTCAAACCAGTTCAGTATTGGTCGCAATTCTTGTGGCAATTCATTGGCAAGTGCTTGTACATGGGCATCAATGTCAGCAATTGGCATAAAAGCAAGAGCAATTACAATTTTTGCTTTTAGTGCAAAGTCAGAATCGGTTTTGTATTGCTGGGTGGCTGCAATTGCAGTAATATGTCTTTGCATGCTCTGCGCCAAATGAAAGAAACAGTCTTTGATCCTAGCTTTAGGAAAACATTCTCTCATAGCAATGATAGCTGCCTGCTCAAAATCACAATGGATACACTGTAGAGGGACATTTGGCAATAATGACTTAACCATTTCAAACATGCGTGTATACGTGCAACGCTGTTTATTTGGTAGAAGTGCATAAAATACATATATATATATATATATATATATATATATATATATATATATATACTGTATATATATATATATATATTTATGCTGTGATCATCGAATTGCTTATACTTCCGTCTTGTGAGGAATTAAACAAATGAAAGAAAAAGTAAACGGAATACATGTGGACGTATTTACATGTACGTAACTATGTACGTAATCATGATCATCAGGGGACATGCACGAATGCACAAAGTATTGTACACATATAGTTGATTATACCCCTGTAGAGGGGAACATTAAAGACGTTTCGGCCGATATCGCCACCGGGTACTTGTTTAACAAGTTACAACTAATTAACTTTAAATAAATTTTTAGCTAAAAAAATTTTAGTTCCATTTTTTAATTTAATCTTACCACATCCCATTTTATTATATGTATTATCTTTTCTGCCTTTGTCAAAATCCACATTTGTACTTGATCTTTTTAAATCTTAACGCATCTCAATTTATTACATGTATTTTCTTTTCAGCCCTAGTTAACCCTTCGTTAGCTTACATACGTAGCCTATGCTAGGCTGCATGCGTAAGGCCATGTAACCTAACCTTCGTTAGTGGGGCCTCAGATGGTACATTTACTGTTGCCAGATGTAAGATAATTCTGCTCAGACATGACATGGAGGGTTAAAGCTTAAGAATCGTCATTCGAGACTCGCCCTTCACAATGGCTATAATTATTTTGAGCAGAAGAGGAAAACAAAAGTATTTTCACAATGGTTATATTTACGTGTTTGACAAATAATCCAAAACCGATGAAAGTGTTAAATTTTGGCGATGTAAACAGAGGAGTCGTTGTAATAGACGAATTCACACGAGAAATGGCATAGTAATTAATGAAATAAATAACCACACGCATTCTGCTTCTGCTGCAAATATTGAAGTAGCTAAACTAAAGACTACTTTGAAACATCGTTCTTATTAACCAGTGTGTTGCTAATGTGCCTCAGTCGGTCCAGGCATCTTTGCACAGGGCAGCATGAAGAAACTAATTCGACGGAGACGAAATGATATAAGTGCTGCACCTCCGAATCCAATTGACCTTGAACACTTAATTATCCCTGATCAATACAAAATATATAAGCCTGAGAACGGGAGAGAAGAAAACTTCCTCTTAGCAGATAGCGGCCTAGGAAGAGATCGAATAATCATATTTGGCAGGGAGACCTGGCTGCAGCATCTAGTATCTTCGATATGGTATGCAGACGGTACGTTCAATATATCCCCTATTTTATTTTCACAAGTATATTGCATTTTAGCGAAAAAGCATGGTGGGGTTCATCCAATATTTTATGCACTTCTACCAAATAAACAGCGTTGCACGTATACACGCATGTTTGAAATGATTAAGTCATTATTGCCAAATGTCCCTCTACAGTGTATCCATTGTGATTTTGAGCAGGCAGCTATCATTGCTATGAGAGAATGTTTTCCTAAAGCTAGGATCAAAGACTGTTTCTTTCATTTGGCGCAGAGCATGCAAAGACATATTACTGCAATTGCAGCCACCCAGCAATACAATACCGATTCTGACTTTGCATTAAAAGCAAAAATTGTAATGGCTCTTGCTTTTGTGCCAATTGCTGACATTGATGCCCATGTACAAGCACTTGCCAATGAATTGCCACAAGAATTGCGACCAATACTGAACTGGTTTGAATTTAATTATATTGGACTCTACAATAGGAGTGGCACCAGCAGAAGAGTCCCCTTGTTCCCCCATGACATGTGGAGTGTAAACAAGACAACTATCAATGACGAAGATAGGACAAATAATCACGCCGAAGCTGCACACCGAAAACTTGCCTTTGAACATGGAGCTCATCATCCCACTATATGGAAGTTTATTGAGTCGTTAGTTACAGTACAAAAAGGTCGTGACTTGTATATGGAACAACTTATTGCTGGCCATCACCAGACACTGAAGCTAAAAAAATATCGTGATTTGGAGGCAAGAATTAAGAAATTCGTGCTGGAGTATGGTGAAAGAGACTGTTTAGAATATTTGCCAGGCTTAGCACATAATTATCAAATGAACTGAAATTTTATTTATCTAATTTTTTTAAACAACTATTGATTTGTGTCCATTATGACTTGATCCTCTAGATCGAGAGTTTCTATCTTTAGTTTTTAATTGATAATTAATTAGTTTTAAATTGTTCTTATGTTCTTGTGGTTCGGAACCCACGTAAAATTGTAGGTCCCCTCCGCCACCACGGAGGACATGCACAATACACAATTACGAACGCAGTTAGGTAGACCAGCAATGAGTGGATCCTAGGTTCTTTGTTGGTCTGAAACATTATAACATTATAAGAAAATATATATATGTATATATATATATATATATATACACATACTCATATATATACATATATATATACACACACACACATATATATACACATATATATATATACATATACACACACACATATATATATATACACATATATATATACACACATATATATATATATATATATATATATATATACATATATATATATATACACATATACATATATATATACATATATATATATATATATATATATATATATATATATATATATATATATATATATATATACATACATATATATATACGTATATATATATATATATATATATATATATTATATATATATTATAATACATATACATACGTATATATATATATGTATATATAGTTAATCAGTTTTAAACGGTGCCGATATTGTGAGTTAATTGATAGTGCATAGCGGTATTTCTTTTTAAAAAAGTAAAAATCGCGGCGTATACCAAAAAAGTGAATAAAATCAAAGTGAATTAATATATACAGCATTTGTTTTTGTTATTTTTCCGAGTCTCTTTGTGAGGAAAGTTTTGTTTTCTGAAGTGCTCGCAAATATCCCCCCATTATCCCCCGCAGCCACGGTCGAGAGGACCAATCAGTGAGAAGTATACAGCGTGCCACATCCCCTACCCTGGAGTAACGGAAAATTCTTTCCCTCACACAGCTTGAGTCATCCCCCATCCAATACCTCCCATAATACCCCCTTTTTGAGTCACTTCACCAACATGGAAATTAATGCATACATGCAACTCTGTGGAATTTGTACAACTGCAACAGCTGAGACAGAGGCGATCAGGTGCGATTTTTGTCAGCTACTTTTTGATTTTAAATGCCTAGAATGGGGAGATGAAAAAATCTCCCTTATAACGAACGCAAAGCAGTTTAATGGAATAAAATTTTTCTGCGAGAACTGCTTGACCGAATTAAACTCTTTTACGGTATTTAAAGCAGAAAGAGACTACGAGAAGAGAACGAAAGAGGAAAGTGGAAACAAAGAACAGTGGAAAACGGAAGAAACGGAGAAAGGCGAAATAGAAAGAATTCAAATACCGTCACAAAATGAGGCCGAAAACACACAGGCGACAAAGAGTGTAAAGACAACACACAGCATAAGGGCAACGAAGGACACAAACACAACTAGCACAAATAGCACAAATAGGACAAGACAAGAGGGCAGTGAAGTAAACGAAGTAAAACTGTCCCCCAATAAGGAGGAAAAAACAAAAGCCAAGAGTAAATATGGGGAAGGAATTATATGCAGGTATTATATAAAAGAAAATTGCAGATTTAAAAGAGGACAATGTATATATGAACATCCCCCAATATGCAATTTCTTCTATAATAATGGTCGTTGTAAATTTGGAGACGGATGTAAATTCTACCACCCGGACATTTGCAGAACTTACGCAAAATACGGAACCTGCAAATTCGGGAATAAATGCTACTATCAACATCTCCCGACGGACTCAACGAACAAAGGAAAAAGTTTAAATGACAATAGGAATAAAAATAACAATAGGAACAAGAATCGGAACACAATAAGCGAACAAGAAAATTTTTTCAACATCTCAGACACCTTACAAATGCTAAATGTCATCCACATGCAGTTGACACAGCTGGAAACCCCCGAGCCAAATCGCTACCGGGCAAGAAGCTACCAATACAAGTAGGAGGAAACGGATCTCTTTCGGAGGATCATAGAGCAACGAATCAAGCGATATCGAAGGAAAACGAACTTGAAGTGCACAAGGGGCAACGAAAAACAGAGAACATAAAAATTGTCCTGGCTAATATTCAAGGAATAAGACAAAACCAATCACTCAATAAGGTTTCGTACCTGAAAGGATTTATGGACGAAACAAGGGCGGACATCGCATGCCTCACAGAAACTCATCTTAAAGATTGCCAAGGAAATTGTGAAAACTGCGAACATTGTATTGATAAGAAAGAGATAAATATAGAAGGCTTCAACTTACTAAGAGCGGATAGAACGACGAGACGGAAAGGTGGCTGTGCTATATATGTACAGGAAGGTCATATGACAGAGACGATAATAAGTAAATCAAACAGCTATGTGGAACTCCTAGCAGTGAAAATAGAAAAACTAAACTTGATAGTAATAGTCATCTATAGACCTCCAAGCACCCCAACCGAAAAATTCTCGGAGGCCATTGATGACATTAGAAAGCTAATAAAGGCCATAAACCCTCCATCCCCCAATATAATGATCTGCGGAGACTTTAACTTCCCATTTATAAAATACAAAAAGGTGGATAGGAATATATATATTCACCAGGACAAGGGGGGCACAAGAGAAGATCAGGAACAAGCAAAAATGTTGATGGCTCTCCCAAACGAGTTTATGCTGACACAGGAGATAACAGAAAATACCAGAAAAAATAACTGCCTGGATCTGGTATTCACGAATAACACGAACTTGATTGCTGATATAAAAATAACCCCAACCATTATCTCAGACCACAACTTAATCGAGATATCAACAAATATGATGGCAGCATTAGAAGACAATACACATATTGTGGAAAGAAGTAAATTCGGGGCCTTTAACTTAAACTCGAAGACTATAAATTGGGAAGCAATTATATCGCACATGGCCCAAATAGAATGGAGAACAATTTTCGAGAATAAAACAACGGAAGAAATGCTAACAACTTTGGAGGAAAAAACGCTGAGAATTTTAGAAAAATATGCTCCGAAATCACAGCCAAAAGGAAAGAGGAGCTGGCTAGAAAGGCAAAAGACAAGACTATTCCGCAAAAGAAAGAGAGTGGAGGCGAAGTTAGGAAACTGCGGAGATAATGGCAGGAAAATAATAAAAGAAAAACTGGAGGGTATCGATAGGGAAATACAAGCCCTGATTAAGGACCATACAGAGAGGGAAGAGGAAAAGGCGGTAGAAGCAATGAAGGAAAATCCAAAATACTTCTATAGCTATGCAAAAAGGAAAACAAAAACGCGCGCCGCTATTGGGCCCTTAAGGACGGGAAATAATGAACTAACCGACGATCCAAAAGAAATATCTGATACATTGAGAACTCAATATGAATCAGTTTTCAGTACCCCAAAAAGTGACAAAGCGATACCTGACATAAATGCATTCTTCACCTGACATAAATGCATTCTTTGAAGAGGAATTGCAAGGAGAGTATATAACAAACTTTGAGTTTACACCAGAAGATGTAGCGAGAGCTATAGAACAAATGAAACTACATTCAGCTGCAGGTCCGGACAATTGGAACGCATTATTGATTAAAAACTGTAAAAATGAAATAGCTACACCTTTATACTGGATATGGAGAAGATCCCTAGACACTGGGGAAATACCGAGCATCTTGAAAAGAGCAAACATTGTCCCTATATATAAAGGAGGGCACAGATCTCAAGCAAAGAACTATAGACGAAAGAAAGGAAACACAAAAAGGTGCTGAAGCGCTTTCGTCTAATGACATCCTCAGGAACACTGAAGTACATAAAAGGTTACGGCCTATATATAGGTTACAGAAAGAAAAAAAAGAAAAATAAATAAATAAATAACATACATACACCCAAACATATATATATATATATATATATATATAAACATACATATCTACACACACACACATATATATATATATATATATGCAATAAACAGAGAAGTAAAAAAAAAATTAAAAATTAAAGGATTAACAAAGAGTCATACAGATTTGTAAGGTTAAATATCGATTTTTAGCACAAGATTAAATGAATTATAAAAATACAAATTTATACTGGAAATCTGCCCGGGTTTTAACACTTTGCCTTTTATAGTCAAGTTTCGATATATATAAAAATAAAATGAAGATTAAAAGTTAATAAAGTAGCATACAAGTTTACCAAAGATTTAGCGTCCTACCCTTTTTATCTAAATCTGTTTTGAAGGAATTCAAAACAACAGGATCGAGTTGAAACAGACCTTTGCTTATGTTGAAGTTATTTGAAAGTTGGATAATGGCAGACTCAAGAATATTCCTATTAACAATGTTGCTAGAGTGAAATAAAACTGAAGCATTATTCCAATCAATACAGTGGCATAACTCTGACAAATGGACAAAAAGAGCACTGGACAACTGTCCTGTTCTAACGGAATATTGATGCTGTTTTATACGTGTGTGCAAATCCTTTCCCGTTTGACCTATGTAAAAGGAATCACATTGTTTACACCCAATTTTGTAGATAATGCCTGAATTATTGGTAGGGCTATTTTTTACTATGATATTTTTCACAATATTGTTATATGAAAATACTACATTAATATCCAAAAGTTTAAGTACATTAGCAACGCCTAAAAAGCCCTGGAAAAATGAAAGCACTAAAATATTTTTTGACAAAGTACGAGTGTTATTATTGACACGATAGAAAGTTCGTTTTGCCTTGTTGAGACAAGATTCCATAAACGCAGATGGATAACACAGATCACTTCCAATACCGTTGATTTTTTCCAATTCGGCATCGATGTATTTCGGACTGGCGATCCTAAGGGCGCGGAGAAACATTGATGAAAAAATGGCCTTCTTAGTGGGGGTGTCATGTCCTGAGTAAAAGTGTACGTAGGACAAATTGTTTGTTGTTTTCCGATAGATACTAAACGATATTTTGTGTATCTGGCCAATCAATCGTGACCTGGATAACTTCCTCCTTCAGTTAAATGATCAAGTCCCCTCCATTAAGTTTACTTTAGAAGTAAAAATAAGATAAAAATGCATTTAACTTCCGTTTCTAATTAACTCGGCAGACCCGGAAAACATCAGATCTGAAAATCTGCGTTTTAAGATAAAAATATGGCTTCCTCTTCCTATATCCTGTTTTTCTATTTATGATTATTTTTTATTATTTTTTAAAATTTTTATTTGGAATCTTGCAAAATTCTGATTCCGTGTTTAAAGTGGGAAACGTAACCTTCAAACTGCACTCCCCCAAAATTTAGACTATATATAAAGCATGTAATGGCAAAATAAGGGCAGACTTCAATTACTTCGGTCACTTCGATCATTTCACTCCCAGAGGAGGGGGCAGAGGTCCCTTGCCCCCTTAATTTTTTTAATTCAGCCCTGAGCCATGGTCGAAAGCGGTCGAACCTCTACACCTGTAAATTCAGAGCACTACCTGTACATTTTTAGAAGTAAATTACAGTAGAAGAAAGTTTTTTTATCTTTTCCTTCGAGCCGTGCTCTCGTCCGAGAACTCAGTCAATAAAGTAAATAAACATAATTTCCCGATACAAAAAGAATCGGAGAAACCTCAAAGACTTTAATAATCCTCTCAGAATCCTCCTAGCCACTATAGAAGAACTCGGAGAGTAGTATAAAAGAAACTACTACAAGTAACAGATCCGTTACTGCCACCTAACTAGAACCCCCGTCGACTTCGAACCAACCCAGGCCATAGACGGAGGGGTTGACATGTATATATGTGTATATATATATGTGTATAGATATATGTATGTTTATGTGTCTAAAATATTTAGAGTGGGTTCAGGGATTCTTGAAATATACTCCTGACGGCATAAGTGATCGATAGTGTATAAGAAATCAATTAAAAACTATTGGAACGTAACCACAAAATCAACCAAAATCGACGAGAATGAATAATTGATTCATGTTCGATCATGGTAATTATGTATTCTATTAAAAGTATATATATATATATTAGGGTGTCACTTAAATGCAAAGTTTGAAATTTTCATGCTGACACCCCGCGAACTATTCCATTGGTAAAAAAAACATGGTGACTGAAAAATCTTTTTATTTGAATAACTATAAAAGGTCGCCCCCGCCTTCCAAAGTTTAATGCTTGCGCGGCGTCTCCATAATCGTTCATTAGATATCTATATATCTCTATATATGTGTGTGTGTGTATCTGTGTATGTCTGAATATCTGAGAAATAAAGTGAACAGTACTTAACGATTCACCGTTTCTCATTTCAGCTACGTGATTTCTGGTGATGGAAACCCGGAAGTGTATATACCTATTAGGGGCAGCGGTTGATGAGGTGAAAGGATGCAAGCTTCCTTCCTACAGGCAAGCATTCGGTTACTTCCTTTACCTTCACCATGAAAAGAAAATGACAATACGTGACGCGTTGAGGAAGTCACTTCGAGCAGTGATGTCCTTCTGGGAGAAAGCTCACATTCCAACCAGACTCGAGACACACTGCGTCAGCAAACTGGATAAAGTGTTCGAGGAGTGGAAAGGACTCAAAAAACACGCCTCAAGGACGAGCGATTCACACAAGACGAAAGAAAAAGAATTTATGAACGCCTCGATCGTCTCTTTGACATCGCCCACGCTGATTGTGAGAAATTGGTCAAGTACCCAGAGGATTGGGAGTTCCTCCAGCAGCAGCGCCAGAAAGGACGTCCAGGTTCAATGGCAGGTTTGGACATGACCCATCAGCGCCAAGTCAAAGATTGTACTCGACGTCGGGAGGAAGAGGAGAAACGAAGAAAGCGATCAGCAGCTGAAATGGAGGCAGTATCCAACGAAGCGGTTTTGGAGTCCTCATCCTCCAGCTCAGATGATAGCGAAGAAAAAGGAGCATGTGGTGGTTCGTTAGCGTCTAAACAAAGAGCAACGAAGAACATCATGACATCGGAATTGGCGGCAGCGCTTGATCGCACGCAACTCTCGTCAAGAAAGGCCACATATCTGCTGTTTGAGGCAGCTTCCAGCTTAGGGCATGATGCTAGCGACTACAACATCAATCGTGGATCCATTCATCGTCAGCGTGAAAAATTCCGTACCCTTAAGGCTCGGCAACTGAAGAGCGAGTTCCAAGGCAATAGTCCGTTGACTGTTCACTGGGACGGAAAACTCATGCAAGATCTGACGTCACGAGAATATGTTGACCGCTTACCTATTCTTGTATCTGGCTCCGGGAGAGAGCAGCTCCTCGGGGTGCCAAAACTTCTGTCAGGAACCGCGCTGGCACAAACAAATGCCATCATAGATTGCCTGAATGAATGGGGAGTGACCGATCATGTCAAATCTATGTGTTTCGACATAACCGCGACAAACACATGCCACCTTGGAGGAACTTGTGTTCTTCTGGAAGAAAAAGTTGGACGTGACCTGTTACACTGCGCGTGCAGACACCATGTACTGGAGTTGGTGCTACAGGCGGCATTCGCAGCATCGCTAGATTCAGTATCTACCGGTCCAGAAATTCTGCTTTTCAAGCGCTTCCATGATTATTGGACCCGCATTGACCAGCAACAGTTCCAAACTGCGGACACAGATGCGTTCACCAAAGCAGCTATTTTTAAGCATAGAACGGAGCTCATTGAGTTTGCAAAATCACAAGCACTTCAAGTTCGTGATGACTATCAGGAATTCCTCGATCTTTCCGTCATCTTTCTTGGAGGAGTTCCATACAAGGGACTAAACTTCCGCTATGCACCGGGCGAGATGGATGGCTAAGGGGCTCTATGCCATCAAGATCTGGCTCTTCCGAAGACAGTTTAAACTGACGAACACTGAGGAACGCGGAATTCGAGATATCTGCCTCTTTTCTGTTCTAGTTTACATGAAAGCGTGGGCAACAGCTCATCTGTCCATCGAAGCTCCGCTGAATGATTGGGAATTGATGAGGACGCTCCTTCGATACCCGCACAAGAAGATCTCTGATGGTACCACCAAGAAGCTGTCTGCGCACCTGTGGTACCATTCGGAGGAGGCAGTGGGTCTGGCGTTCTTTGATGAGAGGATATCGATGGAAGTGAAGTGCAGCATGGTTGCAGCGTTAGATCAAGAAGCCCCTCACATGCCGCCAAAACGACCTTTGGTTCTTGATACTATGTTCCTGAGTGACAGCAAAGGACTGGAGCAACTGATCACAAAGAACACCCGAGGATTCTTCTCAAAACTTCAGTTGCCAGATTGCTTTCTGCTCCACCATCCCAGTTCATGGACGTCAAACTCTGAATACGTGCAAGCTCGGGATGTGGTCTCCAAACTTGCAGTGGTGAACGACAGAGCAGAACGGGCCGTGGCTCTGGTGAAGGAGCTGAACGGAAAGTTGACAGTGAAAGAAGAACAGCTCCAGTTCCTCGTTCAAGTTGTCACTGACCACAGAAAGCAACACCCAGCTCCGAACAAATCAGCATTAGTGAGGACGCGAAAGAACTAATCACTGATCAGCGTATGAGCACCAATTATTCTGCTACTGTATATGTATTTTATTTCTCAAAGTTTTGCTTTTGTTGCTTCTCCATTTTGTACCATTATTCGCCAAATTATGTCTTCTATTTTGATTATATAATAAACTGTTTGTATTCTTTGCGTTTTTAAGTGTCTTACTTTCGTTATTTCACCAAATTGCCTTGTTTTTTATTATCTGGTTCGGCCCAAGCTGTGAACACTGAACAGCTTGTTGACGTCAACAAATGGGTCTTGTTTTCAGTGACGAGGGCGACCTTTAAATGATGACCAATCAGGACCAAATTTCTCTTCCGTAGGTTTTACACCAAATGGAACA
>JAJOZX010002555.1:525000-537500 GCA_023014485.1 Bathynomus jamesi
TCTATATACTTGACTTGGTTCATATTCCCCTCAACAATGCTCAAACGACTAGTTCCATGCACAGAAATTGCTCCCCAAACCATGATCTTTTGTGGAAATTTCACCGTTTTCATCAGACACTCAGGCAAAAATTCTTCTCCAGGCCTCCTTCTTACACTTTGAACACGATCGTCAAGCACGGCAATCGTTGACTCATCGGAGAACACCACCTGCAATCAAAGAAAGCCCTGTGAAAGAGTCAGTGCATAGCGTATGAAGTACAGCTAAAACGAAGTACAGTATGACTTGCTGCTTTACAGATATTTTTACTGCAATTTTATCACGTACTGTAAATACACTTCTATGCATACTGTATTTACTGTATTAACATTCTATTTAATGTTAAATATTATTCTTACCTGTTCCCAATCCTCACTAGTCCAGTTAATGTGTTCCTTTGCCCATGCAAAACGTGCCTTCTTCATAGCCTCAGTGAGCCTGGGCTTCTTCCTTGGGCGGTAGGCTTTGAAGCCGGCAGTTAGAAGCCTCCTGTTGACTGTTCTACGACTAATATTGATGCCATCAGCCGCTAGACTACTGGAAATGTTTTTGCAAGTAGCTCTTCTATTTCTAAGAGACAAAATTGCAATCTGTCTATCAGTTCTTGGAGTCGTTACCCTTTTTCTGCCGCATCTTCCAACCCTTTTGGGGCCTACATTTTCTCCAAATACCATTTTTTTCTTAATACGAAGTACTGACTGTGGTGAAACATGGAGTTTGGCAGCGATTTCCTTTTGTTTAAATGTAGAAGTTAATAAAACCTGTATTTGCCCAATTTTCCGTGGACTCAAGTCATTCTTTCGCCCCATTTTCAAATTCACTTAAAAACTGTAACAAATAATTGCCGAAATTGGGTAAATACACTATTTAAATTAAACGGTAGTTACAATGACACGTAAAAGAAAGAGAAACACACCCGCATCGCACGACAACCAAACGACAACTGACGAACAAACACGCTTCGTTCGACTAAAGAATTATGCAAACAAATGGTTCATGGCATGCCGAAGCGTGTCGCAGCCATTATGGCAGCTAAGGTGGGTCAAACTAAGTACTAAACTATTGCTAAATAATGACCATGTATTCTTGTGTAGAAATAAATAACTTTTCAACATTTAAAATTGGTTTAATTTAACATTTTATACCAAAAAATGAAATTTTAAAAAAATTTCTAATAATTTGGCCAGTACTGTATAATATATATATATATGTGTATATATTAGGGTGTGTCAATTTTGTCAACTTTTTTCAAATCAATTTTGGTAATGAAAATATAGTCTTTTCATGTCAAAACTTGAAATTGGCCAACCAAAATGAAATAAAATAACCCTTACCTACATCAATTTTACCTTAAAGTTTCAGAAATTGACTCTTTTACTAAATAATAGGACATAAATTGATTAACTATTCATCTGTCACAGAATTATCCCACTGATCGCATATGGAGTGTTTTCAAGGTCATGTAGTTGTTGTACAATGTACAAGTCACAACATGAATAGAACTGTCCCTCACTCTCAGTCCTCAGTTGCCTCTTAGATGTCATAGACGGTGGTTTGCTGTTATTGCTCTTGTACCTACTTCATAGTTATTCTACTAGACGAATACTACAGGTTAACTGTAAGTATGGATTATTGATTATTACAATTATTTATTATTATCATATTCTGCTGTCTAATTATGTTGTAATCCCATGAAATATTTTTTTATTGAATTTTAGAACATCGAATGACTAAACTTTGAAACATCGTAATTGATATAAAATACTTAAATGTTTTCTTTCTTTTCAGATATTACTAAGATGCCAAAATTGAAGACAAGAGGTTAGTCGTCATGCCACTTGAGTCTGTTAGTCGGTACAGGCAAGGAGCTTCCCGTTTCAGAAGTACCAACAGTGCGAGACATGCTGAGACTAGGGTTACTCCTTCGTGAACAAAATACAAAGGATAGAAGGAACTACACAGAGAAAGAGCTCATAAGGGACATGATTCCCCCTCTTCTGCATCAGTGGAAAAAAGCTGTGTTATTCAAAGCACCTGTACTCAATCAGTATAGAACTGTTGAGCTAAAATTAACAAAGCTGTGGCACAAAGCAGTTGAGACATCACTTGGTAAAGGAAAACTAGCAAAGAAAAAAAAATTTCTTCACACACTTGATACTCTTCTGACATTTTTAACTGCCAGTGTCCCATAGAGTTGTGTTCTGAAGCCAATTGTTCTCCCTCATGCAGAAGAGAACCTCACCCTCACATTGATTGACGCTGTCCTCGTGAGAAGAAGATCCCTGTTTTGGAGCTGGCTTTCATAAAGGCGCAGAGAACAACGGCAGGAGGCCAAGGAAGTATGCAGATTGGTTCGGCAGATTATTCAGAAACCAAAAAACAGCTTGTTATTGCTAAGAAAAAAGAGAAAATCCGAGAGAGGGAAGAAAGGAAGAAAAAGAAGAGTGAAGAAGCCACCCAAAGAGATGAAGAGCTCTATCAAGAGGTTTCTCACTTCTTTGAAAGCTCTTCAGATGAACAGAAAGAAGCAACATCAGATGATAGCTCCAAAATGCCATCTGAACCTTCGCCGAAGAGAATGAAACACAACACTAAAGACATCTCAAACATTGCCGCTTGGATAGATGCAGGCCTCATCATCCGAGAGGATACATCCTTAGTGACAGAGCATAATAAGATAAGAAGAGCACAAGAAAAAATAATGAAGGAAATATCTGATCAGCATGAAAAAGATTTGAAGGAGGAAGGTCTCTCTTGCCTTTTGTTTAATGGAAGAAGAGATGACACAAAAGTTCTCCTACAGGTAGAGGGAATGGACAGAAAGTTTCCCGGTCTCATCAAAGAAGAACACTATTCTGTGTGTTCCGAACCTGGTGGCAGCTATTTGTTTCATTTTGTTCCTGAAGCAGAAGTAGAAGGCAAGAAACATGCAAAGGCAATTGCTGATCAAATAATATATTGGCTTCAAGAAAGAAAACTTGACAGTTCACTGCAGGCCGTTGGTGGAGACTCAACTGCGGTGAACACTGGATAGCAGGGCAGTGTCATGACGTATTTAAAGAAAAAACTTGGGTGAAGGCTTGTTTGGATTGTATGTGATTTGCACATAGGGGAACTACCTCTTCGTCGTCTCATCCAGGAACTTGATGGTCCTACAAAGAACAACAACAAGTGGTCAGGTCCCCTTGGCAACATGCTAGATGAAGCAACGGAATTAGAAATAAATAAAAAATTTCCAAAGGTCGAAGTAGGCCCTCCCCTTCCAGTGTTTTCTGAAGAAGTTATCAAAGACCACAGCACGGATCAATCTTACGCTTATCGTATTGTTCAAGCAATCAGATCAGGAGAGTTGCCTCAAAATCTCTCTCTTGGAGATTGGACCCGTAAGTCACAGTCGTTGGTTAACTACAACGATTCGTTTCTGCAGGATTTGGGTTTCCAAACATGCACTGAAGGGCAAAATGCTATTATTATTATTGGGTTTTATCTTCCTCACTGGTTCAATGTAAAACTTAATCCAATGTGGATGGAGGGGCCCAACCACATCTTGTTTCAATTACAGCTACTGAGAACCCAAAGGAAAGTAGTGGTGGACATCGTGTTACCTGTGGTGAGAAGGTCCGCTTGGTATGCTAGGCCAGAGGCAGTTTTGCAAGAAATACTCTGCAGCCAATGTACCAAAGAGCGAACTGAGGCTGTGGAAATCATTCTAAAGCTTAGAGGAACATCACTAGATGATGACCAGCTGCGAGACTGCCCTGTTCAGACAAGGAAGGTACCTCCAATAAACAATGCCACGAAATTGTCTGAATTAGTTAACTTGGGTTCGGAAGTTTTGGAGCCACCACTGACAACATGTATAACAAACAAAGATTTAACACAACTTAAAGAGGCCCCAATGCAAGTGCCAAAGTGGCCTTCTCACACTCAGAGTGTGGAGAGATGTGTGAAAATGGTCACAGAAGCAGCTAGTCAAGTTTACAGTCACAAGAGGAGAGAAGGCTACATCAAAGCGCAAGTATCAAGCCGAATGCTGATGTCAAGGAACCGCAGCAAAAAGGACATGACTGCATTGGTTACTTTCAAATAAAGACTCTGAATGATATCTTATTGCCACTTTAAATGTTGATAGGATGTTTGCGCATATTTGTTATTTTGTTACGAATTTACGGAAAAATGGAATTTTTTAATTAAAATTTATGTAGGTAGGAGTTATTTTTTATTGTTTTTGAAGCAAGGATATTATTTTGTATGCCAAATGATTACATTAAATTGCTACCAAATCACATGATTTTCAATTTAGTCATTTTACTCCCAAAATTGACACACCCTAATATATATATATATATATATATATATATATATATATATATATATATATATATGTGTGTGTGTATATATATGTATATATATATGTATATATATATATGTGTATATATATATATATATATATATATATATATATATATATGTGTGTGTGTATATATATATATATATATACAGTATATGTGTATATGTATATATATATGTATATATATATATATATATATATTATATTATATATATATATATGTGTATATGTATATATATGTATATATGTATATATATATATGTGTGTGTGCGTGTATATGTTATATATATATATATATATATATATATATATATATGTGTGTATAAATGTATATATGTTCATATGTAAAAATGAACAATGAATAATCCATATTCATTTTTACATGAGAAACCAAAATCGCCTGATGCGATTTTGGGTAAAAATTTTATTTGTAGCTTTCTATTATTGTTTGTCACAACCCTACGATCTACCATTTGTATAGTTTAGTCGTATCCATTTTCCATTTTTCATTTGCTATAGAATGTATTATAATTAATTATGGTTGTCTTGCATCTCACCCTCGTCCCTAGATTATGCATACACATTGCATATAACAGGATCGGAACCCGTAGTTGTACTTTTTAGTCCTTAATATCCACTCTTTGTCTGTAATTCGTTTCTTTTAAATCCTCACAATAATGACTTATACACTATGACGTCATAAAATAACTTAAATTTCCTTCACGGTTTCCATACCTTGAACACTGAATCACGTGTTTAGGATTTGGACATCTTCTGTATTCAATATATGGTAAATTCTTTAATAATGATAATAAAAAACATTCTCTATACGTCATTATTTATATGTTCTATCCTACTTATTGTCTGTTGATGCCTATCAACCTATCAGTCTACTGTATGTTTACGCATGTCTATATTATGCACACAACCTATTGTGTTACGAACCAATATGTGTACAAAACTTGTGCATTCGTACATGTCCCCTGATGATTACGTACATTGTTACGTGCATGTACAATTGTACATCCGTTCACGTGTATTGTTTTTATTTCTTTTCTTTAAATTAATTAATTTCTCGCAAAATATTCATAAATGCTTAGGCAAGTGGTCGAATTCCGCTAATCAGCATAAATCGAACATCTGAAAACGAAAAATCTTCTCTCGCTCTAATTTCAATTTATAACACATCATCATGCGTTATGTTAAATCATGTGTCATGTATATATAAATATATACCGTATATGCCCATGTACTTTGTGTTGTACTAATAACCATATATAATAACCATATATAAATATTTAAAAAATGTGAGAAATGTAAACGACGTAATGTACTTTAATAAAATTGTAATTAAATGTAATAAATTAGTATAATGTAATGCACTTTAATAAGGATAATTAACGATAATAAGCGAATGTGAATCGTTGATAATTGCAATCATAATTGTATTGAACCAAAATTACAACGTACTCATTGATGTTCTTAGATTGTACTTATGTACTACTACGAAATTATATCGCCTTTAGAAATGTATACTCGGCGGAAATACGATTAGTTTTTATTTTTTTTAATCTTTAATTTGAATCTTTCATCTGATCAAGTGTTTAAAAGGGGGGAAGCTTAACCTTCAAACTGCATTCCCCCTAAATTTAGATTTTATGTATAAAGCTTGTAATTGTAAAAGTCATTTCACTTCTATTACTTCGATTACTTCGATTAACACTCCCTTTTAGCAACCTCGCTGCGAGGAGGGGGCAGAGGCCCCTTGCCTCCTTAAATTTTTAGATTCCGGCCTGAGCCATGGTCGAAAGAGGTCGAACCTCTACCCCTGTAAATTCAGAGCACTATCTGTACATTTTTAGAAGTAAATTACAGAGAGAGAAACTTTTTATATAGTTCCCGATAAGTTATAAAAAGAAAATCGGCCTCGAGGCCTGTGGTGTAGTGGATAGCATATCTGACCGGCAATCGGAAGATCCTGGGTTCGATTCCCGGGCGGTTACCTCATTTTTCATTTGTTCGTTATTTCTCTTCCTCTTGTGCAGAACGCTCCTCTATACTTACGTCGTTTCTATACATTAATATACTGCGTGGTCATTGCAGTTAAATGTATATACGTGTATATATATACATATAGAAGTGTGTATATATATATATATATATATATATATATGTGTGTATGTATATATATATATATGTTTGTGTATATATATATATGTGTGTGTGTGTGTATATATATATATGTATGTATATATATATATATGTATATATATATGTGTATATATATATGTGTATATATATATATATGTGATCAGTCTTTCCTTGTGAACAGACGTGTTTTATCGAGTGTCGAGTGTTATCAATTGAATAAGTGGTTTTCGTTGAAGTGTTTTAAAAAAAAAGTGTTCCGTGCATTCTTAACAAAATTACTTCGTGCTACTAATCATTCATTAACGAATATATTTCATTTATTGACGTTATTCAGTACTATATTATTTGATCAAACCAAGGATACTGAACGTGGCTTCCCTTGTTTGGTTTTCAAATCAATCAGAAAACGTGCAGTCATAAGGTTGAAATTCCCTTGGTTTTCCTTTGTTGTTTTTCAAATCTATCAGAATCGTGGTTTCTTAAGGTTCATTTTTCCTTCACACACTACCTGACCTCCAAAAGGGTCACCTACCGTGGGAAAAAAAGGATTAAGTCAGTAAACAGCGACCAGATAAGTTTCATTTAATACTTTTTCTTTAACATTTCTTTCGTCGGTAGCTTAATTATATATTCATTTAGCATAAAATTGTGTTACAAGAACCTATTTCTGCGTTTCAAGAACAATTTTGCGGGTTTTCGCAGGTGACGGCACAATAAGCATGGCACCCCTGTCAAGTACTTGCAGTCGCTGTGAAGGGAAATTTGCTGCTTACGCGTTTACAATGGCTAATAATAATGATCAGTTAGTTTGCAGGTGGTGCTCAAGCATGGAAGTGCTGAGGAACGAGTTAGAACGTGAGAGGGAGGCCAGGGTGAGACTTGAAGAAAGCGTGATGCTCCTGACGGCAAAATTGGAATCCCTTGAGACTCCAGTTACGACCCCTCTTGCCTCAGTTTCTACTAATAATATGTAAATAGCCCTCTCTCTTCCCCTAGTTCTCAACCCTTCGTTCGAGTGCGAACTGGAGCCCCATTGAGAAAAGCAAAGACCTGTCTACCAGTAATAACAAGCAATAAGTTTTCTGTTTTAGGTTTCGAAGATGCTGATGAACAGGAAATACGGCTCGTTGGCGATTCCATTGTTCGAGGGCAGCTCGAGGAATTCTGTGGGAGAAACTCTCGTCGTAGGCGCCGTTACTGCTACCCTGGTACAAGGGTGGAGGATATAACTAATAGTGTTGACCATTTTACAGACGGTACCACCGAGGACACAACGTATGTTATTCATGTCGGTACTAATAACGTTTTAAATTCTAGATCGGAAGAACTGCTTGCTAGGTAAAGGGACTTATTAGAGCGATTAAAGGAGAAAACTAATAAGATTGTTTTAACAGGTATACTTCCTCGAATTATCCAACGAAGCGATTTCTACAGCAAGGCGACCTATATTAACAATAACCTAAAGTCTCTTTGCCAACAGGAAGGAGTGCATTTTGCAAATTTTTGGAACAGTTTCTACGGCAGGAGGGACTTGTTCCTCGAAGATGGACTTCATCTTAATGAAGTTGGAGCTGCGCGTTTAGGAAGACTATTTCATAATACTGTCTCTTCTTTTCAGGCTGCCGTAACCCGAACGGTCCCAGCGTAAATTCCACAAATTTCCCCTGCGCTCGCGAAGGTGTCGCAATTACAAACATTTTGAAGGTTCTATCCTTAAATGCTCGTAGCCTACGAAATAAAATAAACGAATTCTTTTCTTTAATTGCTTGTAAAGACTATGATTTAATTGCGATAAATGAATCGTGGCTTAGCACTGAAACACGTGACTTTGTAGGGGAGTATCAAATTAAAGGTTATAGACTTTTTGTTAAAAACAGAATAGGTAGGCGAGGAGGCGGTGTTATGTTGTATATCAAAGATAATATCGCGAACGTTGTAGAAGTAAAGCACTCAATTCCAGAACCGATAGATTCGACTATAGCAGAACTTAAATTGAACGATTTCAAACTTCTTGTTGCGGTTATATGTAGGCCCCGAAATCAAACAGCTGATACGGAAGAAGCGTTATATCCTGAACTAAAGAGAATAATCGGTAGTGAGCAGGCTTTAGTTATGGGTGACTCTAATTGCGCCAACGTGAATTACAATACAATGCAGGGAGACGCGGAAGGTAATCGTTTAGCTAATTTTCTCGAGGATAGCTTTCTTATTCAAAAGGTTGGGGAACCTACGAGGTTGGACAGTATTTTAGATTTAGTAATAACTACGGATGATAGGCTAATTGCTGAACTTCAAGTAATAGAACCGTTGAGCAATAGCGATCACAATATGGTAGAGTTTGTCCTCTCAGTAAGTCACTCGAAACCAACTAACTCGACTAAAATTCCTAACTTCCAGCACGCAGACTTCAGTAAATTTCGAAATAAATTTTCACACGTCAATTGGGAAAACGTAATGGGGAACTCCAACGCAAAACTAATGTGGGAATCGTTCTTAACGGTATTTAGGACTACAAATGAGGAATGTGTACCATGCAAAATTAAGCGTGCGAAAGTAAACAACAAGCCCTTGTGGATTACTTCTAGAGTACGAGACATTATAAAGAGTAGAGATAGGGCTTATAGGCAACATAAGTGCGATAAAGACAATTCGTTGTTACGAAACAACTACATATCTCTGAGGCGTGAAGAGAAAAGTGTAATAAAAAAGTCGATGCGCGAATTTGAAATCTCCATAGCTCGTGACGGTAAAGAAAACCCCAAGCGATTCTTTCAATACGTCAATAATAGAAATCCAGTAAAAAGTGTCTTAGGTCCATTGAAAAATGTAAATGGAGATCTAGTCTCTGAAAACAAGGAAATGGCTACCTTGCTAAACGAATTTTTTACCTCAGTTTTTACTATAGAAGATGTAACGAATATCCCTACGGTCATAGACATAATACCTTTTGATAATGGTAATATTTTGGATAATATTGTCGTTAGTGAAGGGGAAGTAATGCGCTATATTGATAAAATGAAAACGCGTAAATCACCGGGTCCGGATTCCATATATCCCATACAACTAAAAGAATTAAAAGATAGCATTGTTGTGCCGCTAACAAAGATTTTTAATGCGTCTATTTCTGAGGGGTGCGTAGCAGATAATTTCATGTTAGCAAACGTAACACCTATCTTTAAGAAAGGCGATAAAGGTGCAGCGGGTAATTATAGGCCAATCAGTTTAACGTCTGTTGTAGGTAAGCTACTGGAATCAATAATTAGGGATTGTATAGTCGAACACTTAGAAGTGCATAATCTGGTTAGAAATACGCAGCACGGTTTTAGGCGAAACAAATCTTGCTTAACTAATCTTTTAGAATTTTTCCAAAGCGTGGTTGACGTTTACGATAGACATCGGGAGGTTGATGTAGTGTATTTAGATTTTCAAAAAGCTTTTGACACCGTGCCGCACAAAAGACTCATTGAAAAAACTAAGGCTCATGGAATCAGGGGTGTAGTAATAAATTGGCTAGAAGAGTGGTTGCGAGGCAGGAAACAGAGGGTGGTCGTTGATGGAGCGGAGTCGTGTTGGGCTAATGTAGCGAGTGGCGTTCCTCAGGGTTCTGTATTGGGCCCCTTGCTTTTTCTTATATATATTAACGATTTAGATGTCGGCCTAGTCAGTACAGTTTCAAAGTTTGCGGATGACACGAAACTGGGTGGTAAGGCAATTAATGACGAAGATAGAGGTAAAATTCAGGATGATCTGAATAAAATCGTTGATTGGTCAGTCACATGACAAATGAGATTTAACGTGGATAAGTGCAAAATTTTGCATATGGGTTCGCGTAACGGTAATTTTGCGTATAGTATGTCAGGGAAAGATTTAACAAGCGTAGAGCAGGAAAAAGATTTAGGAGTTATAGTCACTGGTGATTTAAAAGTAGCGAAACAAAGTACAGCAGCGGTCAATAAAGCGAACAAAGTGTTAGGTTTTATAGCTCGAAATTTTTAGTACAAATCGCGCCGATATTATAGTTCCTCTTTATAAATCATTAGTTAGACCCAGTTTGGAGTACGCGGTCCAATTTTGGAATCCGCATATGCGCAAAGATATAGACAAAATCGAAAGAGTTCAAAGACGAGCAACTAAGATGATTCCGTCTCTTAGGTCAAAGTCGTACGAGGATAGGCTTAAGGAGTTAAAATTGACTACTCTCGAGACTAGGAGGTTAAGGGGTGATCTAATCCAGGTTTTCAAAATTATGAATGGGTTTGATAACGTAGATAGAGATAGCTTTTTCGAAATATCTCAATATAATAGGACTAGAAATAACAGGTGTAAGTTGACAAGTAGAAGGTTCGAGACAGCAGTTGCGAAAAACTTTTTTACGCATAGAATAGTAAATAGCTGGAATAGTTTGCCGGTAGAAGTACTTAGTAGCACGTCTATAAACATGTTTAAAAATCGATTAGACGCGCATGTTGATAGAAAGGGTATAGTTTAAGGTAGTAAAATTAAGGCTCTGTGGGGATAGATCCCACAGCTCAACACAAGTGTTGTGGGATATAGGGAGGCAGCGTCTTGGGTTAGGGGATACTCTCTGTCCTTACACACCCCATTTAAAGAGATTCCTCTGCCGAGCGGTGCACCCCATAGTACTGTGAGGTATTGAAAAACTTATGATCTTCACTTGCCCCACAAACACCTTGAAATGGGAGACCCATAATGGGTGCACACACATTTCTACATTACTGTACAGTCTTTGCAGCCACACCTACACTTTTCCTCGTAAGTGTATATATTCTAATGTATATGGTTGTAAATTTTGACTTGGTCCGCAATCGATATGGACCGTGACTTGATGGATACCGTAATGAAATTGACTGGATTCTTTGGATCTGATATATTTTCATGTCCGTTATAAATAGATATAGAGTGAAACATTTGTGGATAGTAGTCTATTATGACTTGATCCTCTGGATCCAGAGACTCTATCTTTAGTTTTAAATCGATAATTAATTAGTTTTAAATTGATAATTATTTAGTTTCGTAAAAATTGGTCGTTGCCAATTTACCGGCAGTTTTTACATAAATTTCTTATGTTCTTGTGGTTCAGAACCCACGTAAAATTGTAGGTCCCCTCCGCCACCACGGAGGACATACACAATACACGATTACGAACACAGTTAGGTAGACCAGCCATGAGTGGATCCTAGGGTCTTTGTTCGTCTGAAACATTATAACATTATAACATTATATGTATATATATACAGGGTGTCCCAGGAGGAAATGTCACGAATGCACCATTTCACTCTTTGGGTATTTCTAAGTAGAAAGTATTATATCGATATGGGTCTGATTCCCAACCGTTACCGAGATACAGGCCCCTACATTTGGGTAATTAAAACATAATAAAAAGGCGATCTTAGATACTATTTAATGACACATGTGGTTTACAAAAAGTACAAACATACAGTACACTATTGCACTTATTGCAGAATGATTTCAAAGTGACCCCCTCCTTCTTCAATGCACGCGGCGAGCCTCCGATCCATCGAGTCTTGCCAAGGAAAACGCGGAAGTTCATTTCTGAGGTTTATGAACGCATCCTCTATACGTGCAACCAACTGCTCCCTAGTTTCTGGCTTACCCCGCTGATAAACGTTACTCTTCAAGAACCCCCAGCCAAATAATAATGTAAATAAATAATGTGAGGATGTGCACAGTTGCCAATGTATCATTAAATGTCATTGAATATTATCTAAGATCGGCTTTTTATTATGTTTTAGTTACCCAAATGTAGAGGCCTGTATCTCGGTAACGGTTGGGAATCAGGCACATGTCGATATAAAACTTTCTACTTCGAAATTCCCAAAGAGTCAAATGGTGCATTCTTGACATTTCCTCCTGGGACACCCACTTCCTGTACAATGTGTACATTGGCAACGACCAATTTAGCAAAACTAATTCATTA
>JAJOZX010002555.1:540000-545000 GCA_023014485.1 Bathynomus jamesi
GTATGTATATATGTGTATGTATATATATGTGTATGTGTATATATATGTGTATGTATATATATGTATATATATATATATATATATATATATATATATATATATATATATCTATATTATATGTGTGTGTATATATATATTATATTATATATATATCTATATCTATATATATATTATATATATAATTATATATATATATATAATGTAAAAATGAAATGAATAATCAATATTCATTTTTACATAAGAACCAAAATCGCTTAACGCGAGTTTGGATAATAATTTTACTTGTAGCTTCCTATTTTTGTTCGTGTCACAACCCTACGATCTACCATATCTATGGTTTAGTCGTATCCATTTTCCATTTGTTATAGAAGTTATTATAATTAATTATGATTGTCTTGCATCTCACCCTCGACCCTAGATTATACATACACATTGCATATAAGAGGATTGGAACCCGTAGTTGTGCTTCTTAGTCCTTGATACCCATTCTGTCTTTAATTCGTTTCTTTTAGGTCCTCCCAAATAATGACTTACAGTTATACTGTACGTATGACATAATGTGAATAACTATGACGTCATAAAATAACTTAATTCTCTTCACGTTTTCCATACCTTGAACACTGAATCACGTGTTTAGTATTTGGACATCTTCCGTATTGAATGTATGGTAAATTCTTTAATAATAATAATAATAATAAAAAGAAAAACTTCATTATCTATACATCATTATTTATGTTGTTTCCTACCTATTGTCTTCTGATACCTATCAACCTATCAGTCCATATTTTACGCGTGTCTATATTACGCACACAACCTATTCTGTTACTTACATGTAAAATACGTCCACATGTATTTTTTTTTTCTTTTAAGTGCGTTCACCCCTCACAAGAAATTCATAAATGCTTGGGTTAGTAAGTGGTCGAATTCGCGAATCACAGCAAAATCGAACGCTCTGATCCAAATTTATAACATATTATAATATAATGTAACATGTTATGTTTGATATAAATTATCTTGTATGTGCTCATGTACTTGTGTTATGCTAATAACCATATATAATAACCATATATAATAACCATATAATATAACCATATAATATAACCATATATTATAACCATATATTATAACCATACATTATAACCATATATAAATATATAAAAACACTGTAAGAATGGTAAACGACGTAATGTACTTCAATGAAACTGTAATTGAATGTAATGACTTTATATATAATGTAAGAATGTACTTTAATAGAACTGTAAGGGACAATCATAAGCGAATGGGAAGTAATCCATAATCGCAATCATAATTGTAATAAACCCAAACTAAAATGTACTCAGTCGTGTACTAAATTGTACTTATGTACTACTATGAAATGATATCGCCTTCAGAAATGAAGACGCGGCAAAAAAAAATACGATTAGTTTTATTTTTATTTTTAAAATTTTTATTTGGAATCTTTCAAACATTTGATCGTGTTTAAAAGGGGGAAAACTTAACCTTCAACTGTCTTCCCCCAACATTTAGGCTTATATTATACATGTATTTGTAAAATGAACTTCACTTCATTACGGCTCTCTGCTTTGGTCACTGCTAAGACTCCCTTGTTAGCAGCTTCGCTGCAGGGAGGGGGCAGAGACCCCTTGCCTCCTTAATATTTTTGGATTCCGGCCTGAGCCATGGTCGAAAGAGGTCGAACCTCTACCCCTGTAAAATTCAGACCACTACCTGTACATTTTGAGAAATAAACTACAAAAAGATAAAGTTTTTTTTATCTTTTCCTTCGAGCCTTGTTCTAGAATTAGAAAGTTATAGAAGGAAAGTATATAGAAGAAATATCCGTTGCTTGCCTCCTAACCAGAACCCCCCCGTCGATACCGAACCGACTCAGGGCCATAGACGGAGGGGTTAACAGATATGTATATTAGGCCTGTTCAAAAATCAACTTTTTCTTATTTTCATAGGTTTCTGTACATTTTCCCATGCTTTTTGACCTGAAAAAGCCGAAAATCACAACTATTTTGACCTAGGATGTTGGGAAGCATTGCCGCATGGAGCTTTAAATTTTATGCCTTGAAATCGGCCAAAGCGCCAATTCCGGGGTCCCTTGAATTATGTTTTGCACTTTAACTTTTGATCTATACAAGATAGAGCAACAAATTAGGTATCAAATGAAAGAGCATAAAATTAATAAATAATAATAATAATAATAATAATAATAATAATAATAATAATAAATAATAATTAATAATAATAAATAATATAATAATTATCTATCATTTTTCAGGAAACAACAGAAACTCAATCAGAATCTAGAAAACCATCTACAAGTTACAACTTCACAATGGCATTAAGCAAGGAGCTGAGGGAGCTCCGTGGGCGCACAGTTGATATCTCAGAACCTCCACGTACTGTCCACAGGCAGGTGTCAACTGGGCCATCTACCAGATCTCTCACTGAAACTTTCCTGGTTGGATACCCTTCAGCTTTTATCAGTGGTTCCCAGCTTCCCACCAACAGACAGGCGTTCCAGTATTTCCTTAATCTTCAGAATTTACCGGAAAATGCAGGGAGGCCCATGGTTCAAGACCTTGCATATGAAACAGTTGAATCTATCATCCCATTCTGGCAGATGGCTAGGATCAAGACAATGACCAAGTACAACGCAATGAAGCTCTTCATGAAACTACATGAGAAACATCGTGCTCTGGTGAAAAGCAAAGGAAAGCAAGTAACCCTGGAGGAAAAAGAGGCATTTGTGCTGGAATTAGACAGCCTGTTCGATATAGGAGCTCCAGATGCAATCCAGGAAATTCAGAACAACAGACTGTTATCCAGAGAGAAGAAAGATGAGGATATCAGGTTCTACGAAGACCAAAAGACTGAGAGGAAAGGTCATATGTCTGGTCATGACAAGATTTTTGAGACAAGATCCCTGCAGCAAGCAGCGAGGAATGAAAGACTGCAGCATAGACAAGAACAAGGTAAAACTAATTACTTTGAACGTTACAAAAAGTTTTAAGTTTTACTCCATTGCGATATTTAGCATGTACTTAACAATTACTGTCTTAACATGTTGTACTATTTTACAGCTGCAGCAGAACAAGAGGCAGTTGTTCATGTGGATGACATTACCTGGGGTGACTCAACTGACAACGACGCTAACACAGAGGACATGGATTACCATCAGCCTCGTCCTGGATGTTCTCACCATCAAGACACTGTGACTAGTGTGACTTTGACGTTTCCAAGGAAGGTCATGGAATGTGATGTCATCTGCAATACAGCTGATCGTCTTGGTTTATCAGACAATCAAGTTACTGCCATGGTTTCTGCCACCTTGAAAGCTGGAGGGCCTGATCTGGATAACTTCGTCATCTCAACCTCAACAACACGTCGCAACAGAATGCTGTCCAGGTATAATATCAGCCAGAGTCACATGTCCAAGTTTTGTGAAAACCCCCACAGTACGCTGCCTTACACTGGGATGGAAAGTTGCTCAAAGATGTCTTGGGCAGTGAACCTGGAAGTACCTCAGAGACGTTAGCTGTGCTAGTGTCTGGTCCACCTTCATACACTGAAGGAAAGTTATTGGGAGTACCTGTCATCGACAATTCTTCTGGCACAGCTCAGGCTGAGGCTTCAATGGATTTACTGGAGACATGGGAACTTACGGATAATGTTACTGCCCTTGTTTTTGACACTACATCCAGTAACAGTGGAGTTCACAGAGGAGCTGCCAAACTGCTAGAGAAAATGCTGAACAAAAAGGTGTTTTATCTGGCCTGTCGACATCACATCCTGGAAATCCTAGTAGGAGCAGTTTGGGAGAAGCTGTTTGGGAAGGTGAAGGGGCCAGATAATCCCTGGTTTGAGCATCTGAAGGATGTTTGGACGGACTTGTCCAAGGAAAACCCAAAGATGCTGGTTATCAACAGCAAATGGCTGAAGGAAAAGAAGAAGAACAGTGAAGAAATACTCCAAGACATTCTAACAGCAGAAAGGCTTCTAAGAGCCGACTACAGGGAAATGGCTGAACTGACAGTCATTGTTCTTGGAGGAACGCCTCCTCGAGGTATTCACTGGAGTCGACCAGGCGCCATTCATCAGGCCAGATGGATGGCCAGAAACCTGTACTCCATGAAAATACTGATGTTTGCAGATCAACTTGAGTACGACGAAGACACTGTATCAAAGCTGGAAAGACTCAACACCTTCCTTGCGCTGTTCTACACTCCTGTATGGATGATGTCAATGTCTGCTGCAGATGCTCCCGTGAATGATCTAAGTCTAATCCAGGACATGTTGAAGTACAAGAAAACTGACCCAGTACTTGCTGATGCAGTACTTAATAAGATGGAAAACCACAAATGGTACCTGACGCAGGAAGTCGTGCCATTTGCCCTGTTCAGCAGTAGAACAGGAAAGCCTCTATTCCAGAGAGTCACAGCTAAGACCACCCTGGTTGATCTCATTGGCCCAGAATCACATTTCCTGCTGGACACACTGAACATTGGATCCGAGTGGCTTCTGGAACCTGTCACGTCTTGGCCACAGAATGAGGACTACAGAAAAGCGTTGGACTATGTTAAGAATCTGAAAGCGGTGAATGACATTGCTGAACGTGGTGTCAAGATGATGAGCGACTTTGAAAATGTCATAACAACAGATGCCAAGCAAAGGGACTACTCCTTCAAGCTGTGGAGTTCAACAGACGCCGCTTTGACAGCTTCAAGAAACAAACTCTCAACAACTGACTGTGTAAATGTCATTATGAAATTAATCATCATGTAATGCTTTCACTTCTTGATCGATTAGACTTGTGACAAAATGTTAATCTCAAATTTGTGTCATGAATAAGGCGCCTTGTCTGCCTTGAGTGTGAGAAAACGAATTTTGTGATATTTCTGAAATCTTTGTATGTACCAATGTGCCATTTCTTGTTCCAAGACTATCATAATTGTATAAGTTAGAAAGAGGATTAAAAACACTTTAATTTG
>JAJOZX010002555.1:547500-557500 GCA_023014485.1 Bathynomus jamesi
CCGAAAAGTCGCGGTTTAAGATAAAAATCTGGTTTCGTCTTCAAATATTTTGTTTACTTGTTGAAGCCTTACCACAGCTGAAAATTTACTTTATTTTCGAATATTGTACAAAAATAATACAGCCTTTTTAGCATTTAATAATAATGATGCTAGCAGTTTTTGGTTATATAAACCCCAGTAAAAATCTTCCATTGTCATTCAGAAGCTAATTCAGAGGCTGAGCACTACCTGTACATTTTAGCAGTAAATTACAGTAAAAGATAGTTTTTATCTTATCCTTCGAGCCTTGCTCTCTTCAGAAGAACTTAGTCATTAAACTTTCCGGATACGCTATAAGAAGAGTCCGGAACCTTCAGCATTTTTAGTAAGTCTATCAGAGTCCTCCTAGCCACTATAGAAGAACTCGGAGAGTAATATAGAAGAAAACTACTGCAAGTCACACATCCGTTGCTGCCACCTAACTAGAACCCCCGTCGACTTCGAACCATCCGGGGCCATAGAAGGGTTAACAACTGGCGACCCTTTAACCAGGATCTTCATGACTGACAACTTCTGCATCCAGGATTCTTCCAGTCTTCCAGACCCTGGAACTAGAACCAACACCCAGTTGACCGGCGTGTCACGACTTCTAGTTCGTCACATCTACCCTTGAACCGGTGCGTCACGACTCCAAGTTCTCCACTCCTAGTTTTCATCCAAGAACAAGTGGCCAGCAAGACACGTCTTCAGGACACGTCTCTAAGGATTTCGCCGTAGGAATCTTGTTAAGTACATAACTCTTTTTTTAAAATAATTTCTAAACATTTGAAAAGTCAGTATTATTAACAGATAATATTTAGTATTGAGCCAGAATTAACAAAAAACACAGTGAACACTTCAGACACCAGTGATACATTCTTTTTATTGAAAACAGTATTTTCACAGAATTATTGTCACAATTAAAATTCACAGAGTTAGTTTCAGAGAGTTTCCAGTTATTTTCACAATTGTAGTTCGTATAGTATAATTTTATTTAATGTACCAAACATAGTATTACCATACCTTCACGTATATTCGAGTGAAATCTTGTTTACATTTTTTATTTTGTTTGCAATCTTTTCAAATTCTCCCCTAGTTAGGCAAATTATTGTGCATTTATTTAATGTGTATTTTTTTTAGATAGTGTAGTTAGGAAAACCCCTTAAGTGATCATTCCATAAGTTAAGATCGGTCAAGTAGACTTAATTAGAACACATTAATAAGTACCTTCACATATGAGCGATTCAGACGGTGCGCTTTCTGACATCGAAGATTTACCTAAACCCATTTTTCCACCTACCCCGCGCCCTTCAAACATACTCCCAAACACACAAACTTGAGATCCAGAACAAGCCAATATGTCTCAGTCTCAAACCCCCTCCCCAGCATATATTAACTTAGGCAGACTAGTAAACCTTCCTCATACTGTTTTAATTTTTAAGGGGACCATAGATAATCGCTTTGTTGAACCACGCGTAAGACCTTGGATTGAATCTTTAGAGCAACATTTCTTACGCGAAAGCATCACCGATGATGATATAAAAATTAGAGAAGCAAAAAGATTTATCGACCCTAAAGAAGGGAATGCTCATGACACAGTCACCTATGTCCCATCAATTAGCGAAGCTACAACATGGGACGATTTTAAACAAAACTTATTAGAATTTTTTAAAGAAATAACACTTGCACAATAGGGTGGATCGATTTTACATTTTTTTCGATTTCCATATTCTAATAGAGACAAACACTTGCGCATGCATGAGAAAATAGCCTCTGCAAAATCTTAGCTTAATAGGTAATCATCTTCTGCCCCCGGCAGAGCGATGAAAATCATATTTTAGTAGTCAAAAACGTAATTTTAAACCCTAGCCTAGAGTCATAAAATTTTGCGTGTGTGTTATTTCATGCCTAAGCAACGATATAAATGCTATGGGAAATATATAAATGCATTATTTAAGACAAAGAGCCGATCTGAAAATATGTATAATATACATATACATAATATATGTATAATATACATATTTTCAGATCGGCTCTTTGTCTTAAATAATGCATTTATATATTTCCCATAGCATTTATATCGTTGCTTAGGCATGAAATAACACACACGCAAAATTTTATGACTCTAGGCTAGGGTTTAAAAATACGTTTTTGACTACTAAAATATGATTTTCATCGCTCTGCCGGGGGCAGATGATGATTACCTATTAAGCTAAGATTTTGCAGAGGCTATTTTCTCATGCATGCGCAAGTGTTTGTCTCTATTAGAATATGGAAATCGAAAAAAATGTAAAATCGATCCACCCTATTGCACAACCCTTAGCCACGTTAGAAGCAGTCTTCCAAGCTAAATGGAAGAAAGAGGAACACGAAGATTTAAACAATTTTATTACACGAACACATAAACTTGTAGGAGAAGCCCTCCGTGCCGCAGAAAATGCATGTGGCATAACTTTCACTTCGAAACAAAGAAATCTAATAGTAGCAACAACTATTTACCAAAACCTACCCGGAGCACCTCATAAAAAGTTTCAGGAGTTTTTAAATGTTGACAAACCTGTAAGTGTAACCATAAACAAAACACGGGAACATTACCCCGATTTAGCAAACCAAAACTACCGAAAGAGTAGAGAAACCCCCGTACATTACATTCAACAGCAGCAGCCACAACACCAACAACAACAACAACCCTATAAATCAAGGCCAATGCAGGGACCACCACCCCAGAAACAAGCCCCGCAAACCCAGAATACACGCCCTCCTCCACAGTGTTTTAACTGCGATAGCTTTGGGCACATGATAAGTCAGTGTAATTATCCCTCTTATTGCTCCCACTGTCACGAACATGGTCATCGCCAAAAGTGTGCTGATAAAGCCCCTGCAGGGTATAGACCCCTCTTTCAGGAACCAAACCACCCACGTTCCCAAAACGTATCCCAAAAGTCATCCAATCCCCAGAAACCAGTCCATTCCCAGCCTCAGTCGAACCACCAACCCAATAGATTACGACCACAGGGTCAACCACACTCTTACCCTATGTACAAACCTTAGTACAACCAGCAAGGTCAGCTAGTTCGGTACGTAGAAGTACCCGTGGAGGAATCATTTTCCCCAGAGTACAGTTTTAAAGAACACCCTCCAGCGTATGGTAATCCCGTAGAATATGACCCAGGTCCTCCCATAGAAGACCATTCGAGCCCTTTTTTAGACCCTACATTGGAGGCAGCAATTCAACCTCCGCCCTCCTAAACTACAGTAATGAACCCAGATACGCACACAAACTCCCCATCAGGATAATAGGTGCGGACCTCCTAGATTTAATAATAAATTGTAGCACTGACAACCAAGCTTTAACCGCTCTCCTAGATACAGGAGCACACGCGACGTTAATTAAGAAACAATGTGTAGATGAATTATTAGAGAATACAAATTACAAATATGAACTTAAGGCACCATCCTGCCAACTCAGAGGAGTTACGGGCACACCCATACATACATACGGAGAAATTGAGTTATATTTAGAAGTTGGAAACGCGGTATATCCCGCGAAATGTTGTATAGTGGACACAGTCGCCACCTTTCAGACAGACATCCTACTAGGTATGGATTTTTTTAACCGGAATCAATGGGAGATTTACCCAGCCGGAAAGTTAGTAAAATGTCAAAATAGGACACACCATCTCCGTGAGAATGACAGACAGCTTAATGCTAATAGAATTAGTTCAGTTCAGATTTCCGAAAGAAATAGGAAACCCCCTCCACTTGAGAGCCGTTCAAGTCAGCCGGTTGTATCCAGAGGGACAACCGCTCCAGAAATCAGACCCCAGGGTAATCAGTTCCAGTTGTTGAATCCAGTTGGATCAACCCAGGCAGTTTCCAGTCAGCCAGTTTCCAGTCAGCCAGCTTCAGTTCAGCCAGCTTCAGTTTCGTCCATAAGGCAAATTTTAGTCGCCGAACCAGAGTCAGATTCACAATTTTTCATATGCCGTGCCGAGCATATAACAGTAGCCCCTTATGAGAAGATTTGTTTCCTAGCAAAAGTAGTTGACAGTCAAGGAAAATTACACTGGTCAACAACAATTTTGTCACAAGGGTTTTGATGGGTGTTCTAAGTGTACTTTTTCATGCTGAATCTAAATATGAAATCAGATTTTTTCTATCAGGCTTAGTTTACTTGTGACGCTATGTTCATTTTTTCCTCATTTAGCATGATCACCGGATAAAAAAATAATAACATATTATATATAATTAAGTATATAACAATATTATAATATAAAACATTATAAAAATAATAAATATAATAATATATTATATTAATTAATATAACTATAATAAAATATATTAATATTAATATATATGTTGTATTAATTTTTCTGTAAAATTAGTACAATTTATTCCTTTGGGGAGAAAGTTCTGATAATGCTGGCAGGATAAATTTGGTCGGAGCAGCAGACTGTGCAGGTTGAAACATGTTTGTACCTGTTCAGACATGAGCCTAGTTTCTGTGTGTAGAGCAGCTCCAAGTCAGTCTGCTTGTAAATGTCAGTGTTAACAGCTAGTGTCTGTTGCTTCTTGTTAATTTTACACCAGTGTTGTATTCATATAGATGTTTTGTAATGCCGCGGAACTGTCTGAATCATCCTAATTCCTTTTGTTATGTATGTGGTGATCTAACTTTAAAATCCCAGAAACGTAACTTTACACCATTAGTAAAAAAATGCTATGAACTTTATTTCGGATGTAAAGTAGGAGATCAGGACAAGAGTTGGGCCCCTCAGGCCCTCACATTTGTTGTGTGACATGTGTAAGACTACTTACAGGATGGCTAAACGGTTCACGTCACATGCCATTTGCTATTCCAATGATTTGGAGGGAACCCAAAGATCATACAACAGACTGCTATTTCTGCCTGGTAAATACAAAGGGGATCACTTCAAAAACAAAGAGCCTTATGAAATACCCTAATCTACCGTCTGCAATGAGACCAGTTCCCCACAGTGCTCAACTTCCAGTACCAAATCCTCCTGAACATGTAAGTTTAAGTGATGAGGAATCAAATGTAGCTGTAGCATATCACGAGGAAAAAGATGAAGACATTTCTGATCCAACATTCCAGGCTACCTGTTCCTCCAATGAACCACATTTACTGTCACAAGGAGATCTAAATGACCTAGGTCGTGATTTGAAATTATCTAAGAAGCAGGCTGAACTTTTAGGTTCAAGATTAAAGGGTTGGAATCTACTGCAACGTGACACTAAAGTTTGTTTTTTCCGCAGCCGCCATGATGAATTCAAAGAATGGTTCTCCCATGAAGATGGACTTGTGTTTTGTAAAGATGTTAATTCAGTCATGGGGGCTCTTGGTCATGAACATAACGTGGATGAGTGGCGATTGTTCATTGACTCCTCAAAAGTCAGCTTGAAAGCAGTCCTTCTTCACAACGGAAATAAATTTCCTTCTGTACCTATTGCACATGCTGCAAACATGAAAGAGTCATACGACCACATGAAGTTGCTTTTAGAAAAGTTTCAGTATCAGAAATATAAGTGGAATATCTGTGGAGATCTGAAGGTCATTGCACTTTTGCTAGGGTTGCATCTAGGTTACACCAAGTACTGTTGTTTTTTATGTGAGTGGGACAGTAGGGACAAGCAAAACCACCACGTTAAGAAGGATTGGCCAAAACGCACCTCACTTGTTCCAGGCAAGAAAAATGTTGTGAATAGTTCACTTGACCCTGAGAAAGTGTACCTTCCTCCTTTGCATATCAAGCTTGGACTTATGAAAAACTTTGTTAAAGCGATGGATAAAGCGCAAACAGGATTCACATACTTGAAAAATAAGTTTTCCCGGATCAGTGATGCCAAGATTAAAGAAGTCATTTTTGTAGGCCCTCAGATCAGAGAATTGTTAAGAGATGAGAGATTTGAAGGAGAGTTGAATGAGGTTGAGAAAGCTGCGTGGCAGAGTTTCAAAAGTGTCTGCACAAATTTTTTGGGAAATCACAAGGCCGAAAACTATCCTGAAATAGTAGGAGATCTTCTTAAGTCTTACCAAGCAATGGGGTGCAATATGTCATTAAAGGTTCATTTCTTGGACTCTCACTTGGACTTTTTTCCGGAAAACCTGGGTGCGGTAAGCGACGAACATGGTGAGCGTTTTCATCAGGATATTTCTGCCATGGAAAACCGTTACCAAGGCAAATGGAGCCCCAGTATGCTGGCTGACTATTGCTGGACTCTTAAGAGAGACATGCCTGAGGCAAAGCACAGCAGAAAACCAAAACAAGCTACTTTTTAAACTACAGGTATGTCTTTTCGATCATATTTTAATAAGTATGTAACTATATGGGTTTTTAAAAATTAAATTGCATGTCACACAAAAACCAGACCTGATAGAGAAATTTTACAAACTTATTTGGATTCAGCACAGAAAATACTATAAGAATAAGGTATTTTCATTCTTGGGACACGAAAATTTTTTTTTTTGTTGCCCAGTCTTAGAGTCAGAGCGTACTCTGATTACAGAGAAAAGTAATTTCAAAAGAGATGTTCTTATTGCCCAAGTCCTTAGTCAGAGTCAGAATTCAGCTATCCCTGTTGTTTGTTTAAACAAAGGAAAAAGTCCTATAGAATTAACTTCAAATCAGAAAATAGGAACTGTTTCCACAGTAGAAGTAGATTCAGATTTCCCCATCAGTATGATAAATCGTGTTTCCAGTTCCTTAGAGTTAAATCCTTCAGTATTAAAAGAAGAATATAAGAAATGTCTGAAGCACTCCCTTCAGGAGTCACCAGCTTTACAGGATCCCAAACTAATGGAATCACTTCTCGATTTCCTGATAAGAAATAGAGATGTGATTGCCCTAAAATGAGATCCTCTGGGCCGAACTAATTTGGTCCCATTTGAAATCAAGTTGGAACCCAATTCCAAACCCATTTTCATTCCTCCCTATCGGGTTCCACATTCCCAATTAGTCACTGTTGAGGAACACATCAAGGACATGTTGGAGCAGGATGTCATTCAGCCTTCAGCTAGTCCCTGGTCCGCTCCTATGATTCTCGTCTCCAAAAAGGACGGAACATCTCGCCCTTGTATAGATTTTAGACGCCTGTACAACATTACCATCCCAGACCGTTTCCCGATTCCAAACATGCAGGAAACAATTCTGAACGTAGGGAAAGCGAACTTTTTTTCATCCCTCGATTTAGCATCAGGTTATTGGCAAATGGAGGTCAGTCCCGAATCTCGGGCATTGACTCCTTTCTCCACTAACCGAGGCCATTACGAATTCCAGGTTTTACCTTTCGGAGTCAGAAATGGGCCTGCTAATTTCTCTAGGATGATGAATATAGTCCTTTCCGACCTATTAGGTGTCGAAGCTCTCGTTTATCTTGACGATATTATCGTCTACAGTTCGGACATAAAAACACACTTTCAACGCCTTCAGAATGTGCTATCACACTTGAGAAAAGCACACCTTAAACTGAATCTTGCAAAGTGCAATTTTTTACAAGAATCCATGGTATACCTAGGATTCCTACTCTCGTCCACAGGAACTAAACCTGATCCAGCCAAACTCGAAGCCCTGGAAAGGTACCCTGTACCCAAAACCATCGACAACGCCCGTGCATTTATTGGTTTTGTCGGATTCTATCGGAACTTTATCCCCCAATTTTCAAATATTGCTAAACCCATTACTAATTTGTTCCAGAAAAATTCGAAATTTAACTGGGAATCTGATCACCAACATGCCTTTGAAACTTTAATTAATAAACTAACCTGTCATCCCATTTTACAATATCCTGATTACACAAGACCCTTCATCATAGCAACAGATGCTTCCTCCTATGGACTAGGAGCCGTCCTGTTACAGGACGTAGACGGTGTGGAATTACCCATTGCTTATGCCAGTCAACTTCTCTCTGCACCTCAACGGAATTATTCCACTACGGACCGAGAGGCCCTAGCGGTATATTGGGCTTTGAAAAAATTCCGAAATATCGTCTATGGCTACGATGTAACCATCAAGACTGATCATAAGCCATTCACGTACCTCTTCAAGGACAAGCTACTTGAAGGACGATTGAGTAGATGGGCTCTGTTGATTCAGGACTTTGCAGCAAAAATCGTATAAACCGGGAAAACTGCAAGTTATTCCAGACGGATTGTCGAGACTCAAGCCCGACGCCCAAGTGAATAAAATAGGAATTCTTCCTGTGTTCGGCTACGAGTGTCTGCAATACTCCCAACAACAGGACCAACACACCCAAAACCTTCGGGCGCGCCTGGAACAAAAGGAACCATCGAAGGTAAAAGAACAGTACAACCTCAAAGATGGGCTCGTACATTTCAGGAACGAAGATGGAAATGACCTCGTGGAGATACCAAAGGATCTCGTCGATATAGCCATTGGACTTTGTCACGACTCACCTTTGTATGGACACATGGGTCCGGATCGCACCATCAAGAGTCTTTTAGAGCGATACCACTTTCCCGAGATGAACAGAAAGGTACAAGAATACGTCGCCGAATGTCCGTCGTGTTTAAAGCATAAGGGCAACGTACCATCCACAGCTCCGATGCATAAATATCCAGTATGCCAAAGGCCCTGGCAAAGAACTGGAATGGATATACTGGGACCATTTCCCAAAACGTCAAAGGGAAATCAGTACATCATTGTGTTTACGGACCACTTCTCGCGTTACAGCGAAGTAGCCGCCATTCCAGACCAGACCTCGGAAACTGTGGCAAGAGCCCTAGTGGAACGCGTCATCCAAAATCATACCACTCCTTCCATCCTAATCTCGGATAACGCCCTTAGTTTCACTTCCAAACTGTTCGAGTCACTGTAACATGTGTAAAATTAAAAATACACACATTGTGGCATACCATCCGCAGGCAAACGGCTTAGTGGAAAGGCACAATCGAAAGATCTTGGAAGCCCTGCGCCACGTTGTTGATGCATCCTCCCGTACATGGGATATTCCCTTCCCATGGTACAAACAGCCATCAACAATGGCTATAATGTGTCCATCGGGGACACCCCTCATTTCGTCCTCTATCACTACGACAAGCGTCTACATTTTCATTTGCCCGACCAAACCGACCCGGTAGTTCTAACATCTTCCGAAATGGCAGAAGCAAATCAGCAACTAGCTGAACGATCTTTCAAGATTTTTGACATAATCCGCTATGCCCTCGACCAACGAAACCAACAGATGGAGCAAGAGCAACATAGGCGTCATCCCCGTCAACGAACTATAATCGTCGGTATGCGATGTTATCTGAAGAGCGTGAAACCGCCAAGTGCTCATCGCAAATTATACCCAAAATGGGATGGCCCATATAGGATTATGAAAAACCTCGGAAAAAATCGTTATGAAATCCTCGACTTCCGGGATCATTCTAAACTAAAGATCATTCACGCTGACAATTTGAAGATAGCTTCCGAACAACACCTTCCCAAAAAACAGCTGCCAGGCGTTCGAGCCACCTATCCTTCAAAAGGTCAAGATATTAACAAATCGGGCAGGGATAAAAAAACTGAAGTGGTCACCGCGGGAACCGCTATCCATGACGAAGATTGGTACCTCGTAATACCACCAGTACTCGAGGCAGTCTCTGAACAAAAGGAGGCCCCAGAGCCAAGCGTCCCATCGGAACCAGACCCTGGAGAAACCCCTTCGAGAGGATCACTCAGTGGAACTCCACCATCTCCTCCAACTCCACCATCTCCTCTGTCACCACCCTCACCGATTGATGATCGACGCACGGACCCTACATACCGCCCGAAAATGCATCACCCACGTGAACTAGAACCTTCACATAAGAAACGAACCCGCTCAGAATCCGAGCTCAACGGTCGACCCCCATTGCCATTAAACGAGGCCGACCCCTTCGTCCACAAACACAAGTATCCACACAACCACCCCCAGCTCCGTATAACCTAAGGCGAAGAAATGAATAAAATTGTTCCCA
>JAJOZX010002555.1:562500-595000 GCA_023014485.1 Bathynomus jamesi
TTTCCCCTTGTGGTTCTTCTTCAAAGAACGCGTTTCTATCGCATATCAATTTGTCAGTTTTTGGGATACTGAAAGATGATTCATACTGAGCTTTTAATATTTCAGATACTTCTGTTAGATCATCAGATAAATCACTGTTCTCATTTTTTAAAGGTCCGATAGTCGCATGGTTTTTCGACTTTCTTTTTGCGAAATTATAGAAGTACTTTGAGTTAGCCTTTATCGCTTCTATAGCGTCATCTTCTTTTTCTGTATGCTTCTCGATTGTTCCTGTATGACGACATCGATACTTTGTAGTTTATCATTTAATATTTTTCTGATGTTGTTATCTTTACAATTACTTAATTTTGCAGTCACTCTTTTTCTCTTTCGGAACAATGCCCTCTTTTGTCTTTCGAACCTGCTTCTCTTTCCTCTTTGTTGTATCTTTGGGACATGTTTTTCCACAATTTCTAACGTCTTCTCCTCTAACGTCATTAGCATCTCTTCCGTTGTCTTGGCCTCGAAAATGGTTTTCCAATCTATTACTTCCATGCTGGATGTCACATCTTCCCAGTTTATAGCTTTGGAGTGAAAATTAAAAATTTCGAATTTGCTTCTTTCTGTTGTGCGTGTTCTTTCCTTTCCTGTTGCCTTTATATTAGTTGTTATTTCAATATTTGTGGTCTGATATCATAGTTGGGGATATTTCTACATTATCAATTAGATTACTGTTGTTTGTGAATACCAAATCTAGGCAGTTGTTTTTTCTTGTGTTTTCTGTTATTTCTTGCGTTAACATAAATTCATCAGCTAAAGCTAGTAGCATTTTTACCTGCTCCTGGTCTTCTCGTGTGCCCCCCTTGTCCTGGTGTATACATATATTTTTTCCTATCCTTTTATATTTCATGAATGGGAAATTAAAATCACCACAGAGAAAAATATTTGGGGTTGGAGAGTGTAGATCTTTTACTAAGTTTCTTACCTCTGTAATGGAATCTGAAAATTTTGAGGTTGGCGTGTTTGGGGGTCTGTACATTACAATTAGTACCATATTTAATTTTTCAATTTTTGCTGCTACACATTCTACGTAGTTGTTTGAGGTACTTATAGCCATTTCTGCTATGTGCCTTTCGCGTGTGTAAATAGCACATCCTCCTTTACGTCTCACTGTTCTGTCGGCTCGGAGGATGTTATAGTTGTCAATTTGTATTTCTTTTTTGTCAATACAGGACTCACAATTTTCACAGTTCGCCTGGCAGTCCTTTAGATGAGTTTCCGTGAGGCATGCAAAGTCTGCTCCGGCTTCTTGCATGAGTCCTTTCAGGTATGCAACTTTGTTCGTGGATGGTTTGATTTAAGGCCCTGTATGTTGGCTAGGATTATTTTTATTTTTTCTCTTTCTTTTTCGCATACAGGTGGTTCCGCTTTGTTTTCCAATGGGGGTGCCGGTTTCGTTGCCTTGTGGTCCTCCGAGAATTTACCTCTTTTTATCTTTGTCGGTACCTGTTGTCCCGATAACGCATGAAGTGCCTTTGTTCGTACCTTCTGTCCGGCTCTCGGATTTCTATATTTATATTTGTCAGCTGGTTTTGTAATTGCTGGAGAGTATTTAGCAGCTGAAATGTGTTGGCTGCGTCTAAAAAATTCCACTCTTCTTTGATGTTCGTTTTTTCTGTTCCCTCGTTGCGTTCCTTTGAGGGTGGTGGTATCGGCATTTTTTTTCGTATTTGCAACTCCCATATCTTTCATAAGTGTTGCAGACCGTAAGATGGTGGAACATGCATTTCTTATCAAACTTGCAGTATCCACTTGTGTAATGCATTTTGCATAATGTGGGATGTGCATATATGCATTGCCCATCCCGATATCTGCAGTTTCCTTTCGCGTAGTATTTGCATACGATATTTTCTACGCTTCTGCTTTCTTTCTTATTATTTTCCAAGTTCTTAGTTTTGGCATTATCATTATTTTTCTTTGGCTTTATTTTCTACGTTTTTAGTTATTATCTTTTATCATTTCGCTCGTTGGACCGTTTGTCTACTTCGCCACTTTTACTTATTTCTTTCCTTTCATCTATGTCTTCCTTCCGTATTTATTGTTTATATCGTTATTTGTTATTAAATTGTTGTTCGTTATTATGCTGTTATCGTTATTTCGTCTTCTCTCTCATCCACCCTGTTTTTCGTTGGGACCATTTCGGACCATGCGTCCCCATTATTTCATTCTTTTTTGTAACTTTCGAGTCTGCTATCTCCATTTCTTTAAAGACCGCGAAAGAATTTACGGTCTGTGTACATGCGCCACATAGAAATTTGATCCCCACGAGTTTCGCGTTCGAGACAAGAGTTATTTCCCGATCATTCCAATTCATGCAGTTAAAGTCGTTTAATCGTTGGCAGAAATCACACCTAATCGCTAGGCTTTCCGTTGTTACTAAATTGCACAAATTACAGATTAAGTGAGAATTTGGACCCATATCCATGCTTCCTTAATTAGCGTAAGAAGAAATACCCACACAAATTTTATGTATATATGTATATATATATATATATATATATATATATATATATATATATATTTATATATATATATATATATTTATATATATATATATATATATATATGTATGTATATGTGTGTATATGTGTGTGTATATATGTATATGTATATATATGTGTGTGTATATATGTATATGTATATATATATATATGTGTATATATGTATATGTATATATATATATGTGTGTGTGTGTATGAATATGTATATATATGTGTAAATGTCATCAGGTGTGATCAGTCTTTCCTTGTGAACAGACGTGTTTTTTTCGAGTGTCCAGTGTCATCAATTGAATAAGTGGTTTTCGTTGAATGCATTCGTGCATTCTTAACTAAATTGCTTAGTGTAACTAATTTTTCATTAAACAATATACTTCATTTATTGACTTTATTCATTACTATATTATTTGATTAAGCCAAGGCTAGTGCACCTAGCTTGCCTTGTTTGTTTTTCAAATCTATCAGGAAACGAGGTTTCATGAGTTTCATTTTCCCTTCCTTCGGGAGATCAAGTAGAGTGTGGTCAACCATCATGGGAAAAAAGGAAAAAGTCGGTCGAATAGTGGACAGATAAGTTTCATTAAATACTTTTTCTTTTACAGATCTTTCGACGGTAGCTTAATTATATATTCATTTAGTATAAAATTGTGTTACATGAACCTGTTTCTGCGTTTCAAGAATATTTTTGTGGGTTTGCGCAGGTGACTGCACAATAAGCACGCGGTAGACCTACATTGTAATTTATTAATTTCCAAACGCTCGTTTTTTTTTTTTAACTAATTAGGAGCATGGCACTCCCGTCAAGTTCTTGCAGTCGCTGTGAAGGGAAATTTGCAGCTAACGCGTTTACAATGGCTAATAATAATGGACAGTTAGTTTGCAGGTGGTGCTCAAGCATGGAAGTCCTGAGGTACGAGTTAAAACGTGGGAGGGAGGCTAGAGTGAGGCTTGAAGAAAGCGTGACGCTCCTGACGGCAAAATTAGAATCCCTTGAAACTCCAGTTACGACCCCTCCTGCCTCAGTTTCTACTCATAATATAAATAGTACTAATAGCCCTCTCTCTCTCTCTCTCTCTCTCTCTCTCTCTCTCTCCTCTCTTCTCTCTCTCTCTCTCTCCAGTTCCCAACCCTTCGTTCGAGTGCGTAATAGAGCGCCATTGAGAAAACCTAAGACTTGGCTACCAGTAATAACAAACAATAAGTTTTCTGTTTTAGGTTTCGAAGATGCTGATGAAACTAAAATACGACTCAGCCATTCCATTGTTCGTGGGCAGCTCGAGGAATTCTATGGGAGAAAACCTCGTCGTAGGCGCCGTTACTGCTACCCTGGTGCAAGGGTGGAGGATATAACTAATAGTGTTAACCAATTTACAGACGGTACCGCCGAGGAAACCACGTATGTTATTCATGTCGGTACTAATAACGTTTTTAATTCTAGATCGGAAGAACTGCTGGCTAGGTACACGGACTTACTAGAGCGATTAAAGGAAAAAACTAATAAGATTGTTTTAACAGGTATACTTCCTAGAATTATCCAACATAGCGATTTCTACAGCAAGGCGACCAATATCAACAATAACCTAAAGTCTCTTTGCCAACAGGAAGGAGAGCATTTTGCGAATTTTTGGAACAGTTTCCACGGCAGGAGGGATTTGTTCCTCGGAGATGGACTTCATCTTATTGACGTTGGAGCTGCGAGTTTAGGAAGACTATTTCATAATACTGTCTCTTCTTTTCAGGCTGCCGTAACTCGAACGGTCCCAGCTTAATTTCCACAAATTTCCCCTGCGCTCGCGAACGTGTCGAAATTACAAGCAATTTGAAGGTTCCATCCTAAAATGCTCAAACTCTACGAAATAAAATAAACGAATTTTTTTCTTTAGTTGCTTGTAAAGACTGTGATTTAATTGCGATAAATGAAGCGTGGCTTAGCACTGAAACACGTGACTTTGTAGGGGAGTATCAAATTAGAGGTTATAGACTTTTTTTAAAAACAGAATAAGTACGCGAGGAGGCGGTGTTATGTTGTATATCAAATATAATATTGCGAACGTTATAGAAATAAAGCACACAATTCCAGAACCAATAGATTCGACTATAGCAGAACTTAAATTGAACGATTTCAAACTTGTTGCGGTTATATATAGGCCCTCTAATCAAACAGCTGATACGGACGAAGCGTTATATCGTGAACTAAAGAGAATAATAGGTTGTGAGCATGCTTTAGTTATGGGTGACTTTAACTGCGCCAACGTGAATTACGATACAATGCAGGGAGACGCGGAAGGTAATCGTTTAGTTAATTTTCTCGAGGATAGCTTTCTTATTCAAAAGGTTGGGGAACCTACGAGGCTGGACAGTATTTTAAATTTAGTAATAACTACAGATGATAGGCTAATTACTGATCTTCAAGTAATAGAACCGTTAAGCAATAGCGATCACAATATTACAATATGGTAGAGTTTTTCCTCTCAGTAAGTCATTCGAAACCAGGTAACTGAACTAAAATTCCAAACTTCCAGCACGCAGAATTTTGTAAATTTCGAAATAAATTGTCACACGTCAATTGGGAAAACGTAATGGGGATCTCCAATGCAAAACTAATGTGGGAATGGTTTGAAACTGTATTTAGGTCTATAAATGAGGAATGTGTACCGTACAGAATTAAGCGTGCGAAAGTAAAGAACAAGCCCTTGTCGTTTACTTCTAGAGTAGGAGACATTATAAAGAGTAGAGATAGGGCTCATAGGCTACATAAGTGCGATAAACACAATTTGTGATTACGAAACAACTACATATCTCTAAGGCGTGAAGCGAAAAGTGTAATAAAAAAGTCAAAGCGCGAATTTGAAATCTCCATAGCTCATGACGGTAAAGAAAACCCCAAGCGATTCTTTCAATTTATCAACAATAGAAATCCAGTAAAAATGTCTTGGGGCCGTTGAAAAATGTAAACGGAGATGTAGTTTCTGAAAGCAAGGAAATGGCTACCTTGCTAATCGAATTTTTTACGTCAGTTTTTACTATAGAAGATGTAACGAAAATCCCTTCGGTCAAAGACATAATACCTTTTGATAATGGTAATATTTTGGATAATATTGTGGTTAGTGAAGGGAAGGTAATGCGCTATATTGATAAAATGAAAACGCGTAAATCACCGGGGCCGGATTCCATATATCCCGTACAACTAAATGAATTAAAAGATAGCATAATTGTGCCGCTAACAAAGATTTTTAATGCGTCTATTTCTGAGGGGTGCGTACCACATAATTTCTAGTCAGCAAACGTAACACCTATCTTTAAGAAAGGCGATAAAGGTGCGGCGGGAAATTACAGGCCAATCAGTTTAACGTCTGTTGTAGGTAAGCTACTAGAATCAATAATTAGGGATCGTATAGTCGTACACTTAGAATTGCATAACTTAGAAATACACAGCACGTTCTTAGGCCAAACAAATCTTGCTTAATTAATCTTTTAGAATTTTTTCAAAGCGTGGTTGACGTTTACGATAGTCATCGGGCTGTTGATGTAGTGTATTTAGATTTTCAAAAAGTGTTTGACACCGTACCGCACAAAAGACTCATTCAAAAAAATAAGGCTCATGGAATCACTGGTGTAGTAATAAATTAGATAGAAGAGTTGTTGCGAGGTAGGAAACAGAGGATTGTCGTTGATGGAGCGGAGTCGTTTTGGGCTAATGTAGCGAATGGCGTTCCTCAGGGTTCTGTATTGTGCCCCTTCCTTTTTCTTATACAGGGTGTCTCAAAATTCACTATCTATTTTGAAAAATAATGGGAATTACGAAAAACTGGTTTAAGACATGAAAAATATATTTATTTCAAAGTAAGTGCCACAAAGAATTAGTGCTATTTATTTATCTGTCTCCACATGGCGACCATCAGTGTCTCTACAGAGCTCAAAGCGATAAGTTGTTTCCCGGAACACACTTTCCAGCATTTGAGGTGTTATTTTCGGAACTGCATCGGTAATACGATTTCAAAGTTCGGCTACATCACTAATTCTTCTACCAGTGTACACCTTAGACTTAATGAAACCCCAGGCGAAAAAATCTAATGGTGTTAAATCGGGTGAACGTGCTGCCCATGGTTGTGTTCCTCCACGACCAACCCAGCGACCGGGGAAGCGTCTGTCAAGATAATCACGTACAATTATTGCATAATGGCACGGTGCTCCATCCTGCTGAAAAACTACTGTGTCAAGAATGCCATCTGTAAGAAGTTGAGGTTCGAGGAATTGTTCAAGCATGTCAAGATAAATTTATAAATTACACAAAATTCGAAATAAACCAATTAACTTTTTTAAATACACAAATTTGCACCAGAAGTACATATCTTTATGCCAGCATAGCATTTTTAAAAAAAACATCTAATGTCACCGAAATAGATAGACTTTTGAAACACCCTGTATATGTCCCGTAGTGTAAATCCTTACGGTACAAAAGAGTTCGTCTCCGACGAATTGTATTCTAAACCTTGAACCCAAAATTCCTTTGTTCTGATATCACAGAGTGTGCATTCTTTCATACGCGGAGAAATCCAATGTAATCCACATAAATCCCATTAATCCCATTAATCCCATGTAATCCGTAGAAATCCCATAAATCCCATGTAATCCACATAAATCCTATTAATCCCAATCTAAATTGTTAGATGCGAGGTGCATATGAAAATATGCACATCGCATGAATTCTTCGATCCCTCCGCGTCTCTATTATTGTCAGCATCACGTGATGCAAGGCAAGCGTCTATAAACACCTCCGTTTTTATATTTTTTATTATTAAATTTTCCTAAAATCTTGACCTATTCCCATAGATAAAGCATAATTGTGTCAACCTATAGCCCACCAGATTTCCCCTAGCTCGACCTACTCGCATACCAAATTTCAGCTCTCCCTAACCCCTATTTCTCTTTTCGTTAGAATCACGCAAAAGTGGTTCTCTCGAATACGAAATTCATTTGCGCCCTATAAATTCCTTCCAAATCAGTTCCCTTTTGTATAGGTTCGACCCTCCTTCCATGCCGCCCCCCTGGCGCCTCTCGATCCTACAATTATGCCTTATTATCAAAAGAAAAATGTAAATTCCGCGAAACCTATTTCGATCATGATTGGTTCGCCCCCGGAACTCTCCCGAAGTTCCATCTCCCAATCGAGGCAGTAAATTAACGTCGCCTCCGCTTAAATTCGAATATGGAAAACTATTATAGGCGCTTGCTTTTAGGCTCCGCCCGTAAGAGGGTGACCCTTAGTTTACCTCGTCTCCGCCTACCCCGAGGTTATAAAAACCCCGAGAGCGTCGGAAACGAGGTTCTTTGCTTTCTGACAATCTTCATACCACGTAACCTCTGTGATTAAATTCTGTAATTATTTCTGCAGTGGCACTACCCCTCCGGATCAATTTAGCTTCCATTTGATAATGGAACATAACTTCAGATATATATAAAAATTGTATATTGAGCTTTAGTCAACCTGTTCAAAGTTAATTTACTAATTAATTTAATTTAATTAATTTAATTTCATTTAATTTAATTAAATATTATTTTTGATATAAAAAGAATTCTGTATTCAAAGTGAATTATTAAAAAGACTCTGTTAAATTGAGTTAGTCGTTTCCATTCACCGCACCAACTTTACAACCAATTGGGGTCAGTGACTTCCACTCACATTGTTGACTAGGCGCGAGCGCCGAGTGCATCCACTGGTAACCCGAGAGTGACGTGTCTATTATCCTTCGGATATAATTCCGACTCCAACCAAGGGGACCAACCCTGGTATTCATTGTCCGTAGTCGTCTAAAACAAATCGAGGGCCCATTCAGGGACGTACCCCTCGACACTGGAGGTCCCACACCGAGACGCAGAGGACCCAGGAACCCCCAGGACCCGGAATTTGGGTGAACGAAGTCTTGCCTATCTCGCCCCGGGTTCTCCCTCACTCCTCTCGGAAGGCGCCAAGGCTGTACATGACGTCACCGTCTAGCCCTTGTCTCATCAGCGAGTGACCTTCAAATCGAGAGAGACGCCAGCTGATGCCACGTCACGAAGTCGCCTCAGTTTCCTCTCTCGATTCACTTCACGCGAACGTTTTCTACGTTGAGTGATAATTGAACGTAACTATTAAGTATCACTGATTACCTTTAACCCAATTATAATCTTTAAATTGTGTACACAGTTTATACACTAATCATTAACATTACTTTTTCCACCGTAATAATTCACGGTGAATGGTGACTAGTAATACTAACTACAAACAAACGTTAAGAAAATTTTAATTTTCTTTTTGTTTAGTTTTTTCACTTTGAGTAAGTGGGATCCGTGAAGTGATTTTCACCACTTAATAATTTTTCTTAATTATCAAACTTAGTGTAAATTAACGTGTAATTTTAATTAATTACGTAATAGTGAAATACGCTATTAATGTGACTAAGTAGTCATTTATTATTATTTTTCTTTAACGATTTTAATAAGTGAATTATTTTAAATTCGTTTCATTATTGAATTACCGAGTGTAATATTTTACTTTTTATTTCTGTAATTGAATAGGTTAGGTAGGGTTAGGTTTTTCTTTTCATTTTTAATTGTTTTACTTGGTGCTACGGAAATTACGCTTGTGACCTAATTGCAGGCCACATCCGTGATTACGATTGGGGCACGACTAGCGTACTTCCTTGCGGACTCAGGCAGAGGGTAGGATCCACCACCGCTGGAACTCACGTTGCCATCGGTAGGATCGAGGATACGAAAAGGGACTTTGTGTGGGACTCTTCATTCATTGGAGACCAACGATTCGACAATCGGATTACAAGTAACCTTTTGCTATCCCAACCTTTATTTTTTTCTTATTTCGTTTTTTTTTATTACTATGATAACACCTATTTAAGGAGAGTGATAGAACAAAACTGGCATAACTTGTTTTTTTTTAGCAATCACGTCGTTCCTGATATACGTTATTTTAGTGTGTTACTGCAATTGTTGAGGTTTCCTGGATTGTTTTGCGTTTGATTAAGTTAACCGAATTTTTAAACTTCTAATTTTTTTAATTAAATAATTAGTAGTTTACTTAATTTGGACCATCCCCCCCCCAAAAAAAACAAAACAAAACAACGCAAACACGCTGATACTATATACGTATACTAGGACCACACTGCCAAAACACACTTCAATTGTTTGTTTTCGCGCGTGACGTGTATGCCACATTCCGATTCCGATTCCGATTCAGACCGGGAATTTTTATTACCACTTACACCTCCACGCCCGTCCTTCCCCAAAAGTCGCCGCATTCCCAACATCAACATGGCTGACACTAACACTGCTTCCACTGCTGCTGCCGCGACCGCGCCTGCCACGAATATTACGTATTCCAGGTTACTCAACTTACCGGCGTCCGTTCCAAGATTTAAGGGAACCGTCGCGGGAAAGACCACCGAGCCACTTGTTCACCACTGGCTCCACAAACTGGAAGTATATTTCGAGAATGAGAAGGTGATCACGGACAAGGATAAGATCTTGGAAGCACAACGGTTTGTTGATCTAGAAGAAGGATCAGCATCGAAGTTTGTAGACTAACCCCGACTTAGAAGCGGCCACTACATGGACCCAGTATCGTCGGATTCTCTTGGACAATTTCCGAGATGTCAGCGACACTCAACCATTTGTGGCCATGACGAATTTGTTCCGATTGCGTTGGCAGGATGGTGAAGATTTTATGGAGTTTAGGAATCGCATTCAAGGCACTATGAATAGTGTCATCTTAGCCCTTGACGGAGCTTTTGATTATAAAATGTCCTCGCAAACGGCGAAGATATTGTCCTTTTCGGCCATGTATGCGAACCTACCAAGTCACCACCAAGTTAGATTCCAGAAACACGCGGATCTCACCGCGTCGTTAGCAACGGTCGTGAACAAAATGAAGGAGTCGTGTCCAAACTCAACTGATCTGAATATTCGTCAACCGAGGGAAGACGAACCAAAACCTCCCAGTCCATCCGTTATGCTACCGAACAAACAGGAAGGCCCCAGAAGCAAAAGTTTGCTTCTGCAACGCCCGCGCCGTCGAACCAGTCTCGACCAAACTCATCGCGACAGACTCCCCCAAGTTCGCCCCTACGGTGTTACAACTGCTGTCAAGTAGGACATGGTATAAAACAATGCAGGGCGGCTGCTTATTGCGATTCCTGCAGGGAATCCGGTCACCGGCGGGGAGATCGTCCCAAATGCCGGGAGAAGGGTGCACCGCCCCAGCGACGGGATGAGTGGTCCAAAGGATCTCGACCTCCCAGGAGGCCAAAGAAGAAGGGATACCCTGAGGGAACCCCCTCTTATATAACTAACCCTAACCCTAATCTATCGAACCAGGAAGTTCGAAATATTTTTACAGAATGTTTGACCGAGCTGGGATACACCAGATCACCAGCCTTAGAACTGGAAAGTCGGGAGACGACCAATCTGCCCGATGATTTTTTAGAGGACCTGCCGGCTCCAGGATTCCAGTAAGAGGACGAGCCGGGTTGCCCTCCCCAGGGGTAGCTATTCCGTTGTGGGAAAAACCAGGAGTTACTGCTCCACTTAAGGACCCCGAGGGCCCTGCACGGAATAATCCAGATACCACTGTAGAATCCTTTAAGTTCCCCTTTTCAGAAATCCCTTGCATTGAACCCGAGACCTATGAGTCTCGTCCCGCTTCACAGAGAATTGTGGCAAACTCTGTTGACGTTCCCACGTCATATGTTTGCACAATTAGTAATACGTTTGAAGATGCTGTTATTCCACTTCGCGTTCGAAGTGTAGATATGTTTGGTTTACTAGACACAGGTAGCAACGCTAACCTGATTAAACAGTCTAGTTTGAATAAAATTCCGGGAGTTTCCAAATTGGAACTTTTCCCGTCGAAGGTTGTTTTGAAGAACGTTAATGGAGGAACCATACCCTCCATGGGGCAAGTTAGACTTAAACTGAAACTCGGCAAGTTAGGCTTCAATGCCGATTGCGTAATCGTACAAGACTCTATGCACTTTCCTACCGACATTTTACTCGGTTATCCCTTCCTAAAAGGAAATGGTTGGGATCTTAAGTTTGAAACCAACGTTGTCCAAGTGCACGGACAACTTATTCCGTTAGTGAATACGGAGTCGAACCCAGAGGTTCGTTTTTCAACTGCTGTTGAAGCAGAGTTGAAGGTTTTTTCGGAAGATGTTCCCGATTTTGATGGAACCCTACAGGATTGTTGTAATCCTAGTAATGGAGGGATTCCATTTTTTCCGGCTTTGTCGCCGTGTGATGGTTTAGAGTCGGGTGAAAATCCCGTTGCACGCCAAGTCCGGCGTTCCTTGAAAGTTAGTTCAGAGTCTGTTCCAACCGATGAGTTTCAGTTGAGAGTTAAGGAAGAATTCGTTCTTGAGCCCAACCAACAGGTCTGCTTCCGCGTAATTGTTACCTTTAACGATGGTACTTACGTGGATCCTGCGACTTCAGTAGTCGTGGAGAATGTTCTTGAAAACCAAGTTCAACATTCAGGCTTAGTAATTGCACGCAGTCTGTGCACTAGCGAAGAGGCAACTATCCCTCTATTGTGCGCTAATGTTGGTTCCGAATCCATTACGTTACAACCTAATACGGTAATAGGCAAGGCCTATTTGGCCCAAGCTGAGCCTATTCGTATTTCTCACGACGTACGCAGGTGTACTCCTGGAGGCGTACCTCAGCAAACATTACGTGCTAATTACAAAGCATGTCTAGAGTCCGATCCCGCAAATTCTTTCCTTTGCAGCGACCCGGACTTGTTTGACCAATTATTGGACTTCTTGGTCGAACACGAAAGCATCATCGCACTCAAGGGTGATGCTTTGGGACGTTCAAACCTCGTCCCCTTTCATATTAATCTCGCGGATAACACAAAGCCCATCTACATTCCGCCATATCGCGTTCCGCACTCCCAGCAGTTGGTTGTTGAGGAACACGTGAAGGAGATGTTAGATTTGGATGTTATCCGACCGTCGGTTAGTCCTTGGTCTTCTCCGTTGATCCTGGTCAAGAAGAAGGACGGAACGTTAAGACCGTGCATCGACTACCGACGCCTGAATAAAGTGACCGTTCCAGACCGATTTCCGCTTCCCAACATGCAGGAGGTCATTCAATATGTTGGTAAAGCTAAATATTTTACCTCGCTGGATTTAGCTTCAGGGTACTGGCAGATGTCTCTGTCTCCAGAGTCACGGCCATGTACTGCGTTCACTACCAACCAGGGCCATTACGAGTGGAATGTTTTGCCATTCGGGTGCCGAAACGGTCCTGCGAATTTCTCTCGACTTATGAACATTGTGTTGTCCGGATTATTAGGGTCTCATGCCTTAGTCTATCTAGATGACATAGTGATCTATAGCGATACAGTCGAAGAACATTTCGTACGTCTTGCCAAAGTCTTCAACGTCTTTCGAACGAGAATCTCAAACTAAAATTGACTAAGTGCCAATTTTTCCGATCCTCGCTTGTGTATTTAGGATTTCTTCTTGCCTCTGACGGAATCCGACCGGATCCCGCCAAACTTCAGGTTCTCCTAAATTACCCTGTTCCTCGAAACGTTGATGAAGTGCGAACCTTTATCGGGTTTGTAGGATTCTATCGCAATTTCATTCCTAGGTTTTCAGACATAGCCGCTCCTTTGACCAATTTGTTCAAAAAGAAGGCTACTTTTGAATGGAATTCTGAGCATCAGGAAGCCTTCACTGATCTCCGCGACAAACTCCTGCAAGAACCCATACTGCAGTTCCCGGATTTTGGTAAACCTTTTATAGTAGCCACGGACGCTTCTAACTACGGGTTAGGTGCCGTCCTACTCCAAGAAGTAGAAGGTACCGAACTACCTGTGGCTTATGCGAGTCGGTTACTATCCAAACCCGAACGTAACTATTCAGGGACTGAACGAGAAGCTTTAGCCATCGTATGGGCCCTGAAGAAGTTCAAGAATATTATCTACGGGTATAAAATAACAGTAAAAACGGACCACGCTCCGTTAACCTCATATTTTCTAAAAAACTACCCGACGGGCGATTAGGTCGCTGGGCTCTTACCGTCCAGGACTTTAGCCCCGAATACGTTCACCGTCCCGGAAAACTCAACGTTCTCCCGGATTGTTTATCCCGAATAAATAAACCCGAAGAGGTCCGTGGAATTCATCGGATTGAGACTATTCCCAATTTCGATAGAGACACGCTCTTCGAGGCACAACGCAAGGACTCGTATATTCTAATTTGGTGCAGCAATTAAAAGCCCAACCAAATTCGGAACTTCACCAGTTGTATGCTTTCCAGGATCAAATTTTGAATTATCAAATTTCTCCTGGGCAATACGTGGTAGAAGTTCCCGAGAGTCTTCAAGACGTGGCAATCAAACTTTGCCACGACAGCGTTTGTGCTGGGCATCCCGGAATTGAACGAACCCTAAAGTTGGTCCAAGCGCGTTACCATTTCCCACTCACGCGCACCAAGGTAACAGAACATTGCAAGGCATGCTCGCATGTGCCAGGCATAAAGGAGCGCGTCCGCCCACCGCGCATATGCATGCGTACCCCGTTCCTGTTAGACCTTGGGAGCGCGTAGGAATGGACGTGATGGGCCCCTTTATCCAAAGTCGAAATGGAAACAAATACGTTGTCGTTTTCACCGACCATTTTACCAGGTATAATGAAATTGTACCTGTGCCTGCCCATACATCGGAGATAATTGCCAAGTGTTTACTCGAACGAGTAATTCAACGGCACAACACGCCGGTCGTGTTGCTCTCGGACAACGCTCGGGAATTTACCTCCGCGATGTTCGTAGAGTTATGCAAACGTCTCCACATCCAAAAGGTACAAATAACACCGTACCATCCGGCAGCAAATGGTCTGGTTGAGAGGCAGAACGAAAAGATCCTTAACGTCCTACGACATCTCGTGGACGCGGACCAACGTAATTGGGACGAGTGCATCTCCATGGTGCAGTGGACTGTTAACAACAACCACAGTCAACTCATCGGGGACACCCCTCATTTTAGATTGTATCATTACGATGCAAGATTTCCTTTCGACCTCCCAAACGACTCCACCGAAGAGGGATTTGACCTACAGGAGCCTCAACGCTATGCGGACGACCTGGCTCGCCATTCGTTTCAGGTTTTCGAAGATACACGACGATGTCTCAACCATGAGACCGACCGAATGGTCCACTACCAACACAAGCGGTACCCTAAGCAACGGACCGTAATACCTGGAAACCGTTGCTGGTTGGCAGGTACGAAGCCTCCGGGCCTCAGTCGAAAACTCTGTCCAAAATGGGTAGGGCCATATCGCGTCCTCGAAGACCTGGGGCATAACACCTTCACCATCCAACACTTACAAACCTTAAAGAAAAAGGTTGTTCATGCCAACCAAATTAAGGTTACGAATGAGGATCCGAATCCCCCTCAACCGAAGTCGTCCCGACAACAAGGGGATACAACCCAACCCCGCGTTACCACTACCGAAACCGAGAAGTCGGACGAGTGGGAAAACTACCTAAGGCCCCCTCGGACTACCCTGTCCGTACAGCCTGAGGAAGCTATCCTTGAACCTGAAAATGAACTGGAGCCACTCCCTGCTGCTCCTTCCTCACCTTTGGAAGAAGCCCCGGAGACAACTCCAAACTTTAAAATTCTACCGGAGGGCCCCGCAGCCAGTGAGGAGCCCCCCGACTCACCATCACCACCCTCACCTATCGACGACCTTAAAACAGACCCTACGGTGACATATCGATTTCGACCACAGGAGTCGTCGCAAGGCCCGTGGACTCGCTCCCAATCGCGAATACCCGAGTCACTAGAACACACACATAGCCCTTTACTCGAGCCAAGCTCCGACCCCGTACCCACACTCCACTCCGTCCCTAAGACACCTACACAAGACAAGACACCTCCACAAAGCCCCTCCCTACCACCGAAAACCCCCCAGCTGCCATCGACTCGGCCTGCTCCAACTGCGCGAATACCCGAGTCCCTAGCCACTACCTCAGCGACCCATCCACCTCACCCCCTTCGTCCCCCGGACCGACCTTCGGTCAAACCCAAGGTGAGACCCAAATTCCCGTCCTGGAGAACTTCTCGGAAGTAACCGCTAACACACCCAAAATTATTAATAATGTTAACTTCGGCCACTATGCTTACCTTTGTCTCCATTCTCTATCATTATTGTTATACCCTTCTTCGATGCTCAAATATACAACGCTTATACTTGTCACCCCTTTTTCCCACAGTTTACTCTATGAGGGAAAACGTGACCCGTTTCATCTTACACACAGAACACCCATACTTTTTCCTTTCCAAAACCTACCAACAGTACACCCGGTTTACCACCCGCGACATTACTCACTGTAGAACACCTTTGTCAACCAAATTCCAAATAAGTTCCGATCTCCTCCTGTCCATCCCCCAAAAACGTGAAGCAACCCTGGATTGCCCGAACAACCGTAGTATGATACAATTGGATCCAGTTAGTAGAATCCCCTCCGGTTGTTCTATTATTACCTCTAGCTTTATATCCACAAACCCCAGAGTACGCTCCCTTAACAACACGCCTCGTCTTGTACACCCTATGGCTCACCTCCCACCAATTCCTCTCTTCAACCTTCCTCTTGCCTCTGTAACTCTTGTACCTTCCTTTAACTATCCCCCTTGGGATCAGCAATTGGATCGTATCACCGAAACCCTCCAAGAACGGTCTCATGTCTTATCCCACGTTCAGCCCCTCACCTACGTCAACGCCGCGCTGTCTTACTAATACTAATAATTATATTCATCTTCCTTGCTTGCCGCCCGTGTCGACGACTGAAGTGGAATGCCCCTACTTCGGAGCCCTCACCTTCGGAAGAAGCCCCGGACGGTCTGCCCCAATCTTCGGCCCCCCGTTAGCTGTCACTACACCGAGAAATCCAAATTTTAATTAGTTAGCTAGCATGTACATATTAGTTTTTGTTTCTGCTTAAAACTGTTGACCGTATTATTTTTTTTGTTTAATTGTTACTTTTGCAGAAGGGGAGGTAGTGTCCCGTAGTGTAAATCCTTACGGTACAAAAGAGTTCGTCTCCGACGAATTGTATTCTAAACCTTGAACCCAAAATTCCTTTGTTCTGATATCACAGAGTGTGCATTCTTTCATGCGCGGAGAAATCCAATGTAATCCGTATAAATCCATAATCCCATTAATCCGTATCCGTAAAATCCCATAAATCCCATTAATCCACATAAATCCTATAATCCAAATCTAAATTGTTAGATGCGAGGTGCATATGAAAATATGCACATCGCATGAATTCTTCGATCCCTCCGCGTCTCTATTATTGTCAGCATCACGTGATGCAAGGCAAGCGTCTATAAACATCTCAGTTTTTATATTTTTTATTATTAAATTTTCCTAAAAAACCTGATCTATTCCCATAGATAAAGCATAATTGTGTCAACCTATAGCCCACCAGATTTCCCCTAGCTCGACCTACTCGCATACCAAATTTCAGCTCCTAACCCCTATTTCTCTTTTCCAGAATCACGCAAAAGTGATTCTCTCGATTATGAAATTCATTTGCGCCCTGTAAATTCCTTCCAAATCAGTTCCCTTTTGTATAGGTTCGACCCTCCTTCCAGGCCGCCCCCCTGGCGCCTCTCGATCCTACAATTATGCTTATATCAAAAGAAAAATGTAAATTCCGCGAAACCTATTTCGATCATGATTGGTTCGCCCCCGGAACTCTCCCGAAGTTCCATCTCCCAATCGAGGCAGTAAATTAACGTCGCCTCCGCTTAAATTCGAATATGGAAAACTATTATAGGCGCTTGCTGTTAGGCTCCGCCCGTAAGAGGGTGACCCTTAGTTTACCTCGTCTCCGCCTACCCCGAGGTTATAAAAACCCCGAGAGCGTCGGAAACGAGGTTCTTTGCTTTCTGACAATCTTCATAACGTAAACTCTGTGACCTAAGTCTGTAATATTCCTGCAGTGGCACTACCCCTCCGGTCAATTAGCTTCCATTTGATAATGGAACTTAACTTCAGATATATATAAAAATTGTATATTGAGCTTTAGTCAACCTGTTCAAAGTTAATTTACTAATTAATTTAATTTAATTAATTTAATTTCATTTAATTTAATTAAATATTATTTTTGATATAAAAAGAATTCTGTATTCAAAGTGAATTATTAAAAAGACTGTTAAATTGAGTTAGTCGTTTCCATTCACCGCACCAACTTTACAACCAATTGGGGTCAGTGACTTCCACTCACATTGTTGACTAGGCGCGAGCGCCGAGTGCATCCACTGGTAACCCGAGAGTGACGTGTCTATTATCCTTCGGATATAATTCCGACTCCAACCAAGGGGACCAACCCTGGTATTCATTGTCCGTAGTCGTCTAAAACAAATCGAGGGCCCATTCAGGGACGTACCCCTCGACATATATATCAACGAATAAATGTCGGCCTAGTCAGTACAGTTTCAAAGTTTGCGGATGACACGAAGCTGGGTGGTAGGGTGATTAATGACGAAGATAGAGGTAAAATCCAGGAAGATCTGAATAAAATCGTTGATTGGTCAGTCACATGGCAAATGAGATTTAACGTCGATAAGTGCAAAATTTTACATAGAGGTTCGTGTAACGGTAATTTTGCGTATAGTACGGTATATCAGGGAAGGAGTTAACAAGCGTAGAGCAGGAAAAAGATTTAGGAGTTAAAGTCACTGGTGATTTAAAAGTAGCGAAACAAAGTACAGCAGCGTTCAATAAAGCGAACAAATTGTTAGGTTTTATAGCTCGGAATTTTGAGTATAAATCGCGCGATATTATGGTTCCTCTTTATAAATCATTAGTTAGACCCCATTTGGAGTACGCGATCCAATTTTGGAATCCGCATATGCGAAAAGATATGGACAAACTCGAAAGAGTTCAAAGACGAGCAACTAAGATGATTCCGTCGCTTAGGTCAAAGTCGTACGAGGATAGGCTTAAGGAGTTAAAATTGACTACACTCGAGAGTAGGAGGCTAAGGGGTCATTTAATCCAGGTTTTCAAAATTACGATTGGGTTCGATAATGCAGGTAGAGATCGCTTTTTCGAAATATCTCAATATAATAGGACGAGAAATGCCGGGTGTAAGTTGACAAGTAGAAGGTTCGAGACAGCAGTTGCCAAAATCTTTTTTACGCATAGAATAGTAAAAAGCTGGAATAGTTTGCCGGTACAAGTAATTAGTAGCACGTCTATAAACATGTTTAAAAATCGATTAAATTGGGTATAATTTAAGGTAGTAAAATTAAAGCTTTGTGGTTCGGAACCCAAGTAAAATTATTGGTCCACTCTGCCACCACGGAGGACATGCACAATACACAATTACGAACACGGTGTGTGTGTGTGTGTGTGTGTGTGTGTGTATATGTGTGTGTGTGTATATGTGTGTGTATATATTGTGTGTGTGTGTGTTATATTTTATATATGTATATATATATACCCCCTCGATTAGGTACTCCGGCTTGCCGGACCGTGGGCGCTCGTACACCTCGTGGGTTGTTGTGGTTTCGTCAACTCCTCGCGGGGTATGGGTGAAGAGTTACCTAGTTGCATTTTTTTCCCCCACTTCCTTTTCTTTTTGCTCCCCTTTTTTTTTCCTTATCTCCCGGAATTTCTTTTGTCTTGACTCGGTCTTGGGCCTCTGTCAATTGTAGTATCCCCCCACCTCTGTTTGTATTTTGCAGTCTTGGGGTCATCGGGTGCACCCGCCGGGGAGCATCGCTATGTGGCTGAGCCGTGCTCTGGGGACGGTACGGGCAACCGGACCGCTGCTGCGTCTGGATTGGGTCTTTGTTAGGCCCTTAACGGAAAAGTCTCCGTAGAGTCAATCTGCTGTTTTTAAAACGACAGTCAGGTTCGGGGGCGGGCTACCTGGGACGTTTGGCCCGCGCCTTGAAGGATGCAGCGGCGGATGGTGCATTGCCTTGGGTCCGAGTCTTTTTTGTAATGCTATTGTTTATGGGTTCAATTCCAAAACTTCAATCCCCTCCTGTTGACGACTCTGGCCCGCACTTGGATTTAGATAAGACTTCTACTTCTGGTCGTTCAGCGGCCTCTGCCTCCGTTGGATTGACCTTAAAGCCGTATGGCCCCCCTCTCGTCCTCTGCGGCGTCTGGCTCTCTTGGCCGGACTCGTGGTGGCCGTAGGGCGGGGTCTTTGCGGCCCTCGTTCTCTCGCCCACCCTCGGTTACCGTCATACATGGACCTGTCACTGCTGTCAATTTCTGTCCGGTGGACAGGTTCCTTGTTCTCCGTCCTTCCGCTGGCTCCCTTCTGGGCAACTCGGAACAGGTGTTTCAGCGTCTTAAGATGGTGGGGGTTCCCTGTCGTTATGATATCCGACCTATGAAGGATGGGTCTCTTCTTTTGAAGTCCTGTTCTTCGGGGGGTGACTGAGTCCCTTCTACAGTTGCAGGATGTTTTGGGTTGCAGAGATTCTGTGACTCCCCATCTGCAATTGAATAGCTATCCTATCAGGGCACCATTTTCACTTTCCGTCTGCCGTCAATCCCGGTTGGCGAGTTGCAGGAGGATCTTGCCTCCCCAGGGGGTAACGAAAGTCTTCCGCTTTTCGTCGCGCCGGGATGGTGCTCTTACCCCGTCCTCTCGTCTGCTCCTGACCTTTGACTCCCTTGTGCCTCCGGCCCAGGTGTTCTGGGTCGTGGGTGATTGCCGGTCGTGTGAGTTTTCGGTGCGACCGTATGTGCCTGACCCAGTTCGCTGCTTTGGCTGCAACCGGTTCGGCCATGTTAGCTCTGCGTGCCGCCGTGAGGGTAAGCTATGTGTCCGCTGCGGTGGGCCTGCGCACCCTACCCCATGCATGAAGCCCCCGCGGTGCTCGAACTGCTCGGGGGCCCACCCTTCCTCCTCTCGGAACTGCCCCGTTTTCAAGTTTGAATTCGAGGTGGGGTCCTTAAGGACTACCGAATTCCTTAGTGCGCGGGAGGCGCGCGATAGGGTCCGCGACCGGGAGCAGCGGCGGGGGTTGTTCTATACTGCGGCTCTTGGCCCTGGCGTGTCCTCGGGCCCCTCCCGTGCTACACCGGCGCCTACCGGAGTGGTGCCCCCCTGGAAGTTCCGGGGGTTGGTGGTCCTCCTGGTGCCGCGGGACCTTCTTGTCCCTCTGCCTCACTTTCAGACATCCAATCTGATTCCCTGCCTACAAGTGCCCCTTCTCCCTCTCCGGCCTTGGGGTCTGGATCCTTGCCTACTCGTCTCTCAGGTGGGGAAGGTGATGCTCCGAAGGGGAGGAAGAAGCGTCGCCGTGATCGGAGCCATCCAGACCCGATGATGACCACTGCTCGCCCTGCTTCTCCTTCTTCACCGGAGGGGAAGCGGCGCGCCGCTCCTGATCCGCTCGGGACTCCCCACCCTATACGGAGGGCTGGTGAGGCGTCACCTCCCGGTGCTCCAACTAGTGTCCGGGTGTCGGTTGAGTTACACCGCCCCATGACACCCTCGATTACTGACTCGGTTCCCATGGTGACCCGGTCGAGAGGAGCCTGGCCCTTCTTCATGGAGTGTCTCTCCCTTCGGCTCCTGCTGAGAGTGGTCGGGCATCTCCTGGATCTACCTTTCCCACCTATGGTGGACCTTTCCTCAACCCCCCCCCCGTCAGCACTTGTCTGGTGTGATGAGCCCTCGAACATCTGGTTCTCCCCGGCCCCCCTCTGGTGGGAAGTCGGGGGTTTCGGCTGGGCCCGTCTCGTCGTCTCTCCCCATCTGAGGGGAGCCCCCCTCTGAATTCCCTGTTCCACTTTCCACCTCTCGTTCTACAACGAGTGAAGCAGCTGCGGGGTCGGTGGCCCTTACTCCCCACGTTCGGGGTGAGTCGGGGAAGCCGATTCCGTCCTGGTTACGGACAGTTGAGTTTGCTGCTCAGCTTGGTCTGTGGCTATTTCTCTGCTTTCTCTGCTTCTTATAATGCCACTTCCCCTTACAGTTCCATTTTGCATTGGAACTGTAGGGGGCTTTTAGCTAACTGGGAGAACCTTGCCGCCCTGCTAGAGAGCGAGCGGCCTTCCTGTGTTTGTCTCCAGGAGACTATCCTGGCTGCGCGGGGACTCCCTCGTCTCTCTGGCTATGTTGGTTTCCCTTGCACCCCAGATGAGCACACACGCCGGCGGGGTGCAGCGATTTATGTACATCATTCATTACCCTCGCGAGGTGTGCCTCTTCGTACTTCCTTGCAGGCTGTGGCTGTGCGGCTCTTTTTAGATCGCCAGTACACTGCCTGCTCGATTTATATTCCTCCTCATGACCCTCCTCGCGACGCGGTTCGCGAGTTGGTGTTGCAACTGCCTCGACCGTTTCTCCTCCTCGGGGATTTTAACATTCGCGACCCGGCTTGGAGAGATGTCCGGTCGACTAATGTTGCTGGTATGTTGCTCTCCTTAATGAAGGAACTTTCCTTCGCGTGCCTCAATTCCGGTGAACCTACCTACTTCCACGAACCCACGGGTTCATCTACCTGTATTGATCTCTGCTTGGTGTCCCTCGATGCCTTACTCGATTTTTCGTGAAGGTGTTGTGGGACTCTTATGGCAGTGATCATTAACCAGGCTGTCTTGAGCCGGTCGGACCACAGCCGGGTGTCTCGTCTCGACCGAGGTGGTGCCTGGCGCGGGCTGACTGGCCATCCTTCAGAGCTCGTTCCGTCATTGCCCGTTCGGTGTTGAGCTTTGGCTCTGTGGATGAGAGCTTGGAGTTCTTCGAGCGGGTGGTGATGGGCGTCGCGGAGGACTGTATTCCTCGATCTTCCGGTAACCCGCGGACGCGTAGCGTCCCGTGGTGGACTCCAGCATGTCACCAGGCGGTGTGTGAGAGGAAGAGGGCAACGCGCTGCTTCCACCGCACCCGGCGCGCCGACCACTTGATTGAGATGCGGCGGGCGAAGGCTTTCGCCCGCCGGATTCTCAAGTTGGCCCGTCGGGCCTCTTGGCGTGCTTTTGTGTCCGGCATTTCCTCGTCTACCCCTTCTGCTGCTGTGTGGCAGAAGGTACGTAGTATCGAGGGGAAGCCGGTCCCTGCTAGTCACCCTGTCCTTCTGGACGGGGACGGCTACCTTTCAGATCCTACTGCTGTAGCCGATCGGCTGGCCGTGGCTCTTGCTGCGGTTTCCCGTTCGCTTCAGCTGCGGATCGTCCTTTGTCGGATGTTACGTTCCCGCTGCCTGGGAACGAGCCCTATAACAGTCTCTTTACGATGCGAAAACTTCGGGCTGCCTTGGAAACCCGTCGTTCTTCCGCCCCTGGCCCTGATGACCTTCCGTATGACTTTATTTGGAACCTGCACCCGATGGCCCTACACTTCTTGCTGGAACTTTTCAACCGGGTGTGGGTTGAGGGGTCGTTCCCTTCCCGTTGGATGGAGGCGATTGTGGTCCCGATACCTAAACCGGGGAAGGATCCGGCGGAGGTGGCGGGCGGGCTATCGGCCTATTGCCTTGACGAACTGCTTATACAAGCTCCTTGTAAAGATTGTGGCCGTCCGACTTTCCTTTACACTGGAGTCGCTAGGGTTATAACCCCCGACCCAGTATGGCTTTCGTCGATTTCGGGGTACTCTGGACCCCCTTCTCCTCCTTGGTCATGATGTACGGGAGGCCTTTTCCCGCCGGAATCTTGTTCTGGCCGTCTTTTTCGATGTCCAAAAGGCCTATGACACGACCCGTCGGGGAGTTGTCATGGACCGTTTGAAGTCTCTTGGTTTTGTGGGCTTTTTGCCCACATTTCTTCGTAACTTCCTCTGCCGTCGTACTTTCCGCGTCCGTAAAGGGTGGCCCTATCTGACCTGTATGTTCAGGAGGAGGGGGTGCCCCAGGGGTGTGTCTTGAGCGTCTCCTGCTTCAATCTGGTCATGTCTGCGCTACCGGGAGCCCTTCCGCCCCCGGTGCGCTGTTCCATCTACACCGACGATCTGGCTGTCTATGCCGCGGGGACGAGTCCCCCCCTCGTGGAGAGGCAAGTCCAACTCGTGGTCAATCGGGCTGAACGCTGGGCGTCGTCGGTGGGCCTTACGCTGTCTTCCCCGAAGACTTCGTGTGTGGCCTTCCTTCCGTCGAGGAGACAGGGATCCGGCGCCGTCCCGGCCTTTAATCTTACACTCGGGGGTCATCCTCTGGCCCTCGTTCAATCAGTACGTTTCCTGTGCATGGTTTTCGACAGCCGTTTGAGCTGAATTCCCCACCTTCGCCGGCTGCGCGAGTTTACAAGACGTACCCTGGATTTGCTGGGACATCTGTCGCATACTACACGGGGCGCGGATAGGCAGACACTCCGTTTGTACGTGTCCCTGGTACAGTCAAAATTAGACTATGGGAGTGCGGTGTATGGCTCCGCCTCCCGTACGGCCCTTCGGATACTGGATCCGGTCCTCTCTAGAGGACTGCGAATGTCATCTGGCGCCTTCCGCTCCTCTCCGGTTGATAGTCTGCAGGTTGAATGCGACATCCCTCTCTTGGAGGATCGGAGGTCGTTCCTCATTGCCAAGCACTATCTCCGGATTCTCCGTCTTCCCAACTCTCCTCTGTTCTAGGTGGTTGAGAGGGCGTTCTGCCGGGATGGGGGTTGGTATTTCACCGACACGGTGACCTCCCTCCTCGATGGTATGGGCATTCCTCCTCCATCCGTTATACCGGTCTCTTTCAAGAGTGTTGCACCTTGGGAGAGCATCCCTGTTGCGTGCTGTAGGGCATGCAGCGTGTCACTCTGCATGTGTTGCGGTCTTCACAAATGGCTCGAGGTCGTCGGGGGGCGTTGGGGCCGCGGCTGTTCCCCAGTCGTCTGCCCTTGCTCCCCGATGTACCCGTCTCCCTGATGAGGTCTCCGTTTTCACGGCGCAGCTCTATGCCATTCTGAGTGCTCTGGAGGTGGTGCGGGAGCATTCGGATGGGTCGTTTGTCATCTATTCGGATTCTCGGGGTGCCCTTGATGGCCTGGAGTGTTTCGACCCTGTCCTCCCACTGGTCCGACGAATCCAGCTACTGTGCCATATCCTTGTCACTTTTGGTGGCAAAGAGGTGGTATTTTGCTGGGTCCCTGCACATGTTAATGTGGCTGGAAATGAGGCTGCCGATCGAGCTGCTCGTTCAGCGTGCCGACTACGGGTTTCACCCGTGTCCCTCCCGTTTTCCGATTATATCCCTGGCTTCTGTAGGTTTTTGCGCTCCCGGTGGCAGAGTCGCTGGGATGGCGCTACAAATAACAAACTCTGCAAGACTAAACCCAAATTGGGATGTTGGGCCTCTTCCTTCCATCGGTCGCGCCATAAGGAGGTGGCTCTGGCCCGCCTCCGTATTGGTCACACCCACCTGACTCATGGCTATTTGATGGCCGGAGATCGGGTGTCCCGATGTCCCAATTGTAACGTTTCACTTACAGTTGCCCACCTCCTGGTGGAGTGTCCGCTTTACTCTGCGCTGCGCGCAGAGTATTTTCACTTTTTGGTGAGCGTCGGGCCTTGTGATAGGCTTGGCACTATTCTATCTGAAGGTCCCTACTTTTCGTTAACCGGGTTGTTCTCCTTCCTCTTTCGCTCCCGAATTCTTTACCGGCTGTGACTCCGCTATGATTCTTCTGTATTTTTTTTTTTCCCTCCTCCTCCTCCTCCTCCCCGTCTATTGTTCATTTCCGTTAGATGTTCCATAGTCTTCATCTTGTGTTCGCTCTGCTATCCACCTTTCTTTTGGTGGCCATGAGCGGGCATACTTTGAAACTAAAAAAAAAAAAATTGTGTATATATATATATATATATATATATATATATATATATGTGAGTGTATATTGTATTAGGCCTGTTCAAAAATCAACTTTTTCTTATTTTCATAGGTTTCTGTACATTTTCCCATGCTTTTTGACCTGAAAAAGCCGAAAATCACAACTATTTTGACCTAGGATGTTGGGAAGCATTGCCGCATGGAGCTTTAAATTTTATGCCTTGAAATCGGCCAAAGCGCCAATTCCGGGGTCCCTTGAATTATGTTTTGCACTTTAACTTTTGATCTAAACAAGATAGAGCAACAATTAGGTATCAAATGAAAGAGCATAAAATTAATAAATATAATAATAATAATAATAATAATAATAATAATAAATAAATAATTAATAATAATAATAATAATAATAATAATTATCTATCATTTTTCAGGAAACAACAGAAACTCAATCAGAATCTAGAAAACCATCTACAAGTTACAACTTCACAATGGCATTAAGCAAGGAGCTGAGGGAGCTACGTGGGCGCACAGTTGGTATCTCAGAACCTCCACGTACTGTCCACAGGCAGGTGTCAACTGGGCCATCTACCAGATCTCTCACTGAAACTTCCTGGTTGGATACCCTTCAGCTTTTTCAGTGGTTCCCAGCTTCCCACCAACAGACAGGCGTTCCAGTATTTCCTTAATCTTCAGAATTTACCGGAAAATGCAGGGAGGCCCATGGTTCAAGACCTTGCATATGAACAGTTGAATCTATCATCCCATTCTGGCAGATGGCTAGGATCAAGACAATGACCAAGTACAACGCAATGAAGCTCTTCATGAAACTACATGAGAAACATCGTGCTCTGGTGAAAAGCAAAGGAAGAGCAAGTAACCCTGGAGGAAAAAGAGGAGCATTTGTGCTGGAATTAGACAGCCTGTTCGATAGAGGAGCTCCAGATGCAATCCAGGAAATACAGAACAACAGACTGTTATCCAGAGAGAAGAAAGATGAGGATATCAGGTTCTACGAAGACCAAAAGACTGAGAGGAAAGGTCATATGTCTGGTCATGACAAGATTTTTGAGACAAGATCCCTGCAGCAAGCAGCGAGGAATGAAAGACTGCAGCATAGACAAGACAAGGTAAAACTAAATACTTTGAACGTTACAAAAAGTTTAAGTTTTACTCCATTGCGATATTTAGCATGTACTTAACAATTACTGTCTTAACATGTTGTACTATTTTACAGCTGCAGCAGAACAAGAGGCAGTTGTTCATGTGGATGACATTACCTGGGTGACTCAACTGACAACGACGCTAACACAGAGGACATGGATTACCATCAGCCTCGTCCTGGATGTTCTCACCATCAAGACACTGTGACTAGTGTGACTTTGACGTTTCAAGGAAGGTCATGGAATGTGATGTCATCTGCAATACAGCTGATCGTCTTGGTTTATCAGACAATCAAGTTACTGCCATGGTTTCTGCCACCTTGAAAGCTGGAGGGGCTGATCTGGATAACTTCGTCATCTCAACCTCAACAACACGTCGCAACAGAATGCTGTCCAGGTATAATATCAGCCAGAGTCACATGTCCAAGTTTTTGTGAAAACCCCCCACAGTACGCTGCCTTACACTGGGATGGAAGTTGCTCAAAGATGTCTTGGGCAGTGAACCTGGAAGTACCTCAGAGACTTTAGCTGTGCTAGTGTCTGGTCCACCTTCATACACTGAAGGAAAGTTATTGGGAGTACCTGTCATCGACAATTCTTCTGGCACAGCTCAGGCTGAGGCTTCAATGGATTTACTGGAGACATGGGAACTTACGGATAATGTTACTGCCTTGTTTTTGAACTACATCCAGTAACAGTGGAGTTCACAGAGGAGCTGCCAAACTGCTAGAGAAAATGCTGAACAAAAAGGTGTTTTATCTGGCCTGTCGACATCACATCCTGGAAACCTAGTAGGAGCAGTTTGGGAGAAGCTGTTTGGGAAGGTGAAGGGGCCAGATAATCCCTGGTTTGAGCATCTGAAGGATGTTTGGACGGACTGTCCAAGGAAAACCCAAAGATGCTGGTTATCAACAGCAAATGGCTGAAGGAAAAGAAGAAGAACAGTGAAGAAATACTCCAAGACATTCTAACAGCAGAAAGGCTTCTAAGAGCCGACTACAGGGAAATGGCTGAACTGACAGTCATTGTTCTTGGAGGAACGCCTCCTCGAGGTATTCACTGGAGTCGACCAGGCGCCATTCATCAGGCCAGATGGATGGCCAGAAACCTGTACTCCATGAAAATGCTGATGTTTGCAGATCAACTTGAGTACGACGAAGACACTGTATCAAAGCTGGAAAGACTCAACACCTTCCTTGCGCTGTTCTACACTCCTGTATGGATGATGTCAATGTCTGCTGCAGATGCTCCCGTGAATGATCTAAGTCTAATCCAGGACATGTTGAAGTACAAGAAAACTGACCCAGAGCTTGCTGATGCAGTACTTAATAAGATGGAAAACCACAAATGGTACCTGACGCATGAAGTCGTGCCATTTGCCCTGTTCAGCAGTAGATTGAGATTGAGTGACACATTGAAGCACGACATTGCTGCCCAGTTACATGCCACTGAGAAGCCAGACAGCTTCAGAACAGGAAAGCTCTATTCAGAGAGTCACAGCTAAGACCACCCTGGTTGATCTCATTGGCCCAGAATCACATTTCCTGCTGGACACACTGAACATTGGATCCGAGTGGCTTCTGGAACCTGTCACGTCTTGGCCACAGAATGAGGACTACAGAAAAGCGTTGGACTATGTTAAGAATCTGAAAGCGGTGAATGACATTGCTGAACGTGGTGTCAAGATGATGAGCGACTTTGCAATGTCATAACAACAGATGCCAAGCAAAGGGACTATCTCCTTCAAGCTGTGGAGTTCAACAGACGCCTCTTTGACAGCTTCAAGAAACAAACTCTCAACAACTGACTGTGTAAATGTCATTATGAAATTAATCATCATGTAATGCTTTCACTTCTTGATCGATTAGACTTGTGACAAAATGTTAATCTCAAATTTGTGTCATGAATAAGGCGCCTTGTCTGCCTTGAGTGTGAGAAAACGAATTTTGTGATATTTCTGAAATCTTTGTATGTACCAATGTGCCATTTCTTGTTCCAAGACTATCATAATTGTATAAGTTAGAAAGAGGATTAAAAACACTCTAATTTGGTGCCTATTTTGTTGCTCTATCTTGTTTAGATAAAAGGTTATAGTGCAAAACATGATTCAAGGGACTCCGGAACTGGTGCTTTTGGCCGATTTCAAGGCAGAAAACTTAAAGCTCCATGCGGCAATGCTTCCCAACACCCAAGGTCAAAATGGTTGTGATTTTCGGCCTTTTCAGGTCAAAACGCATGGGAAAAAGTACAGAAACCTATGAAAATAAGAAAAAGTTGATTTTGGAACAGGGCTAATATTGTATATGTATATGTATATATATATATAATATATATATATATATAATATATATATATATATATACAGGGTGTCCATAAATTATTCACCCCATTCACCCACATATATTCACATGTGTATATATATATATACACACATATATATATATGTGTGTGTGTGTATGTATATATTTGATATATATATATATATATATATAATATATATATATATATATATATACACATGTGAATATATTTGTGTGTATATATATAATATATATATATATGTATATATAATGTGTGTGTATATATATGTGTGTATATATATGTGTGTATATATATATATATATGTGTATATATATGTATATAAGGGGTCCAAAATAACCTTAGCCACCCCATTTGCAGCTTACATGTTTACTTATATCAAAATAGTTTTTAGTGATTATAAAAATATATAAAATTCTTTATTTATTGCAGGTATTAAAATTACTCTAGCTGATAAAGTGATAATACTGGGTGATCCAGATAAATGGGACCCATAAAAAAAAGCCAAATATTCTTAATATTTAATTCCTTTCATAAAAACTATATATCATTCGAAAGAGTAGAGTTACAAGTTTATTATGAAATATTTATTTTTTTAAAATGACTCCTTTCAAATGTGCTCCATTAGTTGCCAAGCATTCCAGTGTTCTCGCTTGTAAGTTCTGCATCACTTTTGCAAGAGTGTGCGGTGGTATGGCCTGTATCTCATTTGTGATGGCGGCCTTCAATTCTTGCAAGGTCGTTCGGTTATTTCTGTAGACCCTACTCTTTAAATATCCCCAGAGATAATAATCTAAGGGAGAAAAATCCGGAGACCTTGCGGGCCATTCAACGTCTCCAAATCTTGAGATTAACTCGCCTGGAAACGTTTGACGCAAAATTGCCATGCAGTTCCTCGTGGTATGGCAGGTAGCTCCGTCTTGTTGGAACCAGTGGTTTTCTAGACAAAGATATCTTAATTTAGGAATAAGGAAATCGGTCAACATTTTTTCGTAGCGATCACCATTTACAGTGACCGTGTTTCCGGTGGAATCCTCGAAAAAGTACGGCCCTATGATCTGAGATGCAGTAAGACCACACCAAACAGTTACACGCTGACTATGCAACGGGACTTCGGTAATATTCAATGGATTTTCTGTTGCCCAGAAACGACAATTTTGTTTGTTTACAGTTCCATTCAAGTGAAAATGGGCTTCGTCTAACATAATCAAAGTTGCTAGAAAATTGGTGGTGTCATTTACCTTCTGTTGGATCCATTGACAGAATTGTCGTCTTCGTGCGAAATCTCCATCGTTTAGTTGTTGCACTGTTTGAATTTTATATGGAAAGAACATTAAATTTTGCTTGAATATACGGTGTGTTGTTCCATATCCAACTCCTAACAGCCGAGAAGCAAGTGCGCACTCTTCCAGTTGGTTTTCTTTTTCCAATGCTGCCAGTTAGGGAAAAATTTCTGACACACCGACGGATTACTTTCTTAGAAGGTGATTTTGACATCTGAAAATTTGTCTTGAAAGATCTTTGAGCTGAAACTACACTTCTTCCATGCTCATAATATTGCTCAGTTATGAAACGCAGCTGTTCCACAGTCCATGCAGTCATCTTGAAGGGTTAGTTTTAACTAACACTTTTATTTTGTTTTGTATCTTATCTTGTCTTGTATTGTCAAAACCTATACAATCCTGTACAAACTTGTAACTATCCTCTTTCGAATGATGCGTATGATTTTATAAAAGGACTTATACTTTAAGAGTTACAGGGGTTTCTTTTGGGTCCCATTTATCTGGATCACCCTTTATAATGGCTTCTCATTAATTGGTGATTCGGAGATGCAACGTGTGATAGATCGCATACGAGCAATAACATTTCGGGAAGCTGGTGATGCTGGAGCCACCTTTATAACACGTTCATGGGTTGCCAAAAAGTTGCGAAGAAGTGAGGACTTCGTCAAAAGAAATTGGAATAAAACTTTGGATGAATGTGAAATGGATACAACCAAATCTGGGCGCCCAAATTTACCACTCTCTCAGGAAACAAAGGACATCATTGAAAGCGGTACGCGTAAGCGGAAAAACAGCTGTGCTAAACTTTCTAGAGAGATCGAAGTGTTGAGAAGAAAGATCGTTAGTGGTGAGATCATTCGACTGTTCCGTCATAGACAAAGTTTAAAGCCTTGGCATGAACTTCCAAAGCCAAGAAAAACTCAACTTAAAATCGATGACAGAATGTGGTTTGCTCATTATCTTGAGGATTGGGATGTGGATGATTTCATGCATTTAGCTGTCTCCGATGAATTTTTTGTTTACGTAACACGTCGGCCTAACTACCAAAATGATCGAGTGTGGGCCACAACACCAGATGAAATCGATGACAATGAACATTATCGCGAATTATTAAAAAGTCCAGACTGTGTTGGTGTGTTTGTTTTGTTCACTGCAAAGAAGCTCATGTGGGTGCTGAAGCCAAATGGTCAGAGTTGGGATGGACAGTATTTTCGTGATATTATTCTATCCCAGCATGTCATTCCTTTTCTAAGAAACCCAAACAATGTTATGGATGTCGATGAGGTCACACTTCTGCACGATAAGGCCCCCTGCTTTAAGGCATTAGCCACTCAACAGTTGTTGCGGAACCATGAGATCGATTTCTTTGGAAATGAAGAATGGCCAGGAAATTCTCCTGACCTAAACGTCTGTGAACACATTGGATCAGTTATAAAGGACAAGGTTGAATGTCTTTTGTTTCAAGAACCTGCAGCAAATCGATTTTCGAAGGATACAATGACGCAACACACTGAAACTGTTTCAGCAAATTTGCGTAACGATCAAGATCTATTCACGTCACTTTTGGCAAGCTACCCAAAGCGAATTCAGGCTGTCTTGGAAGCCAATGTCGGGAACACCAAGTTTTAGTTGTTTCTCATTAAATGCAGGATGAAATTCTCTTTTGTAAGGTATGTTTAGTTTTACTGTACCTCTAATGGTTTAGGCCATGGGCGGGGGGATTAAGGTTTATTGGAGCCCCGTACATGTGTGCATATGTATGTATAAATTGTATATATATATATATATATATATATATATATATAAATGTATATATGTATATATTGTTACCGTGACAAGGATTCCACAACCGAATATATATATATATATATATATATATATATATGTCCCCTTTACAGCGCGAGGCCGTCCTAGCCAGGAACAATAAAACATTAGACTACAAAACTATATATTAATATATACAAAGCAAATCAGGCTGCCTACACAAGTCATCATTACCCTAACCTAAACTTAACTTAACCTAAACCTAAATTTAAACCTACAATATTTAATACTTAAATCACTGGCACTTATAAAAAATGGGGTTTATTTAGGGCGCTTACAAGCAGTTACAAGTTCTGGCTCCCAACTCCGTCTCCTCTTTTGCAGAGGACAATTCTTAGGTTACTGGTCTTACAGTATGCTGTGTCTCCAACTAAATCTACTAAAAAAATTCCTTTACAGGGAAACCTTCGATAATACTTGATTATTTTAAATTTTTCACGCTTTAATAACCAAAATTTCCAGTTCAAGATCAGCTGTCCGCTTTCAAGCAACCAAAATTCAAAAGTCCAAGCACGCACGAAATTCAGCAACGTATCACATACCATACAACCAACCACCCAATGGATCATCCAAAAATCAC